>CP139508.1:359474871-359791415 GCA_021014915.2 Artemisia tridentata subsp. tridentata | reverse complement strand
TCTTGATGCTCTCACCTCTGTGTCAACTGTAGTTGACAGGTATAAGCAGAAAATTGCAGATTTGGAGTCTGCGTTACATGACACCGAAAAGGAGCTTGGAGACAAGGTGATTGCTTTGGAAAAGGAAGTGAAGGAAACAAAAGAGAATTTTCATTATACAATCCATAAGTTGGTTGATAGAGTTGCAACTTTGGAAGATCAGTTAAAGAGCAAGAAAAGAAAAGCTGTGCTTTCTGACTCAGAAGAGGGTAAGGCTGCTTTGAATTTGGACCCTCTAAAATTGTTGGCCAAAGCAAGTTCGGAAATTTCCGCCAAGTCTCCAGTCATTAGTACAAGGAGCAGGTACAAAAGGAGACTAGTGAAGAAGTATGATGTGGATGATGTATCTAGGAGTGCAGCTCTTACTACTGATTCTTCTGTTCATGTTGATGCTGCTACTTCTTCTGGTACTCAAGACCTTTCTGTTGGTCATCTTTCCACTGGTGTTGCTGCTGATAGTTCTATCATTGCTTCTGGTAGTACTATCGTTCCCCCTAACGGTCAATCTATTCCTGCTGTCATTGATCCAGCTGGAATTGATAAAGCTGATCCTAAGCCTCATAGTGATCCACCTGGTAGCTCCTCCATTGCTACTGGTAATGTTACCATTGCCCCTGCAAGTGACACTCCCATTCCTGCTGTATCTGATCCTACTCCTGCAATGCTGGATGAACTTGGGGGTTTGGTCTCTGATAAAGAAAGGGCTGAGCAAGAAAGGTTGCTTAAAAACCATGAAGATGACATGATGGGGGAAGCCATGGCTAAGCAGCTTCATGCTGCAGATTTAGCAACGACTGATAGACCTTTTACAACCACTTTGCCTCCAGAAAGACAAAAAGAGTTGGCTGCTGCTTCTTTACATTATTCTGAAGCAGATTGGATGCATCTTTCTTCTCAAGTGGCTGCCAATCCTAACCTGGCCAAGGAAATTTTCGGCATTGATATCTCAGATGATGATTTTCCTGCCAAAATGGTTGCATTGACAAAGCAAAGGACAAGGGCTCTTGCAGAACTCAAAGCCAAGGATAAAAGGAATAAACCTCTTACATATGCAGAAATGAGAAATGTTAAGAGACAAGTTGTCAAGAATCAGAGTATTCAATTTTGTTCTTCTGGGTGGACTATGGCTCAGGTGAGGAATATGTCAGATGAAGACCTAGACAGGTACTATGACAGGATCATGAAAGGTTTTCCAGCCAAGCCTTCATCTTCATTGGAAGAACCTTCTTCCAAGAGATTTAAAGTCACTGATTCTGCTGACCTTTCTGGTGATGTCTCTGTCCTTGATACTTCCTCACTCTCAAGAAAAAAGTTTTCTATTCCTGCTGATCACCAAGCTTCTGCTGCTCCTGAAACTGCTAAAACTGCTCAGTTTCAGTCATCCTCTTCTACTCCCAGCACCAGAAAAAAGAGTCATGCTAAGAAGCATTATGCTGAATCTATTGCAGAAATGGATGATGAGGAGTTTATTCAGTTGGCTTCAGAGAGTGAATCTGAAGATTATTCCTCTCTTTTGTGTGGTCATATTGCTCATTGGCAAGTTGTGACTATACCTGGAGGGGAAGTCAATATGTTGTTCACACTGGATGGCAAAACCAAACAGTTCATCTTTCTTCGGGAGATTCTGCATTTGGTGACCAAAAAAGATTTGATTAACTTGTATCGAATGGTGGAACAGTATTATGAATCTAATAAGCCTTCTGGGTTTGGTCTTCACCTTTGGGGTGATTTGAAAGTTTTAATGGATTCTCAAGTGGGAGGAGGTTCTTGTAATGTTTGGTCTGATCAACAGTCTTGGAGAGTTCATAGTTGGAGGTTGTATTCTCCTTCTAATGTTCATGTCCTTGAAACCATCTCTAATAAGGTGTTATTTATGTTTGCGGATGTTCAGTATCCTTTGTCTGTAGAGCAGATGGAAAGAATGCTTAAAAGTAAGTTGAAGGTCAGCAAAATGGCTGTTGGGAATGATATGACCACAGCTGAACAATTGGTTAGATTTATCAAAAATCAAATTGCCACTACCAAAGGTTGATCTGTTTGATTTTGGTATAAGCCTAAGGGGAGGCTTATTTTCTTGTTGTTGTTGTTGTATAATTTTCTTTTCTTTCTTTCAGTACTCAAAAATAATTAAATAAATAAATAGAAAATTAAAAAAATTATAAAAATCTTCGTATTTAGTTTATTTTACAAACTTGTTTGTTTTGAGGGCACCACTTGCAGGTACAGTGTTGGTTCTTGAACCACACAACAAATGGTATTCAACTTACCATGTCTAGCAGACAAGGAAAAGTTGGCTCACCATGAGGGTACGGCTCTGGTGTGATCCTCAAATCCGTTTATAGCTGTGATAGTTTGCTCAAAACTATTAGGGTACTTCAACTCACCCATGTTTAAGAACTGAGAGTTGAAATGGTGTTCAATTCACCATGGATTTTACCCTTTTGGGTTTCCTAAGAATTGGCTAGCCCACATGCATATGGCTTGTGGTAAAGGCAGTTTGAAAACCATATTTGGTACTCAATTCACCAAGGTTCTGCTGTAACCAAGAATTGGCTAGTCCTGAGCAAACGGCTACAGGTAAAGACAAGTCAAATCCATTTATAGTTGATGATTTACTAAAAATCATATGGTTATCAATGTACCATGGTCTTACACACAAAAACATTGGCTACTCCAGTAGTGATGGCTATTGGTAAAGAGACATCAAATCCATTAATTTTCAATGATTCACCTCTCACAGGAGTTAACACACCTGGAAGTGATGAGAATAGTATGAAACTTAAGTGATTTGATGTACACATTGTCATAGTAGCAGTCAAGATCAAGAGAATTACATGGTAACCAGCTTAATTGCAGATGATTATATTATGTTGCTGCTTTTATATAGAGGTTGCTGCTGGAAATGTTTGCTTTAAAGATGTTGCTTCTGGTTACTTAATCTTGCTGCTGCGCAAGTGCAATCCTGCTGGTAGCTTTGGTGTGTTCCTGCTGGCAGTGTTTATTGCTGCTGGTCGTTGCTTATTTTTAGTATGTTAGTTACAGTTATTCTAGGAAGAGATTTGTGTTTATGTCTACACACGTTTCCGTAAAAGTCGTATTAGGGTTTCTTGCCTATAAAATAAACATACGGCTTAGAGTTTCATATATGTTTTGGTAATGGAATACAAAAGTTAATAAAAGATCCATACAGGATCATAGTTCATTAGTCATTGTCTTCTTCACAATCTTATATTTAGTTTCCGCATAAATATAAGTTTGTCATACAGAGATTTTTATTGGCTCAAAGATCAATCAAGGCGTCGATCCTACAAGTTTGGTTCTACAACTTAGAAAGAAGCATAAGGGATAGTACAAAAATAACAGGCTCCTACCTATGTGTGTTCATTGCTCTCCTTAAGATTATTCATTATATTCGGCGTAGTGATTAATTTTGTTTCAATTCAAGAAAAAAAAAGATCATTGCTCAACAGGGATTCAACAATTTATTTTACGTAAATACAAATAGAAAAAAATAGAGACCTCTGAAAAAAGGTGGGAACAGTCACTTCTTTTGAATGGTGACTTCATAGACCATGCAATAGCTCTTGGAATCACATTAGGGTCTTTACTCCACCAACGTTCAGATCTTTCTAAAGACTCGAGTATCCAAATCTAAACATATTGTAAAACACAAACATATCAATCAGTCCATGAAAATGTTCGGCTGAAAAATATATTATTAATAAAAATAAATACAAACCTGGAAAGCAAATACAAATCCAGACAAAGTATAGGTCGGAACAGATTTTGGGTTTTTCTTCAATACTAAAAGGTGGTTATCCGTGTGCTTATCCATTACATTATGAAGTTGGCCATATAAATGGGTCCAAATATGTTCACCCCACGGAAATGCATTCCAAGCTTCTAGGTTTTCAACCAACCTCATCAATGTGTCATCAACTTGGGATGTCAATAAACGACCCATAAAGATCACCTCTAAGACTAACAAAAGAGATATCCGTATTGCGTCTTGATCACATAGCTTGCGAAACTGCTCTTCATCCTCGATGACACATAAGGTCTAAGTTGGTTACAATCAAACCTCGCTTGTCAGGAAACACCCTATCACGAAATTTGAGAGCACCAGAAGTGTATAACTCAAAGCTCACACTTCCAAACCGCAACCCCGTCATTAGACAAAACTCAGGACGACCAAAATGCAGAGTATGTCCATCTAGGTAATAGATAAAGGGCATATCATAATGAGACTCGTCCACTCTTCTTTGTTTCCGTACCATATAGTCAATGAGGTGTGTTTCATGTTCAAAGTATAACAAATCCAACCATTTTCCAAAGCATGTACTCCTAAACAAGTTCCGTCGTTTTGCGTCTAATTTCCGATTTATCAACCAAAAGTAGTTGAGTTTGCTACTAATGATTAGTTTAGCTTCATAGTCCTAAAAGGAAAAAATATGTTAACTCAGAACATACAATTCATAACAAAATAAGTTTGAACACATGTATACAGCCAGCGTAAACACTATCATACACAGTTCAGATGATTACAACTTAACTACAACCACTTAGTGTTGGACCATAAGAATAGGGTGTTTTGCTTATGACCTTATTTGAATCAGGCATGGCGTATCAGATACAACCCAAAATCGTGGCTTATCAAATACATCCCAAAACAAAAATCAAATCATAATCCACATAAATGCATAAACAAACAAACAACACTATATTATACCAGATAAACAAAAATCAATAACGATACAAAACAAATGTAATAAAGATTTGTAATACGCTGTACATACCATATTATACCACATTTTTTTGAATCAAACAAACAATCGACGGTGTTAAATGATTTTATTGGAACACTGTTCAATGAACAGTTACTCTGTTTTCAGATGACAATCAGGGAAAACAATGGTAGTAGATTGGAGATTGAAATAATAGTGTAACAAGATAAACAAGCGCGAACATAAACCCAGTTTATTTTTTTTGACCGTGACTGTGAAACGAGATGGAGGGAAGAAGTGTATAGAGGAGATGTTGTTTGTTTTTAAATTTTTATTTTCGAATACGGTATGAACAGTAATGAAAGCAGAATAGTGTAAAATTTTTGAAATGACCAAAAAACCATCTGTAAAGTATACGGTTGCCCAACAAATAAAAGTTGCCCAAAATACACTACCGTACAATACGTGATTATACGAGTTGCCCTGGGCTAAGGGGGGAATTTTTTGAGATCGGGATAGATACTCTTAGCAGTTGGGCAATCGGGGTATTTTAGTAATTATCCCTAAATATTATTGTTCGTTAAACATTATTTGCCATTGTTTATCCGTTACGGCTCGAATACATTAAATTCATCACGAGTCTAATGTACTATAGTCGCATCGTTTCACAACTGTCCCGAATGTCCAAGGTTCAATAATATTCCTAGTTTAAGTTCATGTTTCCATTCCGGTGTTGCAAAATCCCAAGTTATCCGACTACCAAATCCATCCTCAAGTCAATATTACAAAACTAAACATACATTTTTCCGATGGATTTGCCTCGAAACATTTAATACCCTCGTGATGTCCATTTTTATTCCAAGTCGACAATTACTCCATTAGTTTTCTTTTGTTAATTATATATTAACTAACAAGTTTTTAAATTTGTTAATTAATATCATTAACGGGTCTATTATTATTTTATTACTTTTTTGTTTATGTCAAGTAATAGTAAATCACGATGTACTATCCGTTTCGAGTCAAATTCTCACATTAAGTCCCTCGGGTCTAAACTTACTTCCCGAACCCAATAATAACCCATTACAATCCCCTTGTTACACAGTCGGGTCCACAAGTCAATATGTCCATCAATCAAGTCTAAAGTATCACTTTCAGGCTAATCGAGGCTATCCCGAGACCACAAGGTCTCGGATAAGCCCGGTTACGGCCAAAACATCACAGAAAATCAAACAAGATCAAGTCAAAATAATCACAACCATTACTCGGCCAATCTAACTAAAGGCTCGAGTTCATATTCACAACCAACCATACATTACTTACCATTGCCGAGACTCTAGGGTCTCGGCTACAAATTGTAACACCCCCAAATTACTGCAGCGGAACGATAGTGTCAAGGGGGTATTACTTCATAATATATATCAAGGTATAGAAAATGACCTCTAAATGAGATGTTTTGAAATGTTACCATTCGATTTATTTAAATCAGAGTTACAACAAGAAGTTCCAAAGTAAAGTTACATAGATGTTTTCAAGATGTATCGAATGGTAAAAGATAAAGGTATAAGTCTCCAAGTATGCAAATGACTCTAAGATCCATGCATCCACTATCGCCTTATTAACCTGAGATAAACATGCTAAAAGTGTCAACCAACGGTTAGTGAGTTCATAGAGTTTAGTTTAATAGTAATGCATTAAATAAAGATTTCACAGCAAAGGCATTGTAAATCCACTCAGTCCCAAGCCCCGCCCATACAAGACTTGCAACCTGTGTGTTTACCACCCATTGCTAAAGTACGAGTAGGACAGATGTGTATACGATTACTTGAATAAAATCACACGAAAGAGCCTTATGCATAAACTACATATACTGGGTGCCACTTCCCAAAGAATACTGGGTGCCACTTCCCAAAGAATACTGGGTGCCACTTCCCAAAGAAATAATGTTAACACATCCTAACCTCTAGCAATCGCACTATGATAATTACATAGTAATAGTCACGCAACAGGGCATATAAGTATAAATGTTTGAGTACTTGCATCACCATTCAAATCATGTATTTGATAAACGAGTAAAGTGTTTCTAAGCATGTATCTCCCCCAAATAGTTTAAAATGAATATAAAAGAGTAAGAGTGGGGCTATGACTCACGGTGAACCGTGAAAGTTTTTAGAGTACTTGTGAAAGTAAATAAATATAGTTGAGCATGTATCTCCCCCAAAAGTAAATCAAAACGTATAAAAGTAGGGGCTATGAATCTCACCTTAGCTGTAAAGGTCAAAGTAATGTTATGTCAAATGTATCCCGGGAACGGCTCCAACACACGACCTGAATAATAGGGAAGTCTGAGATTTCGATGGTTTAAGATTGACTTGATTTGAATAATGATTGCGGAAAAGTGTCGGATAACGAATTGGATTGTGATGAGAATGGATAATATGCTTAAAATGCTTAAAGTTCAAAAATAATATTATATATAATATTATCATGTTTTAATGTTTATTTGAATCAGTAATTAACGTCTCTTCAAAAGTTGATGGATGATAAGTTATGTTTATTCGTTAAAATTATGTTATATAAATATAAACGTAACGTTTGTTAAATAACGAGTACGAAATCTAAAAAGGACTGTTTACAAATTAATATGCATCAAAACATTGGTGGAAAAGTATATAAAATAAGTTATTGGTTGGTCCTTGAAGTTATAGTGAATTTACACTTTTAACCCTAAAGGTTAAATATTTGCACCGTTAGTCCTTCGTTAGGAAATATTTACATATTGAGTCCAAAATGTTCCAATTTGTCATTTTATGGCTTCTGGTTAATGTTTAATCCCTTTCTAGCCTCAAGTTATAAAAATGGCAGTTTGGTACCTAATTATCTAAAAGTTACATTTTTAACCCAAATAGTAAATATGTTTTGAATTTTTTGTCCAAAATTCACAAAACTTATATAAATAAATTTCCGAGAGTTTTATAAGTCTCAAGTAGCTTAATTAAGTTTGTAAAAACTGCTTTTTATATAAAAGATCTTATTTTCAGATTATTGGGCTTTTAACATGTTAAATACAAAGCCCAATAAGAGAATTCGATCCATTGGGTTTCAACAGGATTTGGGCCTGACATTGGGCATATTTTAATGTCCAAAAAACATAGTCCAATTGCTTATAAGGACTGCTTATTCAGTTTGCTTATTTATGGCTAAGTGGGCTAATAAGCCCGCTCGATATATATATGTGTTTAGAAACTATTTTCGAATGCCCTTAACTTGATCGATTAAAAAGGTATCATATTAGATTATTAGAAGAGCTTATTAATACAGCTTAGTAGCTAAGCTTATGGACAATCAAGTCGCGTATAATAATTGATATGTCCTTTGTATAAAATGATTATGTGAGGCTTGCTTCTAGTCGAATATAACAAGGTTCAAAAATATATACATGATATAATATTGTTTGATAAGCAATATAGAACTAAAATGAGTCTCGATATGCTATTAAATGATGAAACAATGTTGAAATAATTATGGAATTTGATTATCTAGCCATCCATAATATAGGAGTTCAAATGAAAATGAAATTTAAATAACAAGAACATGAAATAATTGAATGAAAGCTAGAAAGGTTCGAATGAAATAAATAAAAAGTGAATGAACTTTTAAAAACATAAGTATGAATAGATATAGGTTCGAATGACCTTACCACACCAAAAATGGTGGTGAATGCTCGTTGATTTGAACTAGTAAACGTATGATATACACGTAAAACATTTGGTTGGCCACAAAAGAATCGAGATTAACATTGGACGTTGGATAAAAGGTTCGAATGGCTGGGAAAATGGTTCCAATCTCTCGAATGAATCTTCACAGGAGAAAAACACTTAGAAATATTTTGGGTGTGAATGTGAGAATGAGTAAATGTGTATGTTTGTGTGGTATATGTACATATGTATGCATGAATGTCGAATATACAATATCTTATGGGCAAGTTAGGGTGACAAGGGGACAAGATAAGGATTAGAGGGAATATAAGTAGCTTAGGTTCTCAAGTGACTAGCTCAAGTGGTATGAATGTGTGTGTTTCGGTTTACAGGATCAAGTGGTTTGTAGCAATGGTTCAATTAACGTGTCCAAAATGAATAAGAAAGTGTGAAAAATGTTTATAGGAGTTATTAGACTAAGTATAAGGTAAATCACATAGAAAAAAATATAGTTTAGATCGAATTGCTTATGCTTGAAAGAAATTGTACTCCGTCGAATGACGTTAGCTTTAGGTCTCGTTTATGAATTAAACGTTCGAATCAAGTCAAGTGAATTGTAAATCCTGAATCTTGGAAGTATAAGGTTTCGAACCATGTAGAATAAAGTGTATTTTGTGTGTCGAATTGTGAAATAAAACTATCCAAGTGAGTGTGAGTTGTGTCGAGTTAGGGACAAAGGAAAATATAAACTTGGGCTTGATTTGTGTTGGGCTTGAATAGTGTTGGGCTGGAAATTGTATAACAAGTACTTGTTTGGTGTTTAATGGTATACTGGACTGTCGTGGTGCGTGTGTAAGCTCGTTCCAAGGTATCGTGAATCACGTAACAATGTTTTTGAATAGAAATGGAATAAACAAAATTTTCAAATTTTTCTCTTAAAAATGGTTAAGTGAACTGTAATGAGGGATTAACACTAGATTAACGTTGACTAATCACTGGGGAATTACACAGGTTGCTACACAAATCGTACTCCACAGGGAAATACCAACGAGCCAACAAGAAGGAAAATAAGCTCAAGCCGAGACCTCCATAGTCTCGGTTCGAGTCACACCGAACCCAAAATGTAACTAAATGGACTGAGACAGTTTCCTAAGCTAACCAGATAAGTCAACAAGCAAGGCGAGCATATGGATAAGCTCGTAAACCCAAAATAAGCCACGTATAATCTCATACGCGAGCTTATTCTTACGATACGCGACTCATAGAAGAACTAAAACAACACCACGACACACTTAGATGATACCGAAAGTTTTCTAGCCGTTTTTATTGTCTTAGAATCGTTTCCCACATGTTTTATACGAAACCCTAACCCCAAATATTAGATCTAGTCTCCACCGATTCACTAAAGTTGCGAACCGGTGGTCTTACCACCGTTTTCTTCTCGGATCTATAACTTACCATGTCAACAAAACAAAAAGGTGAGGTGGTGAGGGTGGCGGCGTGTGAATGGCGGTAACGTGGGCGCGTGGTCCACCTAGTCTAGTTCACAACGAAGGAACAAGGGTGCTGGTGGTGGTGTTTTGTGGTGGAGAGCGACGGTGAACGGGTGGAGGCGGTGGTTCGATGTGGTGGTGTGCGGCTGGCTATTAAAGAGAGAAGGGAGAGTTATTGGTATAGGGTTTTGATAAAAGTGAGGAGAGAGAGGGGGTGTGGGAGGTTATATCCCCAAAGGGACCGAATGCGTAATTTTATCTAACCCTAGGGTGCGGCCAATTATGAACTCCATGGACCATTTATGTAATTTCACTATTCTTTTGATAAAAACACTCTCGGGCTCATGTAGTATACCAAAAGTGCTCGTATGACGTTCTAAGTTGCGCCAATGTTTTTAGAATTGTTTTTCCGTTAAAAATGACTATAAATATGTCCATGTCTGCTTAACGCGTCAGAAATCAACATTTCTCGTGTTACTAACTCAAGTTCTACGGGGCAAGTTCACATATCAAATAACAATATTCCAAGATCAAATATCATAAAATCTAACGGGTTTCTAGGTTTCAGTTATCATATCATATCGTAACGCAGTGTACACTAATTCCCAAATTACTGGTTGTCATAAATAGTTTCGAGTTTTTATGAACAAGTATTGCCCCAAAACTGCCGGTTGCTACAGTCTACCCCCGTTAAAAGAATTTTGTCCTCAAAATTCAGCTTGTTTCGGTAACTCTAAATGGGCAAGCCTTCCCGTCCTTGAGCAAAGTCATCAAAAACGTTAAGCAAATTTTTGTGTAGCTTAAGTTGGGCGTCAGTTTGAACCTAGCTTAACCCCACAACTCATCAAATAAGAACTGTCATGAGATTAAGCTAAGCAACAAGTTTGACCTAGCCTTAAACTACGTAACAACTTGAATCTAACTTAATTTCACTACTCATCAAACAAGAACTGCCATGAAATTAAGTTAAGCATCAAGTTGTAAGAAAAGAAACTCAACGTTTTTGAAGAATTTGCTCAATTTTGGGATTGCTTCAAAATAATCAAATCAGTAGGTATCCAAAGCTTAGATTGGCGTAGGTTGAGAAGGTTCAACTAAGTTTATACCCATAAACTTATCTTGTCTAAGTCACTTAACTTCCTTACGAGGTTTCCGGTTGGCTCTTCCACTAGAAGGGTCAATCATTAAACCGATTTCATATTATGATAACCTAGTAAATCACTAGTTAGGCTTTTCTTAAGGCTCAAAACATGTTAACCATTAGATTCCAAACGACGTTTGTCGATCAAAATGAAAAATTTGCAAATAGATCTGCCAGTTCAAGGTAAATGACCTAGTCCACTATATTAAAATCAACGATTCCATCTGCACTTACTTGCAACAGACTAACGCGTGTATGTAGTACCTAATGAGGGTTAAAGTCATAACCAAGGAACTAGAATTCTAACCGAGGCTCCAATATTGCGGTCACCACCCATGTGGTAAGAGCAAATACTACTAAAAGTTGTACCCTATGACGACTTAATCCAAATCCGTACTTCTGAGTGTAATGAGACAGGCAAAATCAATTTTATCCATCACCATAATACATTTATGACTCCTTAACCCCTGTCCAGTGCCTGGCAGAGCTAAGGGGGCTTCAATCCTTACTCTTTATCCTCATCTTCGCCCAGGCTAACGAGGCCTTACTTATTCAGGGGGGAGAGTGGAGCCTCGAGAAGCACTGTTGAGAGGAAGATCTTTGGCCCCTCTTCATTATCTACAGGGTTCCAAACCTTTCTTCAACATAGGTGACAAGGAGCGAGGCCGCGATGGAAGAGATCAAACACGGGAATAAGAAGTCATTCCATTACCTTTTTTTTTCATTTTTCTAGAGGGGGATGGAGAAAGTGGACAAAACAAACTCGCATTTCTCATCGAACAAATACAGGAAAAGAATCATATTAAAAACGCTCCGAACCCAAGCCCTTCCTTCGTAGAGCCATGTATTGTAAGTGATCCGAACCTGCCCGGAGCGATCCCCCCATAGAGGCAAGTGAAGTTGGTGAGCCGTATGATGGGCAACTATCTCCTGCGGTTCGGAGAGGACTCAGCTGTTAGTTAGTACCCCCTTGGTTTCGGGGCGGGCGTTTAGGTTTTATGAAGTGACTTGTCCGTTCTTGAGCAATAATAAAAAAAATATTAAGCTAATTAGCAACTCTAAACTTAACCTCACACCTCATCAAACAAGAACTGACATGAAATTAAGTTAAGGGTTGTTAAAAAGCTTAACGTTTTTTTTTTTTTTTTTAAGGATTTTTTTTTTTTTTTTTTTTGTAAGAGTTTGGGTTTGCTCAAAAACGAACGAATAGGTCTCTATGGCCTAGATTGGTTAGATTTATGAAAAGATATGGGGTACCATGTTGAACGATGTTTAACTTATCTACAACGAAAGCTAAATTCCTTATGGCCGGATGCAATTCCTAAATATCCCAATGTAAAAGTGAAACCACGTCCAATGTGACTAAGTTGTCTAGAACTCCGAAAAGGCACGTCTCTTACGTAATTAAACATCGATTCTTTAACTCAGCGCATTTCTATCCAATGCGAGAACCTTATCCTACAGATTGAGTGGAGGTTGCACTTTGAAAGAATATTATCAAGGTATGGCATATCAATATTGTCAGTCTCGGGTAGAGGGTTTCGATTCACTTCTAAGGTCAAATAGTGAGTAGGTATAGCGCATGTTTCTTCTTAGAGGCATGGTTTTACAATTTGTTAAAAATTTGACCATGAATGTATTTGGGAGCAAAATCATTTGAAATTTGCAACACAACTATAGTCCCTTGGTTCAAATGTTGTGAGGTTACGCCTTTTTGGGGGCTTCACTTAGAGCTTGGAAAATGTATGACCACCAAAAGTTTGTATATTGATAAAACGATTTCTCGTATATGGTTTGGATTTTTTTTCTTTTGAAGAAACATTATAACACGGTCTGATTAATGAGGATTGCCAGTTCATTATATACTTTATAAAGTTTGCAAGAAAATCTTTCATTTGTACAAAAATTTTGACCACCCAAATTTTGACTTATCTGAATCAGTACCATCTCCAGAACACGAACACTAGGATGGACATTGCTATTATGGTCAACACCAAAAACTTACTAACAAGCTTAAGGCCACTACTTTCTCATAATTCCTATTATCCCACTTGCAGTCTAAAAGGTCCAAACAGTACGACTAAACCATTAAGTATCCATTTTGATTGGTAGGTTGCTTCCTAAGGAAACAAATGATGTCATCCGACTCATCGGCTCATAAGGCGGCGTGTTCAGGTCTTCTTACAAAATGAGGGGTAGGGGGAGACGAGGCATGTGACATAGTGGCATAGGGCAATATTGACGTGATCATGTATCCAAATTAATATCCAAAATAATATTTTCAAAATAATGTTGCCAAAATAGTATATCCAACTTAAATCAAATCAATCAAATTAAATCACAACAATTCAATTCAAAGCACTCAATTATTGTCCCAAAAGATAAAAGCTTCAACACACAGAAGGCAGAGCAGCATAACCACACATACACAAAACATGTAAAGCAGATGCACACACATAAACCAATGCATTTTCAGGTGATCTAGACTCCGACTCCGACTCCAACCAAACACAATCTAAGGTAACTACCCTCATTATCCCATGATCTCTCCTGAATTAAGCATAGTTGATCAGGCTATGCGTAATTTAGGAAAAACGATGGAATACTCGGGCTAATCGACTCATACCATGTTTGGGGTTTTATAAAAACTTTAGTTTGGTTATAGTTGAGGTTTTTATTTAGAAAAACCGGTATTCTCTATAACTTTAGGCTCTGATACCATTCTGTCACACCCCGTCAATGGCGGAAACACGAGGTGTAACTGAGAAAAGCACATAGCATAACATCATAGATTCATACATTACATTTGTTACAACAATAGTTTACAAAACATCTCTCGTGAAATATGTCTTTTGGAAATCTTATCGTCTCGAAAACATGGTAGCATTTTATCAAATGGTCTGACTCCAATAAACATGCCTTCAAATACTTTAACAATGATCACCTGAAAATGGTACTAGAAAATGTCAACATAATGTTGGTGAGCTCGTAGGTTTAAGAGTAAAACCACGAAGCTGTGAATATAAAAGCGTAGGACAATAGTGAGCAAGATATCAATATAAGCACTAAATGAAACCACAATGCTCGCGACAACTGAACCTACAAAGGTTGCGAAATACAGGTTGCACAATGGGGGAAACTACCCCGATAACTGTGGGGGAACTACCCTGTGATGCGCGCGTGTGTTGTTGCGGTTTAGCAGTATTAATGCCTACTCAAGTTTTAAATTTATATTTAGCCGACTTATTAATAACACACACACTTAACGAGCAGTGTACCCGGTCAGTATGAATATAATGGTAAGTAGAGTGTCGATCACTAAGAGTGGAACGTATTATCTAGTTATTCTAATCAGTATTTTAATATCCTAGGTTAGCTATACAACCTAATCTAACGCAAGGGGGTTCAGCCTGAGAGACTGGCACGGTTTGGTTATAATTAAATATAAACTAAACTAATGAGCACGAATCAGCGATTAGCACACACGTACACAGATAGATACTCGAGACAATAAGAAGACCTGTCCTGATAATTAAGTAGCTTGTCACTTGTTTTATTGCTAGTTTTATATGAAGTGTATGTAATTAAACCTTTCTCGTTGGCTCTAATCTTATCGGCGAGTAAACCCTTAATGATTACTTATGTCTATCTTATTTATTAAAGATACGCTAAAACAAATAGGCGAGGAAGGGGCATGGCGACCCAAGCAATGCTCAGCTAGACACAGAGGTTATCAATGCACTAATAAAAGTCACCAAAGACATCAACATATAAACTTTAATTAATGGGAAAGCAATATTAAGGGGAGTGCATGATTTTCCGTAGTCACATGACACAAGCCCATCAATCCTGATGAATTAAAGTGTACTAATACAATAAAACAAAACTACTTAATGAATTGAATACATGCAGGACCATCTTACAGCTCTTGTATCTTCGTTTAGGTGTGGAAAATGTTTATAGGAGTTATTAGACTAAGTACTCCACAGGGAAATACCAACGAGCCAACAAGAAGGAAAATAAGCTCAAGCCGAGACCTCCATGGTCTCGGTTCGAGTCACACCGAACCCAAAACACAACCAAATGGACTGAGACAGTTTCCTAAGCTAACCAGACAAGTCAACAAGTGAGGCAAGCTTATGGATAAGCTCGAAAACCCAAAATAAGCCACGGATAAGCTCGTACCCGAGCTTATCCTTACGATATGCGACTCACAAAAGAACTAA
Source organism: Artemisia tridentata subsp. tridentata (assembly GCA_021014915.2). Classification (NCBI taxonomy): domain Eukaryota; kingdom Viridiplantae; phylum Streptophyta; class Magnoliopsida; order Asterales; family Asteraceae; genus Artemisia; species Artemisia tridentata. Next base: position 359,776,097 of record CP139508.1, on the reverse strand, counting down.
AACAACACCACAACACACTTAGATGATACCGAAAGTTTTCTAGCCGTTTTTTATTATCTTAGAATCGTTTCCCACATGTTTTATACGAAACCCTAACCCCAAATATTAGATCTAGTCTCCACCGATTCACTAAAGCTGCGAACTGGTGGTCTTACCACCGTTTTCTTCTCGGATCTATAACTTACCATGTCAACAAAACAAATAGGTGAGGTGGTGAGGGTGGCGGCGCGTGAATGGTGGTAACGAGGGCACGTGGTCCACCTAATCTAGTTCACAACGAAGGAACAAGGGTGCTGGTGGTGGTGTTTTGTGGTGGAGAGCGACGGTGAACGGGTGGAGGCGGTGGTTCGATGTAGTGGTGTGGCGGCTGGTTATTAGAGAGAGAAGGGAGAGTTATTGTTATAGGGTTTTGATAAAAGTGAGGAGAGAGAGAGGGGTGTGGGTAGGGGTGTTCATTAAATGGGTTGACCCGAAAAACCGACCGATCCAACTAAAATTGGGTTAAATGGGTTTGGCTTATTTCGGTTTGGTTATTTTTGGGTGCACCCGAAATAATATACGGTTTTCTGGATCGGATTTGGGTTCAAAATTCCTCATTCGGTTTCCACCCGAATACCCGAACTTTAACAAAGAAACGTATAATCTATTTATATAAACTATACTTTTGTAACATAGAAACCATCAATCAAATATTTGGAATTGGGGAAATTTGCTAGGTTACTAAAAATTAAAGCTCTATTCTTTGAAGGTGGTTCTGTCACAACCAAAATCACGAACACAAATCACGCACTCTTTAATGATCAATGAATTCCTTCCCCATATGAAAACTGTTTGTTTGTGACTTAATAGAGAAAGATGACTGAAAATATTAATTAATAAAACTGAGGTTGTCGGCATTAAGTCGTCTCTTAATTAAACACGACTTAATAAAAAAATAATTAACAAACAAGCCCTAATTTACGCTAGTAGTGCCTTATAATAAACTCGACCAAAACATGGCCTATTCTGAACTATTGTCTTTTTTAAATAACATAAACTATTGTCTTTTTTTTTTTTTTTATGTAAATGTAGATCTCGTGAAAGAGGGCAGCGGTGTTGTTTGAGATGGAGCAATGAGACCTGTGAGAGATGGAGCAATAAGACTTGTTCAAGTTGGAGCAATAAGACCATTAATGGTTATTTTATTTTTAGTTTGTTACGTTTTCTTGTTATTTTGAGTATGAACAATTGCATGGTTTGGTTTGTTCTTCTGTTTCGAACTCAGTTTGATGTTTTGTTTGGATTTTATTTTGGTTGTTGGTTTTAACAACCTGATATGATGTATTGATGACTTTATGTTAATCAATAATCAGTTTCTGGATTATCTATCTATATTTGATTTGTTACAGCTTTGTAGTTCGAATTTTTATATTGCTTTGTACAGTAGTAGTTTGAATGATAACTCACCTTTTATACATCTTATTCTTATTTGGTTTTATGGAGAACCGAACCAAATAAACCGATAAATTATTTGGTTGGATTGGTTTGGTTTTGAAAATTTTGGTTTGGGTATTGGGTGTTAAAAATTATTTTTAAAAACCGAATAACCCAAACCGATTAAACCTATAAAACCGTAAATCGACCGAACGAACACCCCTAGGTGTGGGAGGTTATATCCCCACAGGGACCGAATGTGTAATTATATATAACCCTAGGGAGCGGCCAACTATAAACTCCAGGGACCATTTATGTAATTTCACTATTCTTTTGATAAAAACGCTCTCGGGCTCATGTAGCATACCAAAAGTGCTCGTATGACGTTCTAAGTTGCGCCAATGTTTTTAGAATTGTTTTTCCGTTAAAAATGACTATAAATATGTCCATGTTTGCTTAACGCGTCAGAAATCAACATTTCTCGTATTATTAAGTTTAGACTCGTATCAATTCGCGTTGCATTCTAACTCAAGTTCTACGAGGCAAGTTCACATATCAAATAACAATATTTCAAGATCAAATATCATAAAATCTAACGGGTTTCTAGGTTTCAGTTATCGTATCCTATCGTAACGCAGTGTACACTAATTCCCAAATTACTGGTTGTCACAAATAGTTTTGAGTTTTTATGAACAAGTATTGCCCCAAAACTGCCGGTTGCTACAAGTGTCCACTAGATGTAGCTCAGAGACTCTCTAAAATGCAGGATCACCAAATACATTTGTAAAGAATATAACGTGTTCAGGGAATTTAATTACTTGGTTTTCCCTTAATTGAACTCCTTTAGGAGGAGTTCTGCTGCAATGAAGGCTAGCAATGTATTGTTCAAGTTCAGGGTCCACGGTCCTCTTCCTTTTCTTCTAAATAGATGAGGGTTTGAGAGGGTCTTGAAGACTCACGGGATACTTTTTGTTAATGCCTAAGAATGCTTATTGTTGTATGACTTTTTCATTCCTTTTACCTAAAGGCTTAGTTAGTTCAGCTGCATTTTCCCTAGTTTTCTTTTTCAGAACAACTATCATTTCCTACTCCTTATACCCAAATAGCCTCCACTTGACTTGATAGTTTAAAAGTTTGTGGGGTCATTATCCCTAAAGATTGTCACACTTAGAGGTTTGGTATTGGGAATAATTTTGGTGTCATTGATCACACCAGGCTTCCTAAAAAAATCTATCCTACTCTTATAGTCTTTCCACACAGTCTTCATTTTCTCTACCTTAGCCTTATGTTTCTCCTTGGCAACATTTATTTCCTGAAGCTGAAGTTGTTTTAATTCTTCATTAGTTTTGATAGATTGACCAGATGACTAAGCTTCTTCATTTGCATCCTTTGAGAATCTCTTCTCTTGAAGAAAATTCACTTTTCCTTTTCTCTTCATCTTCTATGATTTTATGAATTTCCTCTTCAGTGGCTTGGATAATCTTACCATCTTCAAATTAATATGTTATCAAGCCAATAGTTGATGAAAATTCAGCTTGATTTGTAGGAACTACAGCTGATGGTTGAGTGAGATTAAGTTCAGGGAATGATAGTTGATTTTCTTGAAGCTCAAAGATCATGCTATCTTCATCTCCAAACATTTTCTTCTTGCCTTTGGTCACTTCAGTTGGTTGGGCAAAAGAGAATGTAGGGATGTTTTTAGCTGGTGTGATCCGGATTGATGCGATGGGTTCAAGATTCTCATTTTTCATTGTCTTTTCCCCTTTAGGTATTGAGAAGGGATTCTGATAGATTACCATAGCTTGATTGTTGGGCTCAGGCTCTGATGGATTTGGACTATCTACAAATGAAGAGATCAATGGCTGTCCAGGGATGGGTTTAGGAGTGGTCTCAACTGGCTTCTCCCCCTCAGCAGTTGCTAGGGTTGATGAACCAGAACTGATGAAATACCAGTTGAGAACGCATACTGAAGTAGGTGTAGGATGTCAGTGACAAAGGTTTTGATCTCATCAACATCGGAAGTCAACTAAGCTTGATCAGACTCAATCATTGTTAGACTTTTACCAGTACCCCATGCTAAGGATTTGTAATTGTCAGTAAAGGAAGTCTTGATCTCTGTAATATCTGAGGCTATTTGAGTTTGATCAGACTCCATTTTGGACATCCTTTTTCCAGTTGACCATGCAAGGGATTTGTAAGATTCAGCTTGGGAGTTGAGACATGATCGAATTTTATAAACTGAGTCATGATTTCTAGGAACCTTGAACACAACCATTTCCTTGTGCAGTTTCTTAGTGACAGAGGTTAGGGATTCAGGTGATTTTTGAACACGTTCAGTGTCCTGAGGATTATGTTTAAACCATTTCTTGATGTTGTGTTTAAGTTCTACATAGCCACCCCTAACTTCACAATGCTTATCATCTATATCAGTAAGAACTTGGTCATTTATATAATCACAAAGTAGTTGAATATGCGATGCTAGACTCTTTTAAGTGATAGGTTTGTCTGAGAATTCAAGTGATAAGGGAAGAGGAGACTTAGCCTGAGAGCTCTAAGGAGGAGTTGGTAGTTTGGTAGTTTCCTCTTCAGGGATATGAGGAATTTGGTCACGTTCCTCAACATCTATCATTTCCTCCTCAACAAGATTGATTTCTTCCTTCTCATCAGGTAGAGTGAAAGCCTAAGTATCATTATCATCAGAATCTAATATTTCCTGTATTTCACCAATTTTTAGTGGGAGAGTTTTGTGACCCCCATTAGTGAATTGAGAAGAGTCCATTGAATCCTTGAGATCTTTTTGGGGTCCATCAGGCAAAGGTTGTGATGAACTAGTGTCTTCATTGGAATCTTTTATTATTTGTGATAAATGACCCTGAGGAACTGAGTGAAGTTCAGATTCCTCAAAAGTGTGACCCTCAAGCCCAAACTACTATTTGTCATGGACCATGTCAGGAATTGGTAGGTCAGTTTCGGGTTTGGGAAACCCTGAACTGTCATGATTCTTAAGTCCATTCATGAGAGCTTTGTATCTTATATAGGTTTGAGAGAGACTTTCACCATCCTTAGATTTGAAAGTATTATATTCAAGTTTCAAGTCCATGACCCTGTTTTCCTTGATATCCGAGGGAACTTCAAAGTTATGAATCAAGTCAGTCCATACTTGTTTGGCTATAGGACAACCAATGACTGATTCCATTATATCATTTTTTTTGGGTAAAAGGTTTTTACACCCAATGAATATATTACTTAAAAAAGTATTTAATTACATAAGATGTGAGTGAGTTCCACATCTCAACCCGTTATATAGATGGTAAAGCTTATTGTAGGATAAAAAACTAGTTATTAACATTTAGCAAAACAACTAAATTGGTTATAACTAAAAAGGGTCTTTATTCAAGTAAGATGGGGAGTCAAACATTTTTTTTACTCTGATGTACACCACTTAGAGGTGCTTATTTCAGCTTATATAACCGGCTTATGACTTATTTGGTTTTGGGCTTATGTTTCATAAGCTCACTTTTTTGTGACTTATTTTTAAACTTTTCGGCTTATATAAGTTAACTTATATAAGCTGAAAAGTTTAAAAATAAGTCACAAAAAGTGAGCTTATTAAACATAAGCCCAAAACCAAATAAGTTATAAGCGGGCTATATAAGTCGAAGCAAACACCTCTTAACTGACATTTCTTCCTAGATAAGACTTTAAGGGGTGTTTCTATTTCACTTAATGAGTACGCTTGAGGAAGTCCACAAAATCTTTTTTCTATCTAATTACTTATAAAGCATTTATGCTTTTAATCTTTGAAAACTTAAAAAGGCTTGAAAAATAAATAAAGTGGTTTTCTTAAAATACCCTTTATTAACGCCCTTTAATGATTGTTAAACTTTAATCTTAAATGGCAACTTAGATAAACAATGTAAACATTAAAAAAACAGCTACGCGGTTTATAATTTGAATGAAAACTTTTTAATAGAAATTGAAACTTTTTAATAAGACACGATTTTTAATTTCTAAGAACAGCTACATGATTTACCAATTTTTAATAGAAGTTTTTTTATCACTCGAAAATGAATAATAAGAAAAAATGACTATAAATTAAACCTGTAAATATTGCATCAAGAGTCACACCTGAATTAGAAGTTCGCAAATATAATTATTTGCTGTTGTATACCGTTGCTTTGCGCGAGTATTGTTCTAGTCAATTAACAAGCTAAAGTAGAAATATCTTCCAACCATTTAATAGAAAGAACCACTTAATCGATATTTCTTCACTTTGTTTCTTAAATTTTTTTTTGTTAAGTCATGTTTAATTAAGAGATGACTTAATGCAGACAATCTCAGTTTTTAGGGTATGTTTGGCAAAACTAGCTGTAAGCTGTAAACTGTAGGCTGTAAGCTGCAAAGCTGTTAACATGAGCTACAAACTGTATCTTTTTTTTTTTTAATAAAAATATTTGGTAAGTTAGCTGTTAAATGTAATTATAAGATATAAAATAACAACCAGAGTGACCAGATATTTAAAAGGACATATCTATAATTGTAAACAAATGTTTGGAGGGTACATTAGTAATTTAAAGTTTTAACAGCTCCAAGATATTTAAAAAGCTTCGTGAATCAACTTTTCATTTAAGAGCTATTTGTTTGAAATAGCTACTTAGTTTAGATGAGATTATTTTGTAACAAAAAGCTAGTAGCTCCTCCAAAAACCCTACCAAACAGGCCCTTATTACCTAATTTTTTCAGTCATATTTCTCTATTAACTCACGTATAATCAACTTTCATATAAACTAATTAATTCAATATTTTTTTCATATTAACTCAAAACCACCCGTACTTATAAAGTTCACCTAAACTCAACAAGCACAACCAGAACAAACAACCACCAGAGTGACCAGACTTGAAAGTTGAAACACTAAAAAACATGAAGAATGTATACTCATGGTTGAAACGTACCAAATCTTCATCACAATTACCAACAACAACAGCAACAGCCAGTCAACCAAAGGAACAATTATACGGAATCACAGATGAATTAATCGATCTAGTAAAAACCTTCACTCTCGAAACATTCAAAAACTTTGATCTACATGGTACTACTATCATTCATTTTTTATATATTATTCTTATATCTAGTTGAATTTAGTAAAAGGGTTTTCCTGTTAATAACAACAATAGTTTTATGCATCAAACACTTGTACATAAAGTTGGTTAAGAGAAGTTAAGGGGGTGTTTGTTTAAGCTTATTTGATTTCGGCTTATTTTTTTAACCCCGGATTTTCTACCATATTTATATATGTTTATTATTTATGTAAGTTTATTATATAATAAGTCCATAAGCCTCAAAATAAGCTAGAAATCCGGGCTTATGAAATATAAGCCTAAATGTACAAGTAAATAGTGCATGTCCTGATACGTTATTGACAGCCCTAAGGGTTGTCGTTATCATGCTTCTTTAATACATATTGAAGTGTGAAATTGTTGTTAGATTTAGAAGGAGGAGTTATTGATGATGGTGGGAATGTGCAAAAGGATTTGTCTGACTGGCAAGAGAAACATGCGTTACTTGTCTTATCTAAAGTTAAGGTTTGTGCTTTGTTTTTTTTGTGTTTGTTGATATTTTGTTGTGTAATTGAACTAGGTAGTATATAGGTGATGTAGTACAAACCGTAAAAATATGTGTTTAAAGACAACTGTAACAAGTTAAGCTGCAAAATCCCGCCCACAATATCGTCTGCGTTGATTAAAATGATTATATAGGGGTGGTTTCACAAGTAAACTGCTTTGACGATTGTAATTTTACAAAAACTTTAAACAACTGATTTCACCGGGACTTTGAACTGCCTAATTACAAGTAAACAAACACTAATTTTTACGCCGTAGCAAAATATTAGAATCCTACTGTCCAATTATTCCATATCCCATAACCGTGCTTAGTGGTGGAGACAGGAGGGGGGCAGGGTGGGCACGTGCCCCCCTAGCGAAAAAAAACTGTAGTGTAAATTTTCTGAAATATCTGGCTATTTTTGTAATTTTCCCCCCTAACGAACCAATTTGTAGTGTAGTTTCTAAAAATTATCAAAGTTTGCCTCCTCGACTACAACTTTTTGGCTCCGCGTCCGTGCTCAAAAAGCAGAAGTGACTATTCAAGGCCGTCTCAAGGTTTCATGGGGTCTAAAGCGAGTAATCCCACCTGGGCCTTTACGAAAGGAAAAAAGTAGTTACTTCTTATCTATAGAATATATATCTTCCTAGCTTGGTATGATGCAAATTCTTCAATAAAGCTTTCATAATAAATAGTGTTATAAGTTATGGTATATAGTCAGACTAATGCAACACCAACTATTAAAAGCAGATAACTGGATGCTCATTTACCTAAAGGGATAGTTTGGTAATTTAATAGTTATCCTAATAGTCGTGTTCTTGCAAATACTGATTATCTTAACCCAAAGTGTTTAGGATATCAGAATGATAAATCTGGTATAACAAATACTTTTAGACACACATCCCAAAACACCTTATCTGTGTCGTAGACCTTTTTGGTCAAAAGGGTAACTATGCCTCTTATACATATTTCAAAAAGGGCTAGCGGCGCAGCTTGTTGCTCGTTTGCCTTCTACCTCGATGTAAATCCAAATTATTAATTAATGAGAATATTACATTAAGGTTGAAACTTCCATTGATGAATTCATAATGTGGATGCTCTCTATGAGTTCATAGAACAACATCAAGCTTCAAGTTTTTGATAAATGAACAATGTGCTGTAGTATCTAACATTTTTTTTTCCTTCCTATTGTATGTACAAAACTTACTAGTCTTCCTATTGTGTGTATTAAATGTTTGGTTAACAACATAATGACTGATTAACCGAAACTTAGGTGCTATTTGTTTATTCAGACATTTTATGTCTGAATCTGAATACCACGTCTGAATCTGAATTAGTGGTCCAAAAGTCTAAATCTGAATTGTTTTAGTCTGTTTGTTTTTATAAAGTGTCTGAATAAACAAAAAACAATCCTTTCGCTATAAAACAAACCAAAAGACCCTCCATTCATGATTATTAATAAAAAATCAAGACCAAGATAAAGAGATAAGGATTGAAAAGAAGTAGGTGTAAAGTTTAAGCTTTTCAGATGTAATCAGACATATTCAAATGTCTGAATGAATCAGACCCTATTCAGATGTATTCAGACTTCAGATGTCTGAATAAACAAACAGTCTGAATCTGAAAATGTCTGACCGAATCAGACTTCAGACGTATTCAGATCTGAATGATCCGAAACAAACACAACCTTAGTATATTAGACATGAGTTGGGCAATAAAACCTATATCCAAACACCATCTTCTCTTCCAAAAGCACACTAAACAAACCAAAGACACACACACACACACAACAATTATCTTCATATTTCATAATACAACACCACCAAGCTCATCTTCTTCATCTTCATCCAACGAAACTCTAAAATAGTTTAAATTTGCTGTTTTCATAATTTTGGTACGTTATAGTTTATGGCTTGGGTGGTTATCTGTTTGAATGATTGTTCTGCTGTTAAGAGCTGTTTGAGGTTCTTTTGAGAGCATGGTTCTTTGTTGATGTGGTGTGTTTCCACATCGGCCTGTATGTAAACGTTTGATATCATTTTATAAGTTGTTTTGAGACATGAATTTGGAGGTGAATTTGAAACCTTAACATTGGAGGATTTGGGGAAGAACACAGACGTTTGGGGGATTTGTTATAAAACAATGCCTTCTCAAGAAGGTGATGGTGGTTGTGTGTTTTGGAAAAGAAGAGGGTGTTCGGAACTTTGGATATAGGTTTTATAACCCAACTCATGTTTAATATACTAATTTTCGGTTAACCAGTTATTATTTTGTTACCCCAACATTTCATACACACAATAGGAGGATTAACAAGTTTAGACGTTTAGTACATGCAATAGGAGAAAAAACAGTTAGATACATACAAAAGAATTTTGTGACAAGTTAGATACATTTTGATCTAATTATCCCTTTAGGTTATTGTGTACCTTTATTGGTTTCTGCTACTTTGTGAGCCAAAGTTTGGAATCTATAAATATTGTATTGAATGTTTTCACTTTTGCAGGAACTATCGCAACTTAGATTTAGATTATGTCCACGCTACTTGAAAGAACAACAGTTTTGGAGAATTTATTTCACCCTTGTGAAGAACCATGTTGCAAAGTAAGATCTAATCTTCATCCTTTTATGCAGTTTTGATTAGTGTTCTCAACTGTCTTCATCAATGAAGTTTTCTTAATTGGAGGGAATCTTTTCGCTCGATCTTTTTCTTTTCTGAGTAATCGTTTCGATGGAACTATGCAACTATATATAGAAACGAAATTACATCAGCATAGCATATTCTTATTTACTCCCACATCTTTAGGATAATTATTTATTCTTTTTAAAAATGAGCCTAAGTTTCACTTGGTAATTAAGCATCAGAAGATCATTTTACCGTGGTTTTACTTATTTTGGCATGATCTAAGATGCAGATGAGATTATGAGCCCCATTTTGTGACTAGAAATAGAGCTGACACTCGCAATACAGAAAATGAAAGAAATCGCTATAAACAAATTGAACCCTTGATACTCCACGTAGAAGGAACTATTTTCAGTATTGTCCTTTTACGTTAATGTTTGGTCAATATAATAATGCACATGTCTGCACAAAAATAGTGTTGCTGTTATGTTGATATGCTTTATGGTGTTTATGTTACCTTAAAGTTCATGCAGCTGATTATTGGATCACAACCATCCAAAACCAATTCAACCATTGTTTGGGTTAAGACTAGCCAAGGTCGCAGTTTTAACCTTTTTTTTTTTTTTTTTTTTTAATTTCAAATGGGTTATTGAGGAGGAAAATCACCTGAAATCTCTTTTTAATGCATACAATCTTGTAAATCGATTTATTTAATGATTTGGAATATCATTGTAACAATTTTGTTTACAAAATCATCAGATATGAGTTGCACGCCATACGGTTAGAGAAACTTAAGCAGATTGAAATAGAGAATAAGAAAGATATGAATAACAACGGATATGAAGTTGAAATGTTAGAAGCAAGGAAGCCAAAGAAAATGGAACCTGAAACTTCTCTGGAATAGATGCTGGATCATACTGACAATCAACGCGAAAGGAAACACGAGGTATTCTTACTCATTCTACCATTTCTATAAAGGATATGTGAATTCTTGTATAGCTTCTGATACTTTCGTAACTTTCATTATATACACTTAGTCACCGAATAGACCAACAAATCATGAAAGTTTCTGGTGAAGTAGATTTAAGTAGTCACCGACATTCAAGCTGAGTCACCTCTTGTAGATCACATGTGCCACATCTACAACAACAATTGCCTTCTCTGCCTCCGCAATGAAAAGACTACAATATCTTTAAAGGCATGGACATTGGGCCAAAGTCATATCAGGAACCCATGTTTTCTATCGAATTCTTGAACATGCCATCGACTAGATTAGTGTTTCTCCTTTATCATGAAACACATGGATGTATATTGCTTTAAGTACATAAGGAGAGAATCAGAATAGCAAACGAGGTATATGGTAAATGGTTAAGACATGATCGAGTATGCCACATCAATTTTTGCCAACTTAAGGAACATTGTATATCCTTGAATGGTAAGCAGTGTGTGGATTTTTTCATCCAGTCCACTATAACCCATATATCATCATAACCCCTTAGTGTCTTTGGCAATTTAAACGCAAATCTCATAGTAATGAATTTTGTTTTCGATGCTCAGCTTTTACTTGCAAACATGAATCACACATGTTAACGTATTACATATGTAGCAATCGTTTACTTTAGACTTGGCCATTAGTAGACTTATGAGCTTCACCTAGCAAAATTACATGTGGCTTACTCGATCATGTCACAAATATTATCCATATACCATGTTTGGCTCTTTAAAGTTGTCTCGCAAGGTACTCGTAGCAGTATTATACTATATAAGCATGTCTTTTTTCATAATAGAGTTGTTATCGTTTTTCTAATCGGGTGGCGTGTTCATGGATTTAGATAAGAACATGGGTTATACCTATGGCTTCGTTGCCTTATGTTATGCCTTTAAAATGGGGCTGACTTGTGGCGGTGGAGACAATTGTAGTTGTGAGAGGCGAGTCGGCTTGATGTTGGTGGTAATATTGTGCTTGTATTTTGAGTCAATTACACAATCTTAACCAAGGTGCTTTCAGGTTTTATGGAGTTGCTCGCGTCTCCTAGAAACGCTTAAGGTTAGTTTCGGTTTTAGGTATGTCCAAACTAAAGCTAAGTACTTACTGAGAAGTTCGCTTAGTTCGGTCGCAGTTAACCAAATTTAGGGTCACCCATATTGGTAGCGCTCTCGTCAAAGTACAATTTATTGCAGAGCTATGATGGGATCTGATATGTTAGTGGCCTCACGTAGGGCCTTACTTATGAAACCCAACTTCTCCTAGTTTTATTATGTTAGGGTGAATGTAGATCTTGCAAAATCATCATACTTTGTGAATCTACTCAAGTCATCTAGTTTGAATAGGCAAAAGGAGACAGAACTCACTAACCCATTAGGCTTACTTGTGGTGGATTGTAAATGACATTTGACTCTGGAATATTGTTCAAGTTTATATTGCATATAAGCTGGAAATCTGGTGTTTTAAGTTGTATTAGAGCGACCCTTAGGGATTTTTGGGGTGTGTGACGTTACTCAGTAAGGACGTTATGAAGTGTTGAGGAGTGAGAAGTATGGGCATGCCCCAGTGAGAACTCTCACAACACTGTCACAAAAGGGAGATAATGGGTTCATGTGTAAGTACGTAAGTAAGTCTTGACCTAACCAAACAAAAAGCGTGTTGGTGCCACAAGCACAATATGCTTTTAGCGAGTGTGATACCCAACTCCTTGGGGGGTCTTTGTTCGGTATACAAGAAGAAAGCCGTGCGTGAGGGGCAAAACAAGCCATAAGATGATCGTGGTTGGTGGGGGTTATACTTGATATTATCAACTCTTCTGTCCCATAAGTTTCTTTTCAGGAAGTAGTACTGTAGTATAATTATACTTGATATTTTCGTCCTATATGTTACAAAATCAGTTATATTTGTAGCATATCTTCAATTACAAAGAACGTATCAATACTAACAAACAAAATGAAAGAAACTTTACGAACATATCTTACAAAAAGAAGTAGAAAATTAAATGTTACGCTGTAGTTGAATGTAGAGTATGGCTTAAGCTTGTTCAGACTTAAGACTTGAATTCACTTGATTAGGTGTTTGCAGCTCTACAATGTCTAATCTTTGGCCCAAAATTTGAGCCCAAACTGTCAAACCCATTACTTTAAACATAAACCACCAAACTAGGTGTTGGTGGCTGCCCTTTCCCAGTTTCAAGAACCACGAGCTAGGCTTGTTAACACCGTAACAGGGTAACATTGTAACAGGTTCACTTGATAACAAGCTATTATTTGTACGGGTCGATACGTGTCACAGTGGGTCAAAATACTTTTTGTCCAAGTTTAAGGTTAATCACACAAGTTACTTTATTTGTAGTATAAATATATGGTTCTTTTTAGGGATGTTAACGAACTGAGTCGACTCAAGTTTTGGCCTAAACGAGCTAGGCTTGTTTAATAACTACTCTGCTCGAGCTCGAATAAACTTTTATAAATTGGCTCAAGCTCGAACTCGAATATTTTGCTGTTGTTCGAGCTCGAAGCTCGTTTAAAATTTTTGTAATCTTACAATAAACTAGTTTTCAAGCTTAAGATGCTAGTATAAAAGATCGAGCTTGATGGGCTCGTTTATTAACTCAAGCTCGAGCTCGAAAGCTCGTTTACCAATATAAAAAGTGTTCTAATGCTCAAACTAAAGTTTATGTTACTTATAATAAACGCTAATTTGTATTTAAAGCACAAGAGTGTATTATGCTCATACTTATATTTTTTTATGATTTCAAGTAGATGTAGTTCCCTTATGAAAAATGAAAATTGGTCTTTGTTTTATAGTGCCAATTTCTCTTCATTTTTCTTATCATTTTCAATGTGGGATACTTTTCATCTTTTTTCTTTGATTAAGCAATATATAACTGCTACACAAAATTCTTAAAATATAAATTTTATATCGTTACATTATCTATTATAATGGATTAATTTCATATATCACCCTAATTTCATGATTAATTTCATATATACCCAAAGTGCAAGTATTGAATGCATAATGTATAATGTTTTTAATGCATGTTTGGGTATATATGAAATTTCCAACTAAAAGGAGGAGAAATATGAAATTGCCCCTATTATTAGTAATTCTTAATTATAAATATGATATACGGAGTATATATTTTTATCATTAACTTATGCTAACAAATTTAATAATTAAACTAAATAACAAAGTTAATACACTTCATCTAATAATAAAAAAGAAGAAAAAAAAATGAAGCTCAAATAATAGAATAAATGATTAATTAAGGTTTACAAAGAATACGGAATTGATATACTTATATCATCTATAATTCCCTAATATATGTTTTACCTCATTCTATATGCGTGATTTTTGAATGAGTATAGCCAAGTATATAATTTTGTAAGCTCGATTCATGAAACTGCCGAAGAAATTTTGTTATCTGAGCTAGAGTTAAGAACTCAAAATCATAAATTATTTAATTAGCTCAAGTAAATTATTAATTGTTTGAGACGTTAACAAAAATAAGTTATGTATATGTGTATTTATGTGTGTGTATCATATGTAAGAATGTATGTATATGTTTATCTGTTTAAATGCTTATATGAGAGACATTGTATGTGTATGGGTAAACACATTTGTATTCACATGTAATGGTTTATGGCAGAAATAAATAATAAAAAAAGAGCTCCAGTATAAAGATCTAGCAACTAGTTAACATGATTCGAACAAGTGTAAAAGTTAGTTATTCATAACTAAACTCAGAAGAAGGGTTTTTGCAAGAATATTACCAACAACAATATTCGTGTTTCATCATCAAATTGGTTGGAGATGATAACGATAATATTTTTTATGTTTCATTGTCGAACCATGAACCAATTGTGTTTATCAACCTCACAATGAGTCTATGCATATGTATTTATCATATATGTGTCTTTATATGTAGATATTGGTCGCACTAATGTATTCCATATGTGTGTGTCCATACATATTTGGATTTCATACATACGTGTCCTATGTGTCTATGCATATTTAAGTTTCATATGTATGCGTCATGTGTGTTCACACATATTTGAATTTCATTGTACGTGTCTTTTGTGTGTGTAAGCATAAAAATCTTAAAAAGGAATCGTTTATATACAATATACATACATATGTTGTATTTAGAGTCACAAAACCCTCTATATAACTCACAACATCACGTGAGCTATTCGTCAATATACGAGCGAGAGTCATTGAAATCATCTAATGATTCATAATTCTTATTTAGTGGTATCTATGATTGGATTTCATTAATTTATGTATTTGATAGAGTTATTAAACATATTGGTTAGTTATTTATGAAACACTAACTAGCATAAGACTAATGTTAACAAATTATATGCTTTATTTATATATATGAGTAACAATTTATTTGATACATAACTAAAAGTAATTACAAGAACGTTACATGTATATTAACAACCTGAGTAATACTTGTGAGCTTGAATGAAAAAAGAAAAGAAAAGAAAAGAATAAAGATTTCATTTCACATCCCACATTGGATGAGTGTAACGAAAGGAAGGCAATGTGAGGGCGGCTATTAAAACAAAGCCCAAGTTTACTAGCTTATATATAAACTAAAGTGTAGATCTTCTTTAATGTGATTGAAGGTGAACATATTGCTAGTTTTGATTTTTTGTTTAACCTTTAATACTGAGAGTTATTTAAACTTTACAATCTAAATATTTTGAAACGACATATTTAGCTCGTTTGGCTTGTTTAGCTCGAGTAGCTCGTTTGGCCAGTTCGGCTCGAATAACTAAACGAGCTTTCAAACGAGTTGAGCTAAATACTAGTTTTTAAAGCTCGGCTCGTGAAATTATTCGAGCTCAACATTTTGTTTGAGCTCGACTCTAGCTCGAAAATTATCAAGCTCAACTCGAGCTAAATGAGCTCGAGCTTGAGTAGCTCGTTAGAAAGCTCGACTCGTTAACATCCCTAGTTCTTCTGAATAAAATGACTGAGGAGGTTATATGCATTAAAAGTACACTTTAGGCAACTTTTACCCTATTTAACCTCTTTCCTATTAAGTTTTAACTATTCTTTTCCCTGTTGTGGATT
This sequence comes from Artemisia tridentata subsp. tridentata, assembly GCA_021014915.2. Taxonomy (NCBI): domain Eukaryota; kingdom Viridiplantae; phylum Streptophyta; class Magnoliopsida; order Asterales; family Asteraceae; genus Artemisia; species Artemisia tridentata. The sequence continues at coordinate 359,760,389 of CP139508.1, read as the reverse complement.
GCCACCAGATTTTTTATTAGGTCACAATAAGAGCATGAGCCAACTCAAATTTAACGTTATTCTCACTTTCACTGTTGCATGTGCATGAAACAATGCCATGTGGGACGATTGCCTGACCTACATGGAAGAGTATTGTAGCGTTTTCTTGTGTGAAAATAGTAAAAAATAAAATAGAAAATGTTAATGTATTATCCACAAAAGATAGGTTTGTCAGGGTATATAATCTATGAAATATTCAAAATCCGGCATCGTGTGGGGGTTAGCGGGTAGAAAGCGATATTTTTTAGTACGGCTGTAGCGAGTCGGTTCTGCTGGGTCAATCTACAAACACTCGTCAACTTTATTTTGTTTTCTTGTATCTAATACATGTGCACTCACGATTACTAAAACAATATTATCACAGTACTAATGTAAATACTAAATAGACCTTGGGCAACCTGTAACTCATTTGCCCCTTTGAGATAAAACACAATCTAAATCATGTTCTTCATATTGCCACCTCTATGCGGGACTGTCGGATCCAACGTAATACACATGGGACAAGATTTATGGCTCTTTATCCATGTCTTCTCACGGTCAGACTTTGAAGTTTCTTGGCTAGAAGATTAAAATCTGTGAGCGATAGAGAAGTAATTTCAGTAATATTAAAGCATTAATATAAATCATGTCTGTTGCATTCATATAACTAAGATGTTATCTTTCACTATAACTTTAGTATTAGAATCCTTATAACTGGGGGCAACACTGTTCAACTTTTACTGCAAAGGTACAGTTATTATTGCATGCTTTATTATTTTCAAAAAAACACTGACTTTTACTTATGATTCACATGTTCAGGATTGGGTTCTTCATGAAATCATTGAAAGATTGAAGTTATATTGCAAGTGGTTGACATATGGACAAATGTGACAAGGAATCTTTTTAAGTTATTCAGCATGATTTGCAATTGATTTGAGGGGCTATTTTGATTCCAAAAAATAGGTTATGACAAAGTTGCACTGAAAGACAAAGATTGCAGTAAGAAACTTGTAAAATTATAGGGGTAAGTATAACTTCACCACTAAATTTTAAACTTCTTTTTGCAGATTATATTCTTTTTTAGAGCTTTTGTGTGCCATAATATCAGTTCACATGTTTACCTCATCATCAAAATGTACTACTTAGTACAGTAGGTATGTAACTTTTACTGCCTAAGCTTTAAATCATAACGTCATAACTTTCCCGCACCTACTAAATGCTTACAGATAACTAGAGGGAGCACATAAACTATCTTTTTTTTATATATATAAATTAGAACGGTTTATCAGGTTGCAAGTACTTGCATAAGCCGTTTATCAGGTTGCCAGATTTGACATGTTACTCTTCTAAATCAACGGAATTACCTGTTCATATGTGAAATAGTGAAATAGTCACTTTTCTTGATAACCAATATTTGAGCAAGGAATTCATTAGGGTCAGGCTAAATTGATTTTGCGAACTCTATCATAAGTGTGCTCTTGTGGGCATTGCAATTCAAGATGGTGTGGCTGTAAACACACCATCCCGGGAGCCGAGGGTTTGGTCCGCTATTATTAAATTTAAGCATTTGATATTATGATTATGATTTTCTGATTTATATGGGGTTGGAATAGGGAGATTTGAGAAAATAAACTAAAGTTGTAATAAATCTCCATGTTTGTAAAATTACATACTTCTTTTTTATACGGCTAAATACTTGCATCTAACTTCAAGTAATGGTTGTCTAATCTTGTTTTTTCAAGGGTTAACTCAGTGGTTTATTCCTTAATTTTTGTCGACTTGGTAAACTCTTTCGTGACCTGTTACTGGTTTCTTAAGGAAACAAGCCTGTGCTTTTAAGCAGTATGCTATTTAAAAGAGGAAATCAACGGGTGTAGATTTTAACATAAATGAGCATTTCATGTCTAGGAACCATCTTGGAGTGTCTATTTGAATGATTCATATTTCACGGATCCAAATTAAGTAAAACTAATTGGTTTTCGGTTCCTGAAAGATAAACTAGACCATTCAAAATATCTCAAGAAACAAACTCAAAGCAATCACTCTACAATTCAGTTTCTGGTTTTGCCATTTTAGGTTCTATAGAATGAAGAACGAAAGTTTGGTTTTCGAACAAAATAATCAACAGTAGCAGTGTCGTTCTCTATATTTTATTATATTAGATTCCAATGTAAGGAAGTTAGCTGTAGTGAAGGCATATGTTATTGCATTTACCCTTGAAGACATGAAACTTAGATATGTAGAGTAAAGAGTAAAGTTGTGAGTTATTATTATATGATGGGTACCAGTGCCATCTTCATTGCGTCTCATGAGGGGACAAGGCTGAATGATTGCGGAGCGTTTGTGAATTGTGTGGTAAATAAGTGTAAAATACATTCAGAATGAACTCTATAAATCGACAATAATAACCGAAACCAATCCAAACCTAAATAAGAATTGAGTTCTGATTAAACTGAATTTTTATGTCAAACATACAAAACTGGATTTCAATTCAAGATTATGCTATCAAATAACTCAGTTAACTCCAAATAGAAAAACTCATCTTGTGTATTTTCACCGCTTAGAATAAGATCTTAAATCAAAAGCAAGATAGCACGATCGTTAATATGCTAACCTTTCGTAGTCTCAGTTGTAAAACATCGTTCCGGTTATCGATATGCATGTACCAAAATCATTTCAGTCTATATGTTTTATATATTTGAACACAAGATATAAAATGTGACTAGCTTTTTAAACACCTATAAATGAACATATTTTGCTGTATCAGTAAATAGTAATCCCAACTCTTGTGTCAGCAAAAAAAAAAACATAAGATAATGTACTGTACAAGAGTCCTGGATTACAAAAGTGATGAGTTTGTAGATGTGAATTGAATCTTAAATTGAATGGCACACTACCAAATGAGTCAGTACTAAACTATACTAAAGGACTATATCCTTCATTGGATGCTGAGGTAACCCAAACAGAGAAGTTAGTGTTTTCTTTCTTTTTTCAGAACAAGAGTTGCATTAAATATTAAGTGTAAACTGCAAAAATCATCCCTGTGGTTTGTGTAATTTCGCAAGAATCATCCCTATCTCAAACGTTTAGCATTAAACATCCCCAAGTCCACAAACGTTTGGCATTAATCATCCCTGAGCACTAACGTCGTTAGTTTTACCCGTTAAGTGTTAAAATAATATTTTCCCGTTAGTCCCTCCGTTAATATTTTTTGCACCGTTAGTCCTCATTTTTTAAAATGAATTAAAAAGGGCACATTTTTGTCAGTATTTACACGTTTTTGTCATTATTTACACGTTTTTGTCCGTTTTTAAACGTTTTCATCCGTTTTTACACGTTTTTGTCCGTTTTTACACGTTTTCGTCCGTTTTTACAGGTTTTCGTCAGTATTTACACGTTTTCATCCGTTTTTAGACCTTTTCATCAGTATTTACAAGTTTTCGTCCGTTTTTACACGTTTTCATCAGTATTTACACGTTTTCATCCGTTTTTACACGTTTTCATCAATATTTACACGTTTTCATCCGTTTTTACATGTTTTCGTCCATTTTTACACGTTTTCGTCAGTATATACACGTTTTCATCCGTTTTTACACGTTTTCATCCGTATTTACACGTTTTCATCCGTTTTTACACGTTTCCGTCCGTTTTTACACATTTATTACCGTTTTTACACATTTTTGTCAGTATTTACACGTTTTTGTCCGTTTTAAAACGTTTTCATCCGTTTTTACATGTTTTTGTCCGTTTTTACACGTTTTAGTCCGTTTTTACATGTTTTCGTCAGTATTTACACGTTTTCATCCGTTTTTAGACCTTTTCATCAGTATTTACACGTTTTCGTCCGTTTTTACACTTTTTCATCAGTATTACACGTTTTCATCAGTATTTACACGTTTTCGTCCGTTTTTACACGTTTTCATCCATTTTTACACATTTTTTACCGTATTTACACATTTTTTTCCGTATTTACATGTTTTTTTCGACAAAAACGTGTATAATACGGAAAAAACGTGTAAATACGGTCAAAATGTGTAAAAAAGGACAAAAACGTGTAAAAACGACGAAACGTGTAAATCTTGATGAACGTGTAAACATGAAAACGTGTAATTATGACGAAAACGTGTAAAAACGGACAAAAGTAATACTGATGAAAAGGTCTAAAACGGATGAAAACGTGTAAATACTGACAAAACTGTAAAAACGGACGAAAACGTGTAAAAAGACAAAAACGTGTAAAAACGGATGAAACATTTAAAACGGACAAAACGTGTAAATTACTGACAAAATGTGTAAAAACGATAATAAACGTGTAAATAACGGACGAAAACGTGTAAATCGATGAAAACGTGTAAAAACAGAGAAAACGTGTAAATACTGACAAAAACGTGTAAAAAGGACGAAAACATGTAAAAACGGACGAAAACGTGTAAATACTGATGAAAAACGTGTAAAAAGGGATGAAAAACGTGTAATTACTGACGAAAACGTGTAAAAATGGAAGAAAACGTGTAAATACTGATGAAAAGGTCTAAAACGATGAAAACGTGTAAATATGAACGAAAACATGTAAAAACGGACGAAAACGTGTAAAAATGGACAAAAACGTGTAAAAACGGATGAAAACGTGTAAATACTGACAAAAATGTGTAAAAACGGAATAAACGTGAAATGTGAAGGATAAAACGGATGAAAACGTGTAAAAAACGAAAAGAAAACGAAAAAAATAAAAAAACGTGAAAACGTGTAAATACTGGAAAAAAAATAAACGTGAAAAACGAACGTGTAAAAACGGATGAAAACGTGTAAATACGATGAAACTGTAAAAAGATAACTGAATACGACAAAACGTGTAAAAATGGACGAAAACGTGTAAAAAACGGACGAAAACGTGTAAATACTGATGAAAACGTGTAAAAACGGATGAAAACGTGTAAATACTGATGAAAACGTGTAAAAACGGACGAAAACGTGTAAATACTGATGAAAAGGTCTAAAAACAGATGAAAACGTGTAAATACTGACGAAAACATGTAAAAACAGACGAAAACGTGTAAAAACAGACAAAAACGTGTAAAAACGGATGAAAACGTTTAAAAACGGACAAAAACGTGTAAATACTGACAAAAATGTGCCCTTTTTAATTCATTTTAAAAAATGAGGACTAACGGTGCAAAAAATATTAACGGAGGGACTAACGGGAAAAATATTATTTTAACACTTAACGGGTAAAACTAACGACGTTAGTGCTCAGGGATGATTAATGCCAAACGTTTGTGGACTTAGGGATGTTTAATGCTAAACGTTTGAGATAGGGATGATTCTTGCGAAATTACACAAACCACAGGGATGATTTTTGCAGTTTACTCAAATATTAATTTATCTTGGTTTGTTATCGGATATAGAAAATTTGTATATCCAGAACACCACTTAAAGAAAATAGTAGCACTTTTAGAATTCTTGCGAACATTGATAACCGGCAAGACTGATTAGTTCATATGCTCAATCTAAAGCACAATATGTGGAATGTGGTGTTTGTTGGTGTATGTGTCCGGAAGCCATACTTCGTCCGGATCATGCTTCGGTGTCCGGACGCCACGGTTAGTCCGGACTGGTATCTAACCTTCGGACGCACAGACGGAACGTCCGCCGCCTCCTACAGTGAGTAGTCCCATCACCCGCCGACATCCCGGATATTACGGGATTATGTCTACCACGTGGCCTGACACCTACCTGCTAAGTCAGACATAGGTCAACGCACAAGTTCCAAGGTAAACAGGTACAGTAGATGTGGGTAGTATAAATACCCACATCTCATTCACAATAGATACTTACTTTTACACCTACTACTGTTACTCTCACATTACTATTCATATTATCCAATACTCATCCTCACGCCGGAGGTTGGTCCTGGGATAAAACCCGGGGCGAGCCTAACGCGTGTTCTTCTTGTGTGTAGGAGTGAACGGAGTCCGAAGGATCCCATCCGAAGGACGAAGTTTAGAAGTGGGGCCTACCCGCAAGGTTTTACTTCAACAAATTGGCGCCATCCGTGGGACCCGCTATTCAATCTGCTAGAGCATTGACATGGCTGGTCCTTCCTTCACTCCTCTTCGCTTCGGAGACGGAAGGATCGAAACAAACAATAACAACCAGAACCGACGACCGAAAGAACCGAAACACCTCGAAAAATCCGAAGTGATCGGCATGATAAGAAGCCAATCAGAGAATAAAAAGAGAAAGTATGGGGGACAGGACGAGGAATGGATGAACGTCCCGATAATTTTCCCTCCGGTGGCGACCGGCGACCTGTCGGAGGAACCGCTCATAGTCGAAGGTGATATAGAGGGGTATTTAGTCCGAAGAATATACATTGACGAAGGATCCTCTGTGAACGTAATGTATGAGCATTGTTTCAGCAACCTCAGTTTAGACATAAGGGAAAGGCTCAAAGAGACGAGCACCTCTCTAGTGGGATTCTCCGGGGAAACTAGCAGGCCGTTGGGCAAAATCGAATTGGATGTGTGTTTCGGCAACCGTGGCATGTTACGAAAAACAACTATGAAATTTTGTGTAATACAGTCCCCATCTCCCTACAATGTGATACTGGGCCGAACCGGCCTTAAGGAGTTAAGGGCAATCCCATCGACAATCCATTCGATGGTTAAGTTCCCCACACCGACAGGTGTGGCGACATTGGTCGCACGTTCGGCTATGGTGCTAGAATGCAGGCGACTGGAAAAGAAACAAACAATGGAAGTACCTCAAGAGACGAAAGTGGCCAAATCGGAAGTGGGCAGGACTGAGGAGATCCTAGTGAACCCGGCACATCCGGAACAGCTAGTCACCATAGGAACAGAGTTTTCGAAAGAGTGCCGTAAACACCTAATCGAGCTATTGAGGAAGAACAAGGACGTATTCGCATGGCAACCCTCGGACATGACCGGTGTTCCACGAAGACTGATCAAGCACCACCTGAATGTCAACATTAACGATACACCGGTAGCTCAGAAGAAGCGTAACTTATCCGAGGAAAAGAATCAAGTGGTACTAAAGGAGGTGGATGAATGGCTGAAAGCGGGAATCGTTCGGCCAGTTCGCTATCCCACGTGGATCTCCAACCCGGTACTGGTGAAAAAGAGCGATGGAAATTGGCGAATGTGCATTGATTTCAAAAACTTAAACTCCTCATGTCCGAAGGATTACTATCCGCTCCCGGAGATTGATTGGAAAATCGAGTCAGTAATGGGATTCAGGTACAAGTGCTTTCTAGACGCTTACAAAGGTTATCACCAAGTCCAAATGGCCGAAGAAGATGAGGAAAAGACGGCGTTTTATACTGAACAAGGAACGTACTGCTATACCAAAATGCCATTCGGCTTAAAGAATGCCGGAGCTACTTACCAACGTCTCGTCGATTCGGCTTTTCGAAGTCAGATTGGTAGGAACCTGGAAGCCTATGTCGACGATATGGTGATCAAAAGCAAAGGAGAAAAGGAAATGCTGGCGGATATCGCTGAAACCTTTTACAACCTGCGAAAAATTAACATGAAGTTAAATCCGAAGAAATGCTCCTTCGGTGTGGAGGAAGGAAAGTTTCTGGGCTACATGGTAACCTCCGAGGGTATTCGAGTAAACCCAAGTAAAACAAAAGTCATTGCGCAAATGAAATCCCCTTCGACTTTGAAAGAAATGCAGAGCCTGAGTGGCAAATTGGCCGCCCTAAACAGATTTCTGGCGAAATCAGCCGAGAGATCTCTTCCATTCTTTGAAACTCTAAAAAACATTACCAAAGAAAACAAGGACGAATATAGGTGGACCGATAAGGCTGAGGAGGCATTCCAGTCGCTCAAGAAGCTCATCTTAGACCTCCCATCCCTGTCAACCCCTAAAACAAAAGAGACCTTATATGTGTACTGATGATGTACCCTCCTAACGGGTCGAAGGACTCCCCTTCGAGCCTGTAGAAAGCCCTCCCTTCGGAGGCCCAGGTTAACCTTCTAATACGTTTCATTGGCGTAAAACCATTCGCCTGCGAATGGTTACCATGTGGGAATCCGCCAATCGAAGCCCTAAGCCCTTCGGGGTATTCCTGACGAAGGGACTAACACGAAGGATCATCCAGACCTGGTCAAACCCACGTCTCCTCTATCCTTTGGCTTCCCGCCAAAACAGAGATCGTGGGCTACAAAGCCCTAGCGGTTACCACTTTCCATGGGACGCCCCCATGATCTCCGAACTATGTGCAACCGCCCACTATGTCCTATTTCTCACCTATAAATAGCATAGTCGGGCCAAGAACAATGTAAGTAATGTTCAAGTTAACCTCACTCTCTAAATTTACGACCTACATTACCATTACACATACTTACTCGCACGCCGGAGGTGGTTCGCAGGGTCCAACCCCTGCGCAATCACTTAACGTAGTGTCTTTGTATTTCTTATTCTCAGGTTAAGAACAAGCTTGGCGCAATCTCAACACCCCATTATTCCTTTGATCACCATCGAAGGCTTGGTTGACGAATATTTGTTCAATCAGTGGCGCCATCCGTGGGACCGCTACAATTGGTCTCGTTAATTCCGAGCTTTTAACCTACCAACCAATTTCACTATTATTCCGGCATGGATCAAGGGAGAGAAGATACTCCCCCGCCGGGCTTCTCTACCTTAACACCAATACCAGTCGACGACCCTAACAACCTTCCCCCAATAACCGCCTCCACTTTCACAACACGTTCTCACCCAGAAATCACGACCAACAATTATGCTTCGACATCAGCCAACCCAGAACCTGTCATTAGCCCAGCCTTTGTCGAAGCCAACCATGAAGTGTTAGAAACCCTTTTAAGGGCTCGCAACAGGCAAGTCAGGAATGCTGAGGTACGAAAGGAGTTGGAATACTCGAGTGAAGAGTATGATGAGGAAATGGAGATGGAACCTAGGCCTCCGACCCAAGGACCAACCCTATCTGCCTTAAGGATTGGTTCTCCAGTTGGCCGAAGGCTAAGCAAAAGGTCTGTTGGTTTCGAAGGAGTCCCCGAGAGGGCTCCGACAAGACGAGAAGGGGCGGTTGCCGAAGGCTCTAACGGTAGGAGTCAGCTTAGGGAAGAAATGGGGGTGACTTTACCTCCATTACTAGCCGCTCATCTTGGAAGAACTGAAGCCGGGGTTCCGTTGCAGCCTTCTCACGCGTCAGGCGTAGAAGGCAATCCGTCTACAATCAATATGGGAGGAAATCTTCCTCCCAATGGTATGTACCCCCCGTTCCAAACTCAGTCTTATCCTCAAAATTTATATCCTCCTATAAATGGACAGCCTAATAACCCAAGCTTCCCTCAAAACTATGGGAGCATGCCCTTCGGCCACCCTATGGCGTACCCTCCATACGCCATGGGAAACAGTTACCCGTTTGCCATGAGCACACCTTATCAGTCCTACCCAGGCCAAACTCCTATGGGAATGCCCCCAAACAGCAATCCATACAATACAGTCCCCATATACGCACCACCTTATAATTGTCTATATTCAGACCCCATGGGTTCAGCTACACCCTTCGTTAGGTGGATAGAAGATTACCCATTGCCTGATGGTTTGAAAATGCCTTCACATGTCGGGACTTATGATGGGAGAGGGGATCCGGACAATTTCTTACACTTGTTCGAAGGGGCTATCAAAATGCAAAAGTGGGTTATGCCGGTGGCCTGTCACATGTTTACATACACCCTTCGGGATTCTGCTCGTATTTGGTGGAATGGGCAAAAGCCCGGCAGCATTGTCAATCTTGATGATCTCAAGGCTAAGTTCCGGTCACACTTCAGTCAGCAAAAGAAATTCACAAGGACTCATTTAACGGTGCACAACATCAAACAAAAAGAAAATGAAAGCACCAGGGCTTTCGTTACTAGGTACACCGATGAGACTTTGCAAATTTTGGGTCTTCATGAAGATCAGCGTATTTCTGGTTTCGTACATGGCCTTCGGAATCGGAGTTTGGTGGAATTCTTATCCACCGACCTTCCGACAACTTACAAGGGCCTAACTGAGAAGACGTACACTTGGATCGAAGCCAAAGAGGTATCCACTAATGGGGCTCCGATAGATAAGGATAGCAACAACAAGTTTTCGAAGCATTCCACGTGGGAAGGGTACAAAAACAAGAACAAGAACAGAGATAGATTCTCTCCTTACAACAAAGTCCCCAACCATGGTTTGTTGAGCAGCCTAACGAAGTCTCCAAAGGAAATACTTGCTACGGAGAGGGTAGCCAAAGCCTTCGAAACGCCTCCCCATATGACAAGTAAAGCAAAGAACAGGGATACCAGCAAGTACTGTCACTTCCACGAAAATTATGGTCACGACACAAACAGTTGTAGAGAGCTGAAGAAACAGATAGAGGAAGCTGTGAAGTCCGGGCAATTAGCACATTTGATTAAAGGTATAAAGAAGGAAAAGGAAGAGACAATCGACACCACTCCCCCCGAAGCCCCCATACTCATGGTCCGATGGGGCGAAGCCAGCTTGAAAAGAAAGGTAACAGAGGGCAACGGAGTTGGGGAGGTGACTTTTCCTCCTCTCGCAGGTCAAATCCCTTCAAATAATCCGGTCGTAATCAAAGTCCTCATTTCCAACCGGGAAGTGAATAGAGCCTATATGGACTGCGGAAGCTCCTGCGAAATCATCTACGAGCACTGTTTCCTCAAGCTCAATTCTACAATCAGGTCACAACGAATTGATTCGAAGATACCTTTGGTAGGGGTTTCTGGCGAGCACTCATGGCCGTTGGAAATAACGATTGGAGAAGGCAAGCTCACAAGGACAGAAACCCTCATGTTCGCTATCGTAAGGTCCAGCTCTCCTTACAATTTGTTGATAGGAAGGACCGCAATGCAAAAAATGGGAATCGTAGTCTCTACCATACATGCAGCGGTAAAATTCCATACACCATATGGGATAGGCACCGTCCTCTCCACTTACAATCAAGAACATACGGGAGATAACCTTAAAAAGATTAAAGAGAATCCGGAGGAGCCTCCGAAGGTTATCCTAAGCTGTACAGACGCCGAAGAACGTATCATAGTGAATGAGCTCTATCCAGAGCAAACGGTGGTAATCGGAAAGCAACTCCCTACTAACTTCAAAGCAAACTTGGAGAAGCTTCTCAAAGCCAACAAAGACGTATTCGCATGGACGTATTCAGATATGACCGGGGTTCCTAGGACTCTCATGATCGATGGCAAGCCTTTCGGTACAGAACATAAGCTTAACGAGTTCAAGCACATTGAACCAATTAAGCAAAAACGACGAAGCCTAGCACCAGAAAGAAGTGCAGCCGCCTGTAAAGAGGTAGACGAGCTTGTACAAGCTGGAATCCTCAGGGAAGTGAAATACCAAACCTGGGTTGCTAACCCAGTAATGGTAAAGAAAAGCGATGGAGGGTGGCGTATGTGTGTTGACTTCACCGACATCAACAAAGCCTGCCCGAAGGACTGCTACCCTCTACCAGAAATTGATTGGAAGGTCGAATCCCTTTCAGGATTCCGTTTGAAATGCTTTCTTGATGCCTACAAAGGGTATCACCAAATACAAATGGCAAAGGAGGACGAAGAGAAAACAGCCTTTTACACAGGAAAGGGTGTCTATTGTTACAAGAAGATGCCCTTCGGCTTAAAGAACGCAGGGGCTACTTATCAACGATTAGTAGACAAGGCCTTCCATAAGCAAATTGGAAGGAACTTGGAAGCCTACGTCGATGACATGGTAATCAAAAGCAGAACTGAAGAGGACCTCCTCTCTGACATTCAAGAAACCTTCGATCAATTACGGGCAATCAACATGAAACTTAACCCCAAAAAGTGTTCCTTTGGCATGGAGGAAGGGAAATTCTTGGGGCATTTGATAACGAAGCAAGGGATTAAAGCCAATCCTTCGAAAGTTAAAGCCATCACTGATCTTCAGGCTCCAAAGTCATTAAAGGAAGTCCAAAGCCTCAATGGGAAGCTTGCGGCACTCAGCAGGTTCCTTTCAAAAGGGGCAGATCGTTCTTTACCATTCTTCAAAACACTCAAAGGGTGCACAGATAAGAAGACTTTCCAATGGAGTTGCGAGGCCAAAGCAGGCTTCGAATATCATATACGAAGTTCACGAAGGCTCTTGCGGGTTACATGCAGGCCCTCGCTCCGTTGTCTCAAAAGTAATGAAGCTCGGGTATTATTGGCCATCCATGCACAGGGATGCCATGGAAATAATACAAAAGTGCGAAGCATGTCAGATCCATTCCAAGGTCCCAAGAATGCCTAAGCAAGACATGACCTCCGTTACGTCAGCATGGCCTTTCTGCCAATGGGGAATTGACATAGTCGGACCCCTTCCAGTTGCTCCAGGGGGAGTAAAGTTTTTGGTGGTAGCCATAGACTACTTTACCAAATGGGTTGAAGCGAAGCCCTTGGCATCAGTGACAGGAAGACATATGGAGAAATTCGTATGGGAACACATAATCTGTCGTTTCGGTGTCCCTCACATTATCATCTCCGACAATGGAAAGCAGTTTGCCGAAGGGGTGTTCCCAACCTTCTGCGAAGGTCTTAAGATCAAACAGTCATTCACTTCCGTTTATCATCCCCAAGGTAATGGGCAAGTAGAAGTTACGAACCGGGATATCATAGAAGGAATCGAAAAGAGATTGGGATGAAGCCATCATGGGTGGGTAGACGAGTTGCCCCAAGTTTTGTGGGCACATAGGACACACCCTAAGTCAAGCCACGGGGAGACTCCTTTTAGCCTCACCTATGGAACGGAAGCTGTTATACCCTCTGAAATAAGCATCGAAACGGAACGCATCGTGAACTTTGAAGAATGGACAAATAATGAAAAGGTTCGAGAAAATCTTGATCTTCTGGAAGAAAGAAGAGAAATAGCTTCGATCAGGGAGGCTGCCCACAAACAGAAGATTGAAAAGTACTATAACAGCCGAGTTCGACCTTCCACACTCAAGCCAGGTGACTATGTCCTTCGTCTGAATAGCGCAAGCAAAGCTGAATACGAAGGAAAACTAGGGCCAACGTGGGAAGAACCCTACGTTATATCAGAAGCCTACGGCAATGGCGCGTACAAGCTCGCAACACTTAAAGGGGAAGTCATGGATAGAACTTGGAACGGTACTAACCTTCGTAAGTTTTACATATAAAACTTACTACTCATCTTGTTTTTCAAATTTCATGTAACGCATTCTTCTCATTCGGGGAAAGAAGCATTAATGGTAGGTGTCCTAGTATTCATTTCTTAAAATGATGTAATCCTCCCTACCCAATTAATGATATAACGCATTTCCCTCAAATCTCTTGTTTTGTTCTTTACAACAAAGATTTGTCCAGCCAAGTAGTGTAAAAGTTTCAATTTCAAAGGATGTGGCAAGGCACAAGCCTTGTATATATGTAACATCCAGTATAATTCACATTAACTTTCCTATGAAGTCTCAGGGTATTAAAAGCCCTTTGCTACTTAAGGATAAAGGCGGAGTGGGTCGCGACCCTCTGTCGCAATCAAATTATACGATTGCTTAAAATCTTGGTCCAAAATACACACAATAAGGTTATAACCTTAGGTTGTATGTGTACGCTCTTGAAGTAAGCGTAAGGGAAGATAAACATGACAAAAAGAGTGGGACATATTCCACTAAATTATGACGAACAAAGGCTACGTGAAGTCTTAGTCACAAAAAGGACGATTGTCTAAAGTTACTGGTCGAAGCCCAGCGACACAAAAGATAAATTGTTCAAACAGAAATAAAAGATAAAATTATAGCATGGTGGGGACCATTTCAAGGTAGAGCAGAGTTGGATTTCCTTGTTGAGGATGAAGGTTGGATCTTCATAGGCTTCTTTGCCAACAGCTCCTCAATTGAAGCCAATGGATCTTTGGTCACTTCGGAAAGATATGGGTACTTTGTTGAAATAAAAGCATCACCAGCTTCATCAAACTCTCGCTCCGAATTGGGGCGATAGTAGGACACCTCCGACAGAACAACGGGTTTCTTTGTTTTGGCAACTTCTTCCAAGGCGGTGCACGTTCCGTAGAAGATGGCTGCGTTCACAAGCCTCCCAATAACTTCCCCTACCTCATCGCTACGATACAATTCCATAGCAACATGAGGAACAACTCTTGAAACTACCTCAGCTCGGTCCCTCTCCAAGATTTGCAGCTGGGATTCAAGATCATGGAGTTTATCAACCACGTTACTCTCCTGCTCAGCTAGCCTAGACCTTTCAATCTCCAAGCTTGTACATTTAGACTCAAGCGCGGCAATTTGGGCTCTATAGATGGAAACTTTGGACTCCTCAACCTTCAATTTATTACACCTCTCCTGGGATTCTTTCAGTTGGATTTCGAGTCTGTTAATTTTGACCCGCATATCTCGTACGAAGGGATTCTTCTTGAAGTCCTCCATCACCTCTTTACACTTAGCCTCCAACTTATCATATCCCTGATCCTTAGCTTTTTCTTTAGATAAAATAGCATCCATTTTTACCCTCGCATCCAACAACGTTTGCATTAATTCCCTTGTTCGCGAATTAAGATGATTATCCAAAACAACCTGCCTAGCGTAACTTTTGGAGTGAAAATCGCAGAGTTCTTCAATAGACATGTTATTCAAAACTCCTTTCCAGCTGGTAGGCGTCATTTTGTCAACCAATTGTCGACAGGCATGTGCAGTAGGAAGTTCCACAACATCGGGAAGGCCTGAAAAAGCATAGAACACAAGTTATATGGCGAATGGCTTTCGATACGCATGAAAGATGCTAGCTTACTTGGAGTAGGATCACAAGGGATCGTTAGAGGAGTGGGTATAAAAGTTTTAGAGGGTGATCCTTTGGCTTTCACAACTCTCGTTGGAAGGCTGGGAAGGGCTAATTTCCTCTTTGGAGGACTCCTTACAGACATGACAGCCTTTGCTCTACAACTTCTCTTGCTTGAAACACCGGAGGACCTTGCGAGCCTCGTTTGAAATTCCTTGATAAGGGGGTCATCGGAATCTGCAACAGTTTCCACAAACTGCGGGGTTTTGTCATTCTCAATTGACATAGATGGAGAACCTACCCCATAGCTTGTTTCTTCTGGCTCTTTGGGGACAAAACTAACTTCTCTAACACCACGAGCCACGACGAAGTTCCTGAATGCCATCCCTACAGAGATACAACGAGAAGAGATAAATATCATCAGATAAGTAATTTACTTTATTTTAATAGGTATACGCATACTTTTCCCATTGCAGATTATAGCAGGTTCCAGCGGAGAGCCTTCCCAATGATCTACAATCCCCGCCATAAACAGTATCGGCTCAGGAAAAGTTTTCACGTCAAATGGGTGACGTTCAAGACGTTGGTAAAGGGGATAGCTTCTGACGAAGTGTGGCAAAGGATCATCAAAACGTTTCTCGTCAAAACGAAAGTCTTTGTCTAGCAACGCTGGATACTGGGGAGGTATGATAGTGTCTTGCACATAGAAAAACAAACCTTTCCATTTTCTTATGTTGGCAAAAGGTTTTGTTATTAAACAGGGAACATCAGGTTCACTTCTTTTGCCTAAAGTTAACCAATCACCACCAGGGCAAAGGTTGGTAAAACCTCTAAGCACGTTAAGCGTGGGTTCATAGCCATAAGCTTTGCATACAACAATGTAGGTGGTTAGTTTAGCCAGGCCAAACGGGTTCAACCTAGAGATATGTACTTGATAATACTGTAAAAATTCTAAGATTAGTGGATGAATAGGAATCCTAAAATTGGATTCCGTAAAAGCATGAACATACAACCCAACATATCCAGCAGGGGCATCAAAGATACTTTGGTTTTCGTTTGGTAACATAATTTTAACTTCTTTGGGCATAGGGTATTTCCTTAAAAACTCCATTAAAGCCTGTTCCGATAAGGAACATTTTTGCTGCCTGATAATCCTTTTGGCTGCCATACTCATATCGTATTTGTAACAATGAGAACGAGGTGGGATAATTACCTTAAAATTTTTGAAGAAGCACAAAGCACTGTACTGTGTATGTGTATTATGGGCGCAACCAAAAAGTATGATCAAGTAGGGATTAGAAAGAGTTTATGCATATTTATTGGAAATTTACCCTAACCGTCCACGTGTACTCATAGTTTGAGACTTTGAGTAGAATACGGATTCCAAACCATTTTTCAAATTTGAAAGAAGTTTGAAATTACCGATATAGTAGCTGCTGCAGCCTAGGGTGTAGTAGGTGGAGAGTTATTAGCCGCATTTATTGCGCATAATTTCTTTAAACACTTATCTTTATCTCGTTCGGCTTTGTGACAGAGGGGATAGAGTGTAGCAGATTTTTTGAGTCAAAAGCAATTTATACTCGTACGTATATATCGCCTTCGACTGGGGGGCTTGATGATGTACCCTCCTAACGGGTCGAAGGACTCCCCTTCGAGCCTGTAGAAAGCCCTCCCTTCGGAGGCCCAGGTTAACCTTCTAATACGTTTCATTGGCGTAAAACCATTCGCCTGCGAATGGTTACCATGTGGGAATCCGCCAATCGAAGCCCTAAGCCCTTCGGGGTATTCCTGACGAAGGGACTAACACGAAGGATCATCCAGACCTGGTCAAACCCACGTCTCCTCTATCCTTTGGCTTCCCGCCAAAACAGAGATCGTGGGCTACAAAGCCCTAGCGGTTACCACTTTCCATGGGACGCCCCCATGATCTCCGAACTATGTGCAACCGCCCACTATGTCCTATTTCTCACCTATAAATAGCATAGTCGGGCCAAGAACAATGTAAGTAATGTTCAAGTTAACCTCACTCTCTAAATTTACGACCTACATTACCATTACACATACTTACTCGCACGCCGGAGGTGGTTCGCAGGGTCCAACCCCTGCGCAATCACTTAACGTAGTGTCTTTGTATTTCTTATTCTCAGGTTAAGAACAAGCTTGGCGCAATCTCAACACCCCATTATTCCTTTGATCACCATCGAAGGCTTGGTTGACGAATATTTGTTCAATCATGTACCTATCAGCGGCAAAGGAGGCAATCAGCGCGGTCCTGCTAACCGAGAGAGATGGGAAGCAATCGCCAATTCACTACGTAAGCCGAACTTTACAAGAAGCTGAAAAGAACTACTCTCCGGTCGAAAAGCTGGCTCTGTCACTGATACACATGTCAAGAAGATTGCGAAGATATTTTGAGGCCCATCCCATCCGGGTAATAACGGATCAACCGATAAAGCAAGTTCTAAGTAAGCCTGAGGCTTCCGGAAGATTGACAAAATTTTCCATAGAGTTAGGAGCTTACAACGTCACCTACATACCAAGGAACGCAGTTAAGGGACAAGTCCTTGCAGACTTCATATCGGAAATTCTGGTCGGACGGGAAGAGTCACGTCCGGAAAAACAGGAAAAAGGAGTCCACGACATCTCCAATTCGGAAAACTGGATACTCTACACAGACGGTGCATCAAGCAGTAAAGGCTCCGGAGCGGGCCTCGTATTGATCGGACCCTGTAAAACCGAACACACTTACGCTCTACGCTTAAACTTCAAAAGTACCAACAACGAGGCGGAGTATGAGGCACTCCTCGCCGGTCTACGGCTCGCCAAAAAGATGATGGTTAAATACTTAGAGGTCCGAGTGGACTCAAAACTGGTAGCAAGTCAGATTAATGGGGACTTTGTGGCAACCAAGGAAAGTATGATCCGATACCTAGCGAAGGCGAAAGAATACATCGGCGGTTTTTAAAGGGTTCAAAATCTGTAACATACCGAGGGCACAGAACCAAAAGGCTGATGTTTTGAGCAAACTGGCCTCGGTAGCTTTCAATCATTTGACCAAAGAAATTCTGGTCGAAGTGTTGGAAAAGCCGTCAACCGAGGAGAAACAGGTCGGAGCAATTGTAGAAGAAGAAGAGGATAACTGGATGACACCGATTATCCGGTGTCTGAAGGAAGGGGTATGGCCCAATGACCCCAATGAAGCAAGGGCGCTGCGAATGAAAATCCCTCAATATACGATGGAAGGAGATGTGTTGTTCAAAAAATCATACCTCAGCCCGATGCTAAGATGCGTCGGTCCTCTCCAAGCGAACTATGTCATCCGAGAGGTACACGAAGGGGCATGTGGGATGCACCCCGGTCCAAGGTCGGTCGTAGCCAAGCTAATGCGGCAGGGATATTACTGGCCAACCATGCACAGAGACGCCCGGGAGGAGATCAACAAATGCGATTCCTGTCAAATTCACGCTCCGGTACCGAAGCTACCCAAAACCATCATGACATCTATCATGGCACCGTGGCCCTTTTACCAATGGGGAATGGATGTGCTGGGTCCCCTACCGGAGGCCCCAGGAAAAGTAAAGTTCGTCATTGTTGCTGTCGACTACTTCACAAAGTGGATAGAGGCAAAGCCTCTCGCTAAAACCACCGGTAAAGACGTTAAGAAGTTTGTATGGGAAAATATCGTTTGTAGGTTCGGACTCCCAGGCATTATAGTCACGGACAACGGAACAAATTTCGTCAAGGACCCGTTCAAAAGCTGGTGTGAGAAGTTAAAAATCAAGCAAATCAACACAGCGGTAGCTCATGCTCAAGCAAATGGACTAGTAGAAAGGGCCAACAAAAGTCTCATGCACGGTATAAAAACCCGCCTCGGGAGAGAAAGAGCCGGATGGGTAGATGAGTTACCAAACGTTCTATGGGCTTTCCGAACTTCGCTAAAAACAAGCAACGGTGAAACCCCCTTCAGCCTCACATACGGCAGCGAGGCAGTTATTCCGGCCGAAATTGGAATGCCCACGCACCGCACCATGCTCTACAACCCGGAAGACAATGAAGAACAGCAGCGTCTGAACCTTGATTTGTTACAAGAAAGACGAGAGATGGCGGCTATCCGAGAGGCCAAATATAAGACCAAAGTCGAACAATACTACAACCAAAGGGTCCGTCCAGTGTCTTTCAGAGTAGGAGATTTTGTTTATCGAAGAAATGAGGCTAGCCGAGTCGAAAACCAAGGAAAGTTGGGACCTAATTGGGAAGGCCCATACCGGGTCGTTGAGGCCTATGACAACGGCTCGTACAAGCTCCACACGATGGAAGGCCGAGAGGTACCTCGGACATGGAATGCAATGAATCTACGAAATTGTTTCTTATAAAATCGGTACGCCATATATAGTATTTCAATAAATAAGAGGAACAGCTTTCCGATATAAAATTGTGTGATGCTCTAATGATGTGACGATAAATTCATCGGATTGTGGAAAACACTCCCTCCCTCGTGAGTGTATCGTGAAATCACTCCGGACTAATAATTTCATCGGATTGTGGAAAACACTCCCTCCCTCGAGAGTGGATCGTGAAATCACTCCGGATAATAATTTCATCGGATTGTGAAAAACACTCCCTCCCTCGTGAGTGGATCGTGAAATCACTCCGGATTATAATTTCATCGGATTGTGGAAAACACTCCCTCCCTCGTGAGTGGATCGTGAAATCACTCCAGATTATAATTTCATCGGATTGTGGAAAAACACTCCCTCCCTCGTGAGTGGATCGTGAAATCACTCCGGATAATAATTTCATCGGATTGTGGAAAACACTCCCTCCCTCGTGAGTGGATCGTGAAATCACTCCGGATTATAATTTCATCGGATTGTGGAAAACACTCCCTCCCTCGTGAGTGGATCGTGAAATCACTCCGGATTATAATTTCATCGGATCGTGGAAAACACTCCCTCCCTCGTGAGTGGATCGTGAAATCACTCCGACCAATATACCAAGCAGTTATACGAAATAACAAACAAAATATATATCCACTCTGATCTCATAACGTTCGGTCAATCCATAACAACGGTGCAAACGACTAAAGATTACATTCTTGCGAAAGAGGCAACAAACGCATAGCTATGTTCATTCATCGGAGGATGCAAAAAATGACATCGGTTGCAAATAGTACACTACAAATATTTAAGCTAAAAATATTGTTCATATTACATTTATCTAAGATAAGCAGCAAAAAAGAAATCAAGGGTCCCCGCCGGGAACATCCTTCACTCCGGACGAACTTCCAGTGGTTTGAGTCGCTAACGCTTCAACGGTACTCGGCTTTGAAGGTGGGAGATCAGGAAAGAGGTTCATGAGGTCACCTAATGGAAGGCGAGCGGAATCCGCGAGCTTCTTAATGTAAGGGTATTGAGCCTCAAATAGTTTGTTGTACTCGGTTTTCCAAATATTTGGTGCCTCCACATTAAGTTTCTTAAACCGAGGCAAAAACTTTGCGACATCCTCTTCCTTTCGCTCATACCGAAGGCCGTCCAAAAACCCAGCAGAATAAGACAAGCCATAAACCTTCCCCATGCTCTTCTTGTACTCATGACTCTCAAATAGCCTTCGGCAAGCCGCAGGAATTAACTCTTTCACAGTGTTATGGCGAATCGACTCCGATACACTGACTTCTTCCGCCAACTCCGCCTTTTGCTCCTCCAACTGCTTCACAGCCTGATTCGACTCTTTCAACTCCCGCTCCAACTCCCTAATCCTATCCGCCTGACCTCCGGCCACTTTCCTCCAGTCATCCCTCTCCTTCTGCATATCGGCCAGCTGGTCAGAAAATCCTTCCTCCCGCATCAATGTGGCTTCCCGCTCAGTCGCCATTTGCTTCTGCAACGCTTCAACCTCTCCCATAGCACGATCATACTTCCCAACCATAGCTATTCTCCCTTGCTCAGCAACCTGTTGGCCGTGCTCCAACTCCCTTGCCCGCGTGATCATCCCAGTAAACCGGCGCAACACTTCCGCTTGCGTCACAATCCCATTCGCGGACTGAACATACGAGCAACGAATCAGCCGGCTGGTAGTTAACTCCTCCAGTGCGGCCTGCTCAGCCGGAGTCGCAAGATGTGACAGCATCTCTTGACATGCTCTGTTAGAATTTAACCGGACGTCCTTGGTCAAAGACCATGCCGGGACAAACAATTCCCTCCCGGAAGAGCCTTCATCTGCGTTTGATTAACTTCAACTTTAAAAAAAAAAAAAAAAAAAAAAATAATATATATATATATATATATATATATATATATATATATATATATATATATATATATATATATATATATATATATATATATATATATATAATCAAAAGAACCATAAAAAAAAACTCGTATACCTCTCGCCAATGAATCGGGATCTTCGGATACAGGAGAGGAATCCTCAGGGTGCGCGGACAGATCTACACGAAAAATATATATATAAAAAAAAAAAAAAAGAAAAAAAAAAGAAAAAGAAGACGCGAAAGACCTAACAGACAAGTATTCCTTACCATGATCCGGAGGCGTTTGATGCTGCGGGTGGCTCTCCTCGGTCGGTTGTCTCTCGTCCGGAGGCTGCTGACTATTACCAGTCTCATCATTCCCCCCCTCTTGATTCGCGGCACCTCCTTCACCATCCACCACTTCGTCAACATGAATCACACCCTGTACGATAACCTCTCTAGGAGTGACCTTAGAAACATTCCCAGTTGAAGCACCCTCACCCGCGTTGCTCCCAGACTGTTTCCTTGGTCTCTTCCTCTTCTTCTCCGCAGCAGAAGATTCTTCGGCACTCCTCTTCGACCCTGCCTGCTCCACCACACTCTTTTTCCTCTCATTCTCCTGCCTAGCGGCCAAAACACCAGGGTCCGCCCTCTCAACGGTCTTTTGAAGAGAAGTCTTTTCAGGAACGGAAGTCCCTGGTACCAACGGAGCCGTTGTCCTATCCACCCTTTCACTACCTTCCGGTAGAGGCCCACCCTTACTAACTTCTGTCGTAATCTCGATCGGAAGTTCCAGATATTCAGCCATTGTTAGCACTACAAGAAACAAGAGGGGAAGGAAGGTAAAGATCAAATGCAAGATAGCAGGTTATATAAAAAATCTTCTTTTATATATATAATGTAGTATTACCCTTGCCCCCGGCATCCTTTATAACAAGCTCATACCCGGGATACTCAGAAACTTTAGATAAACCGGTCATCCACAAAAGGGCGACGGAGGGTTGCCTAAGGGGAATAACTTTTGCAGCAACCCGTCCGGCATCTCTTTCAGAATAAGTCTCAGGGAAGTCATCCGTAATCTTAGAATCTCTATGTCTCCAAGGCATGGCATTCGGAATAGCTCTCCGGTCTATCAAGAAAAAATGATTTTTCCAGTTCTTCAGCCCACTAAGCACCTCCTTAAAACATTTTTTAGCCCTCCGACCCGTCCGGTTCTCAAATGAAAACCAATGCCCTTGCTTGCAGAGTCTATAGAAAACCCGGAACAATGGAACGGTCGGTTGTACATCCAAACTATAGCACCGGATCTCAAACATGGTTACCCTATTCAAACCTATCGGTACAATTTGAGAGATGTGTACTCGGAAATACTCTATTACCGCTAGCAAGAAAGTCGAAAACGGAATTCGTACACCTCCGGTTCTCAACTGCTGAACGTAAACACCTATTTTATCAACCGGCAATCTATCCATCGTCATACCATCCGGCGGAAGCGTGGGACGCAGATCCGCCGGAATCCCAAACTCCCCTACCACCCTATCTAGGTCTCCTTGCGTCATTCTAGAAGTATGAATATGCATATCGCATTTAGGGATAATCCTATCGGCGGAAGGCCCGGACCTATTGCTTAAAGGGGGATTATTTGAAGTACTCATCCCTGCGGTTGTCACTAAAGGAATGCCGAGGAATATATATTACAAAGCTAAGAAAACGAAACGCACCTCACAAGAACAATCGGAGATGGAAGTTGAAATTTTCCGAAAGCAAGATAGATACACACAGTAAAAAGTAAAAAGAATGAGGAAGCGATAAGCGGTATATATAGGGCAGACCTGGAAAGAAGCGAAACGTCGAATCAACCTGTCAGTCGCTAACGTGGCAAACTCTGGGACGTTAGATCTCTAGTGCAAAGGATACGCGTGGCAGACAGCTGTCTAACATACACTAAAATATTTTTATATTCGGCCCATGGGCCTGGGTTCCACGCAGCCCACTAGAAACTAACAGGCTAATCCTCTTACCCGAACCAACACCCATGACCCGGATACACAAAAAGGACAACTGATCGCCCTTAAAACACGGAAGGACCAAAGTTGCTTAAGTATCGCACCATCGACTAGGGGCCGATGCTACAATACTGGGGGGGACATGTTGGTGTATGTGCCCGGATGATTTTGCGCGAGAAGATAGTGTTAAAGTATTACACCATCGGTCTCCAACCGATACTACAATACTGGGGGGGACATGTTGGTGTATGTGTCCGGACGCCATACTTCGTCCGGATCATGCTTCGGTGTCCGGACGCCACGGTTAGTCCGGACTGGTATCTAACCTTCGGACGCACAGACGGAACGTCCGCCGCCTCCTACAGTGAGTAGTCCCATCACCCGCCGACATCCCGGATATTACGGGATTATGTCTACCACGTGGCCTGACACCTACCTGCTAAGTCAGACATAGGTCAACGCACAAGTTCCAAGGTAAACAGGTACAGTAGATGTGGGTAGTATAAATACCCACATCTCATTCACAATAGATACTTACTTTTACACCTACTACTGTTACTCTCACATTACTATTCATATTATCCAATACTCATCCTCACGCCGGAGGTTGGTCCTGGGATAAAACCCGGGGCGAGCCTAACGCGTGTTCTTCTTGTGTGTAGGAGTGAACGGAGTCCGAAGGATCCCATCCGAAGGACGAAGTTTAGAAGTGGGGCCTACCCGCAAGGTTTTACTTCAACAGTGTTCAGATGCTCAATCTAAAGCACAATATGTGGAATGTGGTGTGCCAGAGTTACTCAACACCTGCTTTGAGAAACTTGATTATTTTCTTGCAAACTCACCTCCCCTGGAATCAACTGAACTATACACATGAAGGTTGTTCCCAAGCGGATGCTTGTGAACTTTTGAACTTGGTTGTCCACACGAGAATCCCAAATAATCACTACTAGGCTATGCGGCTATACCCTTGGAGTTCTTATTCTTTCAGATTTAAATCTAATGGATTCAAGTGCAAGGCGCTACTCTTCTTTTCGGTTTTCAAGTGCTTTAGCGTTTAAACAATAAGTTTATCAGTTACAATTTCAATTATATGTAGAGTTTCAGTGAGTTGATTAGCAAGATTGGAAAAACATCTTATCATCATCCTGTGTGATGTTGTGAATCTTGTACAATTAAATGAAGACATAATGATGTTCAATAATTTTGATAATAGCCGTTAAAAAGAATAACTCATTTTATATTCTTCTAAAATAGATCATACTGTAATATATTATGGAGATATGCCCCACACAACCACAATCAAGGGTGATAACACATGAAACATCTACAAGAGTTTCAGGTCATTATTACTAGAAAGGACACAATTTTAACATTTTTAAGCCATTATTTTTCTGGTATCCGCAGTTTTATCTTGTTGAAGCAAGACAGGCGTGGCCCCATTTTCACCTGGTTTAATTATAGCACCCGGTGACAATACGACCTTCATTGCAACAAAATGTATATGATTTTGCAAGACATAAAGTTATAATACACATAACCGTGTGTATTTTAAACACTTTGAGGCGGCGGTTAAAGTGAAAGGTGCGGGAGTGACAAATAACACGTTGTTCGTCTGCCACCTCATCAGCCTCCCAATAAAACACCAGGAACTAACATACCCTAAAAAAAAAAAAAAAAAACCCAATTATATTTTGTATGTCCAACAAAAATACCCAGCCAAAATACTTATTCACTCATAAAAAAATAAAATAAAAATGGGACGAGTGGTGCCATCCATTGCACCAACTAATTTACCAATAACACACGAATGGCATGATACTCGACGCGCTATAACATGTTGTTTGTCCGTCTTTTGTGCTCTTGGCGGATGAATACCACTCACTGCCCTCTTATAATGGACGGTGGCACTTAGGTGCTAGGTGTGCTAAGGACTACTCCCGATTTTTGGTTACGAATTATAAAAGCTTTAAAAAATTATCGTTTTTTTCGTATGTTCAATCTCCAATAATACAAGTGTGTTACTTTTTCTTTTTCTTTTTTTTTTTTTTTAATGATGTAATTTTAGGTTATTCCAAATATTCTTTATGAAAGAACTTTAGTTTAACCATAAATTCAAAATACTTTATTGCGCAACTTTAGTTTAGCTCAAAATTTTACTCAAGTCAAAGTTAAATACTAGTAGCAAACTTTAATAAAACAAAAGAATATGACAATTAGATGACAACAAAAATACAAATAATGTCTTTTTAGCGGGATAATGTTATAAAATTAGGGTGTATGAAGATCACCCAAATATAATGTTATAAAATATAATTTTATAGATAAAAGTTTGTCGGCGAAAAGTTTTTTGTGCAACACACTCTCAAAAATCTTAGTTATGATGGCTAAAGTACAAATCATCATGCATAGTGTAAGCACTTAAACATGTCTCAACCATGTTTAACAAAACTCTTACCAATATAACAATTTAAGTATTCGCAATAGCGTGCTGAGGGAGTGTTTGCCATTGTTTAATACTCCGTAATTATTAATAATTGTGTTTTCAAGTTGCTAATAATCTGTTTGTGGTGTTTAAATAAAGCAAAACTGATTCCTAACTATATAACATATCATATTTGTAGCAATAAATAAGCATCAAACTGTTTAATTCTTTAGGTGAACATGTAAATCCATGAGAAACTATAATATATGTCAAACACTTTAACAACATGAAGCTTCTAACATGGTTAACGGTTACAACTCACCAATTAATAAGTACATCCAAAGTGCATCTCATTTTGTTATGCCATAATTTTACCAGTACTTATTGGTGCTTTCCATTGAGCTTTATGCCTTTATAGAATTCTTAAAACGAACATGAAACTCCGGCAATTATTTATTACTTGCAAATCTAGACAAATATGAAACAACTAAGCCTAATAAGTTACATAATTTTTTGTTCTTCCCATCCTAACCTAAGAGGTTAGTGTGCAATTCATCATTAAATTACACAGCTTTTCAGTTTTTCCCTTTACATTTCACTACATAATCAATCAAGGGTGTAAGCGAATTACACCAACACCCTTTAATCCGAGCTTTCAGGAATCCCCTTGCTTATTGGGATTGTACTCTTACCCATTCATAACGTCCTTCAAGCGGGTTTTCATTCACAATGTCAAAGTTGTACCTGCATGAACATTAAAAAGTATTTGCATAATTAATGGGTACCAAGACATGATCACATGAAGGATGGAACATGTTATGCAATTTCCACCCATATGTACTAAAGAATGAGTCGAGTCGGGTTATTTCCTATCTCAAACGGGTCAAATAAAATAAAAGTTTAGCTAAAGAGAAAATGAGTCAAATGCGCATACAACCTTTTATTCATATTTAGAGCGGTGGAATTTTTTGTAAAGCTTTATGCTCTTTTGTGATTAATATATCTTCACATTTTCAACAAAAAAAAAACCTTTTATTCATATTTAGGGTTTAAGACTATTATTGCAAGGATAGTGTCTTTCATAATACTCCCCATTTTGACCCGTTATACTTATATTTGCAAGGACAGTGTCTTTAAAAGGACCCGTTTTAAAAAACCCATTTTGACCCGTTAGACCCCCCACCTCTTGTTAGGATTAAGGTTAAAGTAGCATACTTGTCAGCAAAGCGTCTTTGTTGTTCTTGCTCATGACGCGCAAAGAACTCCTCAATCTCATGTGCCAAAGGCATAATCCTTGTGACAGAATTCTGGTTTATTCGGTTAGAAGCTTCTAGATTTCTGGGCCTTGTACTAGAACCAGGGGTGCAAATGACATTCATGTCCTTTATCGAGTTACAAGGAGTGCTTTCTCGAGTGCTCCTGTTATGAAACATAAAATTACTCAATAGTTCAAGATATATAGAAAAGTATCAGTGTTCAGGGAATAACAAACACATACAGAAAGAAAAGAGTATTTTTCATAAAAAGATGCCAATGGAAGTAAAACCATCACATTATTGTCCGCCTCTGTTTCTGTACTATTCACTGATGTGGGTAAAACAACTTATGTGGCCCCTTACTTCATGCAAGCTATTCAGGGAGTGTTCTGTGTCTTGTCTTTTTAAGCTGATTATTGATGCTTAGCATTTTATAAAAACTAATTCTAAATATCCAAAATACTTAGGGTTAAACAAATCACATTTGATAAGAAGCAGTTGTAAGAAAACTGATGAATATTTAAGATAAATGCAGACTTACGTAACTACCCCCACCGTTATGCAATTGATGTAATATATTTATTTGGTTCTCATTATTCAAGCTGCAATAATCACATGCAAAGGCTCATCCAGACAACCTAATAACGTGTATAAAACCTTGATATGGTCCACATTTTGGGCATTATTATAGCAAATTGGACCATGAAATTTAAACCAGACAGAAGAATCACAGAACATTATATCTTAAAAGATCAAATCTTTCCTGATAGCCAACAAAAACTATAACTATTAAAGACGTTGGCCGGATATGGAAAGAGTGAACAGTTCATAATAAATAAGGCCATGTAGGGCTAAAAATATCTGTGAGTAACACTAGTATTTATTTCATGCATCGTGACTCTCATCACCTATACAAA
Source organism: Artemisia tridentata subsp. tridentata (assembly GCA_021014915.2). Taxonomy (NCBI): domain Eukaryota; kingdom Viridiplantae; phylum Streptophyta; class Magnoliopsida; order Asterales; family Asteraceae; genus Artemisia; species Artemisia tridentata. The sequence goes on along the minus strand of CP139508.1, from coordinate 359,732,728 downwards.
ACAAAGTTGAAGAAGGACCTCATAAAGAAAGTTGTTTTCAGTACTTGGTAACCAAATTTCCGACAACATGGACATGTGTGTAAATGTGTATTCTTTGCTAACAGTTAAATTTGCCAAATTAAACTATCAATAAATGTGCTTGTTGACCTATTCATTTTAAATATTTCACCAACTTTTAGCAACTAAGTTTCTAGTCTCTCATCAAAAAAAAAAAAAAAAAACAAAAAAAACACCACCAAGCTGCAATAGATTGCTAAATTGTGTCATTTTTTACTCAAGAGAGTCAACATGGCATGAAAGGTGGCAGGTTAAAGGTCAAATGTAAACAAGTCATATGAAGTAATGGTCCTAATTCCTAAAGATGAATGACATTAAATCGAGACAAGAGCACATTCATTAACCCGATTGTGGTCAGCCATCAGTGGCAAAGCAAAGTGGTCCGGTGGTGGTTCAATGTCAAGTCTTAGGCTTTATCGAAGAAAAATAAATGAAGAATATTGAAACATCTTATCTGTCTCTAGCCCACATAATTCAACTTCAAAACTCAACTCATTTCACTTCCTATCTTTCTATATCAACGCATAAATTTCATCTTTAACTCTACCAAAACTGTCATCAGTTCATATAGATAAGCTGACAAATAACTAACATTAAAGGTAAAGCTACGGAGCACCTCTCTGTCACATATTAAATATCCGGTTTGACTTTGTGTAGTCTTTCTACTTCAACTTTGACCTTAAATATTTTTGTTTGTGTTATATAATATTTGATGTAAATTATACCAATGAAACTACATTTAAAACACAATCCATTCATATATTTTGCATCAAGAAGAAGAAAGACTATAAAAAATCAAACTGTACAATTGGTCAAATATGGCGCTCGAATAGGTGCTCAGAAAGAAAATGTAATAAATCACAACATAGAAATTTCACCCCCTAATACAATAAAACTAAAAACTTTATATTTTCACACACCCTTAATCCCCTACATAAAAAAGGGTAAAAAGGACAAGAAACTGTACAAAAAGGTGCACCAAAAACCCTTTAGCAAATTTGATGTTTAAAGAGTAGCTAATAAAACATGCTAGTACTAGTGTACAATAACGAATAAAACCGCCCAAAAGCACAAAAATTGTGAAAATGCGTAGTGGTACCCCACATATGAAAACATCAAAGTGCCTCCAAAGAGCATTTTTCACCAATACCCCCACTATTCCACATATGAAAATCACTATCACTATAATTACTTAGCACACCATTTTATCTAAAGATTCAACTTTTATTGAAATTGACATAATACTAATAATTATCTTTTCATAACTTATTTAAAAAAAAAAAAAAAAAACTTTTTTATACTTTTTTTCCTTCATATAAATTAATTAAGTTACAAAATTATAAAAATTTAGAATTTTTATCTGAATAAATTTACTAACAAAGCTACAAACTTTATAGTTTTTTTTAACATATCTTTAAGTAAGAAAATTATAACCCAACAAAAATCAAGATTTAAAAAAAATAAAAAAATAAATACTCCGTAATAAACTCCGTCCCAATTTTATAGTCCCACTTTCCTTTTTCGTCTGTCCCAATTTTATTGTCCCATACCAAATATAGAAAGTGAATAGGTAGTGAGTTTGGTAAAGTTTACTATATTACCCTTGGTTGAAATTAATATTACAAACTTTAATGAAGTGTTAATTAATTGGTTAAGGGTAAACTTGTCATTTGGCAAAAAAGTAAGAGAGAGAAAGTAGTGATAGTGACATTTTTCTAAAAAAATGTGTTTTTTGTCGTGGGACAATAATTTTGGGACGGAGGGAAATAAATACTCCGTAATAAAAAATAAATAATAAAAATAATAAAATATGTTTCATTATTATTCAAAACTTACCAAAAACACTAACAGAAAATAAAATAATCAAGATTAAAAATTTAAAAATTAACCCATTTCTCTAATTAGTTTTCTTCACATAACAAACCAGAAAACACAAATTATAACCAAAAAAAAAAAAAACACTAAATTAAAATTAAATATTCTACAATAAAAAATAAAATAAAAAAGATTATACCTTTGTTCTCTACCATCAAACCCAATATTATTTTCACCTTCAAAACACCTTTCTTGGTCACCACCTGTACAACAATTCACTTTAGGGTTAGGGCTAGGGTTTTGACTCCTGCAAAAAGTCAACGGCGTCTTCTCCAGTCTCCGGCTGCGTAGCTGGAGATAACTCATCTCCGGCTCCGGCGTCTCCGTTTGGAGTTTTTTCAAAGCTAGGGTTTTGGCGCGTGTGCGTACGCCAGATGATTGAGATATATCTAGTGTGGATACTTTTGGGTTTGATTTGCCCCTTATGTATTTGCCCATTATTTTTAAAAAAAAAATTTGATGGGTTTTGAAATAATTTGTGATGAGGTCGAGGTGAAGAGAAAAGAGAGAGACAGAGAGAAAAAAAGGAGGGGAGGGAAAGAAAGAGGGGGGAAATGTTTGTATCTCAATCAATCAAATGTTGTTTGTATAAAGTTATTTAGGGTTGTAGGTCACTATTTGTAGTTGTTTATGTTTTCTACTTCCATAAAATGAATTTTGGTCTAGCTCTTTATGGAGTACTAGTACTACTTTTTATGTGTACCCAAAATTGAAAAGGTAAAATTCTGTTTTGTTATTTTTTATTTTTTAAAACAACAATCAACTATCTTAAAATATGTGTTAAGTAGTACCAGAACCTACAACTATTTAATTGAAGAGCTTCTCACACAATAATTAATAACATTTAGACACAAGCCCTTTGATTTATGTGATTTTCATTATAATTCATTTTGTTTTTTCTATTTCATTAATTGTTATAATACATAATTAAAATAGTAGTTTGTTAAAGGTGTTATGATCATTTCTCACATCTTGATATTCTAACTTTTACCTTTGTTAAGCCCACCAAACATTATAAGTTTCGACTAAAAACCCATTTCCAATAGCTCACGACACAAATATTAATTGTTGATGCTACATCACTACATGGAAATGATGCGTTGTAAGAACTGCAACATCGGAGCATTGTTTCAAAACTGTTGGAAGTAAAGGGGGGGGGGGGGGGGCCCCCCCCCCCCCCCCCCCCAACCCGGCGACCATTTAATCAGCCTGTGAATGTTTCTTGAAAATTCCAAGAGACCCGACTAATTTATCACCAGGTCCAAAGATCTCTAACAACGTGATAACTGACAAAGATGGTTTGTGGTTTCCGTTTCTTCATTAAAATCAATTAGATGGAGCAAGACGCCATGAGAAGATATTAATTTTAATGGGCACAATCTTGTTCCATCTAATTGATTCTTTTATTGAATGTAGTCTTGAATTGCCAATTTTCTTCCTTGTTGAAGCTACACTAATATTTTTTTAAGGTTCTAAGTTGTAATCTCCCTTGTCAACGGGTGTTTAAGTCTTTTCGTATGAGAGAGAAAGTTTTGGTTAACTATTATTACAATTGACGTCAAATATTATTAAGTAGAATGACAATAAAAAAAAGTTAAGATAGCATAAATTGCATAATGAGTTGTAATAGAAAGTAAAGAGTTTTTGTGGCTTTTACCTTTCTCATAACTTCAAAAAGTGTAAGTGTAATTCTTATAGTGAGTTTTGGTTTGCAGTTATGATTTTTTTTATAGAAAGTACATTTTTTTATAGAAAGTACATTTGCAGTTTCAAATTTTCATTTGTTTACTATTCATGGGATGATAATGCAAATCAAAGTTCGTTATGAGAATTGTGCATGCAATCTAGAAGTTGTATGGACTGCCTCTATAACTTACATGAATTTTTTTGCAAATTACTCAAAGTACTAATTCAAATTAAACTTTGTGATTGTTTTTGGTAAAAGAAATTAAACTTACTTATTGTAATTTGAGTTGAAACTTATATACATATAAAAATCTTTTTATCTCAAATTTAATCTATATAGATAATATTTTATTTAATTTGTTGAAGTAAAAGTTTGTACCTTGTTTGAAACACGTGTAGGTTCCTTCAAATAGTATAAAGCAATGTTCTTCGCCTATACAAAGGAAAAGCACGCGTTAGCTTCGTCTTGAGTTTTATCCCAAGACCAAGCTCCGATGTGAGAATAAGTATGTGTGCTGAAAGGCTTGGTAATAAATGATAGAGTAAATGCTAGTGAAAGTTAGTTGAGAGTGAAGTAAATAAGGTGGGGGTATTTATACTACCCCCAACCTCGATACCTGTTCTGTCTCGGGAAAGAGTACGTCGAGCTAGAGCTAGCCTAGGTGCTAGGTGTCAGATCACGTAGGGGCACGATCCCGTAAAATCTGGAATAGGCGACGCTATCCGATTTTTGTAACGGACCCTTGGATAAAAGGGGTTATTCCCGGGTAAAAGGTGGTATCGGGATTAAAGGGGTATACACTCCTTTTCTTTTCAGTTCGTGCCTTTCGGATAAGTTGTCCGGCGCATGCCATCTGGACACATACACTAACAGTCACATATAAAAATGACATCATAGTACAAAGGTCGTATTTTTCTAAAACTGTGTACATTCTAAAACTTAACGTTGAAGTTAAGATGGAAGATGTATAAGATTTGTGTACATAAGAACAACGACTATCACATCTGTTACTTATAGAAATGTCTGTAAGTTGTAATGAGCAAATGAGAATATGGAATATTCTCATAGATGGGTAAAATAATAATTATCCCTGGCATATATATTTATCCGGTCTAAAAATATTATCTCCATAAAAGTCAAAACTATAAATCCTAAGGCCATTTCCAATACTCCAACCATATCTTAAAAAATAATCAAATTTGAAAGATCAAATGACATCTTTCAATAACAATCATCTTTCAAAAACAATTCATCTTCAATCATGCCCTCAAAACTTCAAATTCAAACATATTTATATTTAATTAATTGAAAAATATCAACTAATGGTCCAATAAGAAATCAAAATGTATTAAAAAGCACTAAGAATACTTTGGGAGGATGAATAATGATCCCCAAATATGGGGGATCTTGAGCAATGCATCAAAATTTTCTCCATATTTGAAGCATGGTTGGAAATGAGTTTTGATGCTCCATTCTTCAAATATGGAGAAAATTGTGGTTTGTATACCATGGTTGGAGATGTCCTAAGCGGATGTGGTATTCGGTCATCCTTCCTGGGGGGAAGGAGTAAGTTTGGCATATTAACAAACATATGTACTTAAGGATAATTATTAAGAGTTCTAGTTGTATTATGAATGTCTTTTCAGCCCTCATTCATTCATTCATTCACTCCTGACCTAGAATCTCATTCATTCACTCCTGACCTAACTGAAAATCCCACCCCTATCATTTTCCATTCAGTCGACTTAAGGGTTTCTGATGAGTGTCAAAATACTCATCATTTCTGTCGCATTTAACTGCAAAAACATTTAAAAACATGCAGATATGCTTCAAAATACAGAAAATATCATTTGATTGTGTTTTTATGTGTTTCATGTGCAAAAGGATTAAAAACAGGTGAAAACGAACATAGTTTGCATAATTGTCAAATTCAGTCCTTTAACTTTCAGAAATTGGCAAAAATAGTCCCTGGTGTTAAAAATGTGGAAAATATCATTCAAGGTCCCTAAACTATTTAACTTTTACAATATTGGTCCTTGGATGAAAGTTTTAAAGAAATGGCAGTTTTGGTCCTTCAAGTTTCAAAAATGGCAAAACAAGTCCCCCGGGTTTTAAATATTGAAATTTAACATCTTAAGTCCTTGGGGAATTGAAACTTGGCACAAATGGTCCCTGGAAATAGTTTTGGATTTTGGCAACATTGGTCCTTTGATTTTCAGATATTACAACTTTGGTCCTTAAAGTTTAAACTAAAATCCAATTCCAAATCCTAAAATAAACCCAGCAACAAAAAAATAACCTTTAACCCAATCCAACCCTTTTAACCCAACCCACTACATTACCCCAAAGCCCAAAACAAATCCCAAGCCCAACCCTTTTATTTAATAAACCCAACCCGGTATTTAATACCAGGTTTGACTTCGGTCAAACCTGTCTCCTTCCTCACAACCCCGCCAAAACCAATACCACCCCATAGCCCATGGTTTCACTGACCCAACACCTCAACCCCCCACCTCATCACCCCAGCTGTCTAACCACTCCCTTCCACCTCCACAATCTCCCAAGAATCATTAATTGAAAAAACCTGCTATTGATATTTTTGGCGCCAAAAGTAGTATGAGCGATTGGGATTAATTGGAAGCAATCCAAGGGTGCAGAAGTGATCAAGGATGTCGACTAAGGGTTTCCTAGCAATATTTAGTATTTATAGGTCAATGTAATAGAAAAAAAAAAGTAGTAGTTAATTTTTAGTGTAATCGTTTTTTACTTTTCAGACTTTATCTTTTGTAATTTCAAGTTCCAGTTATCAATAAAAGTTAATTCAAGTTTAATTGTTCTTATTTAATCAGTATTGAACTCAGTTTCAGTTATAATGCAATTAAGTCATATGGTAATTCGTATAAGCTTTAAGTCACTTTAAATTACTATCAAAAGCTTCAAACAACCCTGCTATAAGCTTATGAAAGCTTTTATTAGCTTTGTGTAAGTTTATTTAGTGTAACTCAGTTCTTAATTTCAAAAGATGAAGAAAGTCAACAAAAGTCAACCTGAGGCCAATAAGCTGTTCAAAAGGGTATAAGCTATTCAGGAAGGCTTAGTAGTGTTTTCTAGCTTGTGTGAACAAGCTAGGAGTGGTTCTGATCCTTGGTTCTTTGTATCACAGTCTCATCAGTTGTAAGCAAGTTTCAAGTTTTCTTCTTAATTATCCATATTACTGTATAAGTGCTTATCTCCATCTTATTATTATTATTTCTTGCTCATCAGTAGTTTGTGATCACATTTCATCAGTATAATCAGTTTTAATTAGCCTTTGTCTTATCTTACTTAAAATCAGTTAAAAAAGCCAAAAATAGATAGAACTAGTCTAGCTTATTCAACTGCTTATTTTTGCTTTGTAAGTTGCTCAATATAATTAATATAAGTCAGTGATCAGTTATTGTTCAAGACCTCAGCTTAAATAACCACCTTCAGTTCAAAAATCCACACAGAAAACCCATTAAGGGGTGTTTGGTTTTAGCAGTCACCTAGGTCTAACCCACAGTTACTGTACATTGACCAAAAGCTCAACTTTGTATCAGCTTTTATAAGCTATAATAAGCCCTTTCTGAATCCTAGTAAGCTTAATAGGTAGAAAATCAAGTTTTGCATCACCCTTGTTCAATTCATACATCAGTAAGCTCAAACAAGCCATAATAAGCCACAGGCTTATTTAGCCTTCAACTTTAGCATTTTCTGAGTCCCAGTAGTCCATTTAGTGTATTCCCAAAGTCCTAGAACCCTTGCACACTTGTGCACACTTCTGCACAACTCTGCACACAGCAGACTCAGTATATACTGAGTTGTTTAAGCTGCTGATCTCAACTCCTTTGTGGCCTATCTAGATAAGCTGTGGCCCTGCTTTTTGTGTTTTTGAATAGCTCATAGTACTAGCAATCTTTTGCCCCCATAATAGTTCTCACTTATCAGCTTATTGATTGCTTAATCTGCCCTGCAATTTGGCCAATTTCCTGAGTTTTCTGTACAACTTTTGCAACTGCTTAAGTGCTCATTTGCTTAATCTGTGGGATAAGCTCTTTTATTTAAGTTGTTTTGTGCTTATATAAGTTGGTTAAACTTGTTCTGAGCCTTTGGTAGAGTTTTGAGCTTATTAGCTTATTAGCCCAACTGCTTATCTGCCCAACTGCTTATCAGGGTTTAGTAGACTTTTGATTTTAATTTTCCTAGCTTTTAAATATTAATTTAGACTTAACCTGAATTTTTCAGATTTTTCCTAAGTCATTTGATATTTTTAATCATTTTAATTAGTTTATAATAGTAATTAAATCATAATAAATAGAATAATAATCAGAAAAATATAATTTTAATTTTCAAAATTTTCTTTTATTAAGTAGATTCTAGGAAAAATATAATAATATCTGTAGACTTTAAGAAAAATAAAATATAAAATAAGTGATAGCTTCTATTTAATAGATTTTATCTTTTTAAAATTTTTAATTAAGCATTTTTCATTTTTATAATTTTCTTAGCTTCTTTTCATCTTATAATATTTATAGAAAAAGTTTTAGATTTTTCTTTGTTCATTTAGTATTTATTATAAATTAAAATAGTTTAAAAAGTAATTAAATAATAAATAATTAATAATAATTAGATAAAAAGTGTAAAAAATATAATTTTAGTTTTAAAATAAGTTTTAAATAATTTTACATTTGTAATATTAGATTTCATAATATTTCAGTTTTTGTCCCATTTTAGATTTCCCGTTACGCGTTTTTAGTTTATTTAAATCGCGTTTAATTTTCTTTTGTATAATTGTTTATCATTTGTTAATTAGATATAAAAAAGCAAAATCCAAAATATCTAATTCATCAGTCACTCTAATCCAAAGCTTTCCACAGTTTGCCCATTCATACCTCGTTGGGAAACGATCCGGGTAAACACTTACCTGGTTTCACACTACACACGAACGTGAGTTTTTGCAAGTATCCTTTTTCACAAAGGGGTAATTTGTATTTATTCACGTGTATCCGTCGTTGCATAATATATATATATATATATATATATATATATATATATATATATATATATATATATATATATATATATATATATATATATATATATATATATATATATATATATATATATATACGTTTTAGCACGGATCAAATTTTGGCGCCGCTGCCGGGGAGGTGTGTTGCGACAATATTGTGTAGAGTTTAAGCGATTAGTGATTTGAGATCCTTCTTCCAGAAGTTCCTATTTCCCATAAAACCATATAAAATACAAAAATATTTTCCTTTTCTTTTATATATATAATATCATATAAAAAATAAAAACCCAAAAACATTTTCCGTTTTCTTTGTTTAATAATAACAACAATAAAATTTACCATCGAGAACCAAGACAGAGTACTACCTAACTGGGGGTACAACCATAATAAGTTCCCAAACATCAGATTTAAAACTTGCCTCTGTATCACTTGCGAATATCGGCTCACCTTTGATTGATAAACAAACTATAACGGAGGTTTAAAGATAGTTTGACATTAAATTGTCGAACTGAAAGAAGCGGGTTTTTAAGGAACATTAATTGCCCACCTTTGCTTCTCCGCCACTCTGTGCGTTTATCTTTTAGAGAGCTACCGTACGCTTGTTGATTGTTGGTTTAAGTTCACTTGTGTTTTGCTTCGTTCTTGATTTAATTAAAATATTTTATTTAGTGCATGCGCACTCGTTCTTCCACGTCATCAAGCCCTTTACGTGAACTCGTAGATATTCCGAGAAGACGTAATCGTAGACGTGCTGCCCAAATAGTCGAACCCGAGATTCGTACTGTTCTCACTGATAATATGGCAGACGAACGCACAATGGCTGAGATGCTCCAAGCACCCACCGAGGGTTACGGAGATGCCATCGTTTTACCAACCATCGATTCTGATCATTTTGAACTGAAAACACATTTGATTCAGCTCGTGTCCACAAACCAATTCCACGGGTTTGAACGAGAGGATCCATATGCACACATTCGTTGGTTCAATAAGTTGACCTCTACAATCAACTACAAGAATGTGCCGCAAACAGTTATCAAATTGATGCTATTTCCATTCTCACTCGAAGGGGCAGCCCGGATTTGGCTGGATAAAGAACCCCCTCGATCCATTGAAACCTGGGAAGATCTCGTAAAGAAATTTGTCAATTATTTCTTCCCTCCATCAAAGACGACTAATCTAAAAAATGAAATTGCTGGATTTCGTCAAGGTTTTGATGAAAACTTCGGAGAGGCATGGGACATATTTAAAGATCTCCTAAGAAAATGGCCGCATCACGATTTCACGGAGTTACAACAGATAAATACGTTTTATAATGGGTTGAACCAAAACGATCAAGATGCACTTAACGCAGCCACCGGTGGCAATATCTTGAATCGTAAACCTAAAGAGGTGGTTGAAATTTGTGAAAATAAATCAAAAGTTCCTATTTCTCGAAACAAAGTGAATGTTCCTGTCACTCCTGCTTCTTCATCCGGTAACTCATCAGAGTTAGCCTTTCTAACGGACGCAATGCGTTGCATGATGAAGGAAATGAAAGAATTGAAGAGTGAAATTCATAAACCGGAACAAATCAAAGCCATAAACAAAGTGTGTGAAACTTGTGGTGGTCCACATGCGTATTATGATTGTCAAGCAACCGATGCTTCTCTTTACCCAGCTCCAGTAGCTGCAGTAAACCAAAATCAATACCGACCGCATGCTGAAACTCAGTACCGAGCACCGAATGCTATGGTACCACCTGGTTTTCCACCCGTGCCAAATCAGAATAATCAAAATCGCTTTGTTCAAAATCAGGGACAAAATTTCAACAATTCCCAAAATTTCAATCAAAACCGAGGTTAGAATCAGGGTAACTTTAACCAAAAGCCATGGAATGTCCAAAACCAAAATCAGACGTCCTCAGATGAGTTGCTTAAGCAATTCATAAAATCTCAAGAGGAGACAAATAGAACTCAATATAAGACAAACCAGTTATTGGTTACCCAAATAAATGATATAAAAAAATCTTTAAATGATCTACCTTCTACCTCGGGAGGTCTCCCAAGTAACACTGTTGTCAACCCAAGGGGTGAACTCAAAGCTGTCACTACACGTAGTGGTAAAGCTCATGATGGACTCAAGATGACAAAGGACCAGGTACTTCCCTCTAACAATGGAAGTGCTAAATACGTCCAACCTATGGTTGTCCAAAATTCTACACCCACAATTGCTCCTCAACCGTCAAGAATAGATCCTACTCTTTCCCGATTTACGGTTAAAAGTTTGTCAAACAAACTTAGTGAGCAAAGAACAGCCAGAGCTTATTCCAATATGCTTAATGCTACTCCTATCAGTGTGCTTGATGACAGTGATGATGATGAAAATACCACTTTCGTCAAAGCTATCACCACTCGGAGTGGTGCTGCTTATGAGGGACCCTCTGGTCCTATTCCTCCTCCGTTGTTTGAAATGGAGAAAGAGACGGAGGATACAACGGACAAAGTGCAAATTCCAAGCCCACAAAGTACAACACAAGTCCATCCTCCGGTTGTCCCGAAAAAGAGATCCAAACCAGGAGTTGTCTTTGAATCTGTTGAGACTCCTGAAGTCATTGCCCCTAAATCCAAACTTTATATTCCTTACCCATCGCGCTTAAATGAGCAAAAGCTCCGTGAAAAGGCTAGTCAACAAATGGACAAATTCTTTCAAATCTTTAAAGAATTACATTTTGACATAAGTTTTGCGGATGCTATCATTCTGATGCCTAAGTTTGCATCAACAATCAAACACTTGTTAAGTAACAAGGAAAAATTGATTGAAATGGCTAAAACTCCATTAAATGAGAACTGCTCAGCAGTTATCTTGAAAAAGCTTCCCGAGAAGCTTAGAGATCCTGGAAAGTTTCTACTACCTTGTGTATTTCCGGGAATGGTTGAATGCTATGCCTTGGCCGATCTTGGTGCAAGCATCAACCTGATGCCTCATTCAGTATGGAAGAAACTTTATCTTCCGGCTCTTACTCCTACCTGCATGACTCCTGAGCTTGCAGATCGAACCATATCTCATCCATGCGGCATTGCCGAGGATGTGTTTGTGAAAGTAGGGAAGTTCCATTTTCCAACTGACTTTGTGGTTGTTGACTTCGACGCAGATCAAAAGGTTCCTCTCATTCTTGGAAGAGGATTCCTAAAAACGGGCCATGCTCTTATTGATGTATTTAAGCATGAGATCACATTGCGTGTGGGTAATGAAGCTGTTACCTTTAACCATGATCAAACATCGAGGTACTCCTCAAATTATGATTCTGCTTCGGTTAACCGAATCGATGTCATTGATATTACTTCAGAGGAGTACTCTCATGAGTTTCTGGGTTATTTTCATAATTCTGTGAGTGGGGAACCCACCACATCTTCTCAACTTATCATAGCCGACTCTTTCCCTTCTCTCACTTCGTTTGAGGGAAGTGATCCCTTCTGGGATGAAGTCGATGCTTTTCTTGCTCTAGATAGTTCACTTCCGCATGAGGTTGATGATAGATATCTTGATCCTGAGGGGGACATTCTTTTTCTAGAAAATTTGTTAAACGAAGATTCATCTTCCCCTCTTCCACCAAAACAACTTCATAAGAAGGAAATCAAGTCAGTTGAGAAAACTGATAAATTTTCGGAGATCAAGTTTAAGGACTTGCCTCCTCCACTTGAATATACAATTCTTGAGGAGGAAGTTCTTGTCTTAATTGCTATTCAGATCTCTCTTCTTCCCTTCACCTACCCGGTGATTTCCCCTATCTTTCACTCATTCGGGAGTGAGGATATTACCTTTGACCCCGGCATTTTCCATCTAACATTGGTTTAAATGCCAGATATATCTCATCGGTGTGGAACTTTCTTACGTTCAATTGGTTATCCAAACATTTTGAATGAAAGTCCGATGGAGATGGTTTCTTCCACTTACTTCCCCATGAACCAATGAATTCGGGGTCGAGTCAAGCTAGCGACTCGGTTAATAAAAACAGTAGTAAAACATGGGTTTTCACCCATGTCTCACCTAAGTGTGGGGGAGATGCCCCACATGTTGTATATATGTACATATCAAATAAAAAAAATGTATGTATATATAAAATAATGGCTATTAGTATTTCCCTTTCACGTTCTAAGTGTTGGCATAATAGCCGGTACTTTGAATATTGAGGGCAATATTCAGTTCTAAGTGTGGGGGAGAATTCTAGTGAATTTGATCATATGTACCATCTAGTACCCCCATTTTTGTCAAAATTAAATTTTTTTTTTTCTCACTTAGAACGCAATAAATGGTTATCAGTCCGCCATGTCTAACCCACATAAGGATTGGCTAATCCGAGAGCAAACGGATCTTGGTAAAGATATCTCAAATCCGTTTATGGCTTACAATTTGCCGAAAATTGTATGGTATTCGACTCACCATATCTTTATAAGTGAAGAGTTGGCTAGCCCGCAAGGTTATGGCTTGTGGTAAAGGCAGTAGAAAACCATGATTGGTAATCAGCTCACCAAAGATAATAACTGTATTTTATCTAAGAGTTGGCTAGTCCAGAAGCAAACGGCTTTTGGTAAAGACAAATCAAATCCGTTTACAGCTGATGGTTTGCTCAAAATCATTTGGTTATCATTGTACCAAAGTATCACATACTAAAACATTGGCTACTCCAGAAGTAATGGCTTTTGGTAAAGAGATAAAATCCATTAAATTTTCATAAATGATTGCTAGGGACTAGCAATAGTTTAGTGTGGGGGATTGATGAGTGTCTAAATACTAATCATTTCTGTCGCATTTAGACTGCAAAAACATTTAAAAACATGCAGATATGCTTCAAAATACAGAAAATATCATTTGATTGTGTTTTTATGTGTTTCATGTGCAAAAGGATTAAAAACAGGTGAAAACGAACATAGTTTGCATAATTGTAAATTTCAGTCCTTTAACTTTCAGAAATTGGCAAAAATAGTCCCTGGTGTTAAAAATGTGGAAAATATCATTCAAGGTCCCTAAACTATTTAACTTTTACAATATTGGTCCTTGGATGAAAGTTTTAAAGAATTGGCAGTTTTGGTCCTTCAAGTTTCAAAAATGGCAAAACAAGTCCCCCGGGTTTTAAATATTGAAATTTAACATCTTAAGTCCTTGGGGAATTGAAACTTGGCACAAATGGTCCCTGGAAATAGTTTTGGATTTTGGCAACATTGGTCCTTTGATTTTCAGATATTACAACTTTGGTCCTTAAAGTTTAAACTAAAATCCAATTCCAAATCCTAAAATAAACCCAGCAACAAACAAATAACCTTTAACCCAATCCAACCCTTTTAACCCAACCCACTACATTACCCCAAAGCCCAAAACAAATCCCAAGCCCAACCCTTTTATTTAATAAACCCAACCCGGTATTTAATACCAGGTTTGACTTCGGTCAAACCTGTCTCCTTCCTCACAACCCCGCCAAAACCAATACCACCCCATAGCCCATGGTTTCACTGACCCAACACCTCAACCCCCCACCTCATCACCCCAGCTGTCTAACCACTCCCTTCCACCTCCACAATCTCCCAAGAATCATTAATTGAAAAAACCTGCTATTGATATTTTTGGCGCCAAAAGTAGTATGAGCGATTGGGATTAATTGGAAGCAATCCAAGGGTGCAGAAGTGATCAAGGATGTCGACTAAGGGTTTCCCAGCAATATTTAGTATTTATAGGTCAATGTAATAGAAAAAAAAAGTAGTAGTTAATTTTTAGTGTAATCGTTTTTTACTTTTCAGACTTTATCTTTTGTAATTTCAAGTTCCAGTTATCAATAAAAGTTAATTCAAGTTTAATTGTTCTTATTTAATCAGTATTGAACTCAGTTTCAGTTATAATGCAATTAAGTCATATGGTAATTCGTATAAGCTTTAAGTCACTTTAAATTACTATCAAAAGCTTCAAACAACCCTGCTATAAGCTTATGAAAGCTTTTCTTAGCTTTGTGTAAGTTTATTTAGTGTAACTCAGTTCTTAATTTCAAAAGATGAAGAAAGTCAACAAAAGTCAACCTGAGGCCAATAAGCTGTTCAAAAGGGTATAAGCTATTCAGGAAGGCTTAGTAGTGTTTTCTAGCTTGTGTGAACAAGCTAGGAGTGGTTCTGATCCTTGGTTCTTTGTATCACAGTCTCATCAGTTGTAAGCAAGTTTCAAGTTTTCTTCTTAATTATCCATATTACTGTATAAGTGCTTATCTCCATCTTATTATTATTATTTCTTGCTCATCAGTAGTTTGTGATCACATTTCATCATTATAATCAGTTTTAATTAGCCTTTGTCTTATCTTACTTAAAATCAGTTAAAAAAGCCAAAAATAGATAGAACTAGTCTAGCTTATTCAACTGCTTATTTTTGCTTTGTAAGTTGCTCAATATAATTAATATAAGTCAGTGATCAGTTATTGTTCAATACCTCAGCTTAAATAACCACCTTCAGTTCAAAAATCCACACAGAAAACCCATTAAGGGGTGTTTGGTTTTAGCAGTCACCTAGGTCTAACCCACAGTTACTGTACATTGACCAAAAGCTCAACTTTGTATCAGCTTTTATAAGCTATAATAAGCCCTTTCTGAATCCTAGTAAGCTTAATAGGTAGAAAATCAAGTTTTGCATCACCCTTGTTCAATTCATACATCAGTAAGCTCAAACAAGCCATAATAAGCCACAGGCTTATTTAGCCTTCAACTTTAGCATTTTCTGAGTCCCAGTAGTCCATTTAGTGTATTCCCAAAGTCCTAGAACCCTTGCACACTTGTGCACACTTCTGCACAACTCTGCACACAGCAGACTCAGTATATACTGAGTTGTTTAAGCTGCTGATCTCAACTCCTTTGTGGCCTATCTAGATAAATTGTGGCCCTGCTTTTCGTGTTTTTGAATAGCTCATAGTACTAGCAATCTTTTGCCCCCATAATAGTTCTCACTTATCAGCTTATTGATTGCTTAATCTGCCCTGCAATTTGGCCAATTTCCTGAGTTTTCTATACAACTTTTGCAACTGCTTAAGTGCTCATTTGCTTAATCTGTGGGATAAGCTCTTTTATTTAAGTTTTTTTGTGCTTATATAAGTTGGTTAAACTTGTTCTGAGCCTTTGGTAGAGTTTTGAGCTTATTAGCTTATTAGCCCAACTGCTTATCTGCCCAACTGCTTATCAGGGTTTAGTAGACTTTTGATTTTAATTTTCCTAGCTTTTAAATATTAATTTAGACTTAACCTGAATTTTTCAGATTTTTCCTAAGTCATTTGATATTTTTAATCATTTTAATTAGTTTATAATAGTAATTAAATCATAATAAATAGAATAATAATCAGAAAAATATAATTTTAATTTTCAAAATTTTATTTTATTAAGTAGATTCCAGGAAAAATATAATAATATCTGTAGACTTTAAGAAAAATAAAATATAAAATAAGTGATAGCTTCTATTTAATAGATTTTATCTTTTTAAAATTTTTAATTAAGCATTTTTCATTTTTATAATTTTCTTAGCTTCTTTTCATCTTATAATATTTATATAAAAAGTTTTAGATTTTTCTTTGTTCATTTAGTATTTATTATAAATTAAAATAGTTTAAAAAGTAATTAAATAATAAATAATTAATAATAATTAGATAAAAAGTGTAAAAAATATAATTTTAGTTTTAAAATAAGTTTTAAATAATTTTACATTTGTAATATTAGATTTCATAATATTTCAGTTTTTGTCCCATTTTAGATTTCTCGTTACGCGTTTTTAATTTATTTAAATCGCGTTTAATTTTCTTTTGTATAATTGTTTATCATTTGTTAATTAGATATAAAAAAGCAAAATCCAAAATATCTAATTTATCAGTCACTCTAATCCAAAGCTTTCCACAGTTTGCCCATTCATACCTCGTTGGGAAACGATCCGGGTAAACACTTACCTGGTTTCACACTACACACGAACGTGGGTTTTTGCAAGTATCCTTTTTCACAAAGGGGTAATTTGTATTTATTCACGTGTATCCGTCGTTGCATAATATATATATATATATATATATATATATATATATATATATATATATATATATATATATATATATATATATATATATATATATATATATATATATATATATACGTTTTAGCACGGATCAGTTTCCTAAACCCTTAGTCGATTAATCGACTTCATAGTTGATCTCGTGTACTCCAACGTAGCATAGGATCTAACCTTAGTTCTATCTGTGCAGTACTGGTGGATACCTAACGCAACCAACACAAGTGATTCTTCCTATAAACCCTAATTGATCAATCAAAGCATCCAAGAAAATGAAGAAGGTGATTTCGTGTAACTAAAAGATTAGTTGCAGTTCAATGATTGTATGAACAAGTAATTTTGTATCACCTTTGTTATGCGTTTAGGTTCATGTTACATCACTAGTTATGAGATTTTTATATTAAAGGGTTGGTCTGCATGGTCTTTAGCTATTTATTTTTTTGCTATGCATGTTTTATATATCATGCGGGTGACCAACAATACCCTACAAGATGAACTTTTCTATGTTATTCTCTTTAAAAGCCCAATCTCAAAAGCTTCTTGTAAATACTTGATACTTTAACCGCTTATAAAAGCCTCAACTTAAATAATAAGCTCCTCAGCTTGTATAATGAAAAAATGTAACTACTTTTAATATAAGATTTGTTTGGCCAACAAATTTACGTAGGTTATAGGAAAAAATATTTTGTAAACTCTTAAGAGTCACTTGAATAGCTTATAAGCCTTATAAGACTAAGCTTCCAATTTAGCTTCATTTTTAGCTCCTGCTTCAACTTCAGCATTTTTATTTTTTTTTTTAATTTTTTTATTTATTTTTATGTTGTTTATAAATTTTCAAGGTTTTGTATATTTATATTAAATCTACGCCAAACAACCTCGTTGTCTTATAACAATACATTAGATATATGCAAGCAAAATCAGATGATGTAGATTATAAGTTAAAATGGTCCACTCAACAGAATGCGTGGTGTTAGACTGAATCTGAAGAATGTAATTTGCATTAACTTTAAAACACTGCCTATAACCGTTTTATTTACACTTTATAGGTGCCCAGTGAGCACCATTAGCAAATCTCATATATTAAGGGATTTGCTAACGGCTGTCCACTAGACACTCTTTAATGTGTAAGCAAATGCATTTAATGTTTAATTAATACACTAAACCTTTCTTTTTATGATAAAAAAAGACATTTAATAAACCTTAGCTAAAGTTATAATTTTTATACCTTCTGATGGGTACCATTACTCTGTTGAGTGTGATGCGCCTTTTAAAACCATGCTTATAACCGTTGAGGAAGGATAGTCTAGTGAAAGAAAGTAAGAAATCATCGTTGACTCTCACTATTTGATGCTTAAAACCCTGCTTATAACCAAGTGGATCGAATGGATTAATGATCAAATTGCTTTTTATATGAACTTATAATTTTCTAATTTCAAAAATCTTGCTAGTTTGTTTTAATTGGTTGTCGCCAAAATAATTTGTTTTAATGAATTGTTCAAAAAAAGTACTAAACTACAAATAGGAGAACTATGACATCGAGCTCTATTGGCTCTAAAACATTCATGGCTTGGTCTACCATGACACTTAAAAAGGGTTGTCCTTTGACTTCCTTAACGAAAAAAGGATAACGTAAAAAATTTAAATAGGCGAATCCAATTTCCAATTTTCCATTACACTAAACGATTGTTACCAAAGTGTTACTAGTATTTCTTTAGCTTGTAGTTGTAGTCATGTTAATTATGTTTATGTTATTTTGAGTCATATCAAGTATCCTTACGTCATATGTGTAAAGTTGCACTTATTAAATGAAATAAGAAATATTAAGTGCTTATTTTTTTAAGTTTGTGGTCAAGATTATCATTGTTTTTGTTATCTTATGTCAATTCAAGAATCCCAATTTATGTATTTTGTAATTGTTTTGAATGCCTACAAACAAAACGATCAAAGATGCAGCTAGAAAAAGTAGTCGTTGCAACTTATTTTAGTTTATACAAACATCTAAAGAAAGTATGACAGCCAGTGGCGGATCTTGAAGTTTTTAGTAGGGGGGCCGGAAATTTTTTTGTCCTATCATTATATTAGGGTCTTCTAATTCGGGGGGGCCGACTTAGTAAATATAATTTTTTTCGGACGAAATACGGATAAATTAACACTACGGAGCGAAAAACCAGGGGGGGCCCTGGCCCCCCTGGCCCTCAAATAGATCCGCCCCCCTGATGACAGCCAAGACAAATATTGAACTCAAACTTTATGCCTGGTGTTAGATGTAGGTAAGTTTTATGAATCATGCAATAAACATAATATAAAAACTTCAATCACGATATAGCTTTGTTAAAAGTGAATAACAAGTTCTAATACAATAAAAAATTTGGAAAAAGAGGAAAATTATACGAGTATAAAGGTAGCAATTTCATATTCAATTCAAAGAATGTAATTATGTTGTGATTTGAATAAATAAAGAGTTGGAATGAAGTGGGGTTCATTGATTGGAGAGAGAGTCCACTCGTGCTCATGAATAGTTAAATAGAACACTTTTAAGGTTAGGCCGGATGTGAAGGATAGTAAATATTCACATTACACCTTAGCGTCACATTAGCTTTCTCTCTCCTCACACTTCTCCACACTTACACTCACTTTTTTGTGGATAAGATCACCTTAAACTCACCTTTCATTAAAATAAATACTTTATTAAAATATACCCCACTAAATACTCACGTACACTTACAAACCAAATAAGAAAGGCCTCTATTATAAGAACCCCCCTATTATGTGGGACCACATACTTTTGGTGGAATGTACAACCCGACAAAGCAGACAGTACAAGCGGCGACAGCAGAGCAAAAAGTCAACACCCCCTAAAAGGGGTTAGGATAAGATGGGCCATAAGAAATTATATAACATTTGAGTGGCCCCCCTTAAAAAAAAATGCAAGGTGAGCCGTTCACGGAACTTAATTTCGCGCGTGAGCTGTGAAGATGGACAAGGAGGTCACGAGTGAGATGAAACTTAAGGTGAGGAGGTCACGTTCTTGCCATCCAGCCTTAGTGAGACAAAATGGTCACCACTCCGTTCCGTTTCACGCTTTTAAATCAGCGTCACGTCACCATTCATTAAATAATTATTTTTATCACATTTCTGCTTTAATGGTTATCACTATTAAAAATAACTACTTTATGCAAACATACTTCACACACATTAACAAACAAAATGAAAGTACAAATTATTTTTAAATCAGCGTCACGTCACCATTCGCTAAATAATTATTCTTATCACATTTCAGCTTTATTGGTTATCACTATTAAAAATAACTACTTTATGCAAACATACTTCGCACACATTAACAAACAAAATGAAAGTACAAATTAATGTGCATTTATTCCACGCCAAATGTGTTCCACTAAATCAGCTTTAAGGATTAGATGAGTTTTCTCATTGACTAAATCGCTAACAACTTGTAACGTTTCTGTATGCATTTGTACGAGATCATTATCACGATATTGCTCCATTGGATAAAAGTTGTGAGCGATTGTCTTCCATTTGCCTTTAATGATCATATTATGTAATATAATGCATGAGTACATCATATCCGTTATTTTCTTAAGAGTCATCGGCCATGAGATATTTTTTTAAGAGTAAACTACAAAAAATTTCCTTAAACTTTTCGAAAAATGCGAAAGATATCCTCGAAAAAAAACTGCAAATATTGTCCCTAACGTTTCAATTTTATGCAAGTTATGTACTTGAAGCGTTACTGTAGCTGCAAATTCAGTTTTTGGGCTAACGCTCGTTAGTTTTTTCACGTTAGGGGCCTATGAAATGACTATTTTACCCTCGCCTACTACAGAGACATTTTTTGCATGAACATTTTTTGAAGTTTACTATTCATTTTCTTTTTGACTTCACACATGAGAAAGTTCTTGTAGTTTCCAAAAATATGCATATATGTTCCCTTTAAAAGTTTGAATGGATGTTTTAATCATCGACTCTAGCATCTCTAGTATCAAATGTACTATTATGTTAATTAATCTAATATTAATCACTGCGCTTACAAGGAGTTCTAATCTTCCTACTTCTTCCCACTTCTTCCCCTACATTGACCCTGTAGAAGTCAATTAGAATCGTGATGGAAGTTATAGTTATAGATAGCTCACAAACTTAAAGTTTAAGTTATAATGGTGGGACACATTGTTACACTACCTTTGCACGTTGCCTTAATTTTGCATCTACTGCAGCTTCGACTTCTTTACCAACTGCAATACTTCCTTCTTTTATCATACCTTTATGAACGAATATATTTCCTAAAGACTTTTGAACATCAACTATCTCTATAAGAGCAGGAGGTACATTTGGCTGGTGGGAGGCGCTATGGCTACCAGCCCTTCCCAACCGATGGCGCACGGTACCGTGGGTGGCTAGCCCAAGCCGTGGATTTTTTTTTTTTTTTTTTTTTTTTTTTTTTTTTTTTTTTAAGAATTCGAACGTTGGAGGAAGAAGGTGAACGGGTTGGCAACGGTTATATAACCGTTTGGAAGCATAAAAAAAAAAAAAACCCTTAAAAAACTTATAAATACCCCTTATTATTTCATACTTCACACACACATTCAATATATTAATTCTCTACTTCTCTCAATTTTTTCATACTTCAAAATGAATCCCAACTCACCATGGATTAACAATATGCTAAACGACCCGTCGAACCAAATGACGGGCTCGTTTTCAAATCCGGCCAACAATCCGGGCTCGTCTTCGAATCCATACAATCAATCGTCATACTTACCTACCTTCCCAACAAACCCATACATGAATCCCGAAGAACAAATGCTATTTAGTCAATGGAAAATGTAACAACAACAACAATATACTCAATTTACTCAACCACAACAAACAAACCAAACCACCCCTTCCCAACCAAATTCGGACCATGCATCCTTCCATCTAGTAGATGAAGACAAAGAGGAAGAAGAAGAAGAGGCGGTCTCGACCCCGACGTTGAAAAAAACGAGGACAAAGACGAAGGCGAAGAAGCCAAAGACAAAGACGAAGATGAAGACGAAGAAAACCAACGAAGACAAAGAAGAAGAGGCGGTCCCGACCCGTCGATCTTTTTGGAGCCAAGATGAGGAGTATCTTTTGGCAGAGTGTTTCATTCAAATATCCGAGGATCCAAAAACGGGTTCGAATCAACAAAGGGATACGTTTTGGTACAAAGTGCTCGACGCATACAACAAGGAAGCCAAGAGGCTCAACTACACTATTCGTACCAAAAACATGTTGATGGGAAAGTGTACTCCAATGAATAAAGATGTCAAGAAGTGGAATATAGTAGTGGATGAAACAACTATTATGAGTGGGGAGAATGATAGAGATTTTATGACCCGTTGTCACGTATTGTTTAGAAAAACAACGGGTTATGACTTTAGACACATGAGCACTTAGGACTTTTTGAAAGACAAGCACAAGTGGAAAAATCCCGACTCGACTTTGGCAAGACGTAATCGTCTTCGGGTTACGGACGAGGAACCCGATCATTTTGGACCAGACGCGTTGCCTTGGCCTTACGGCACATACCGGATTGCTAAGAGTCAACGTTCATCAAACTCAGCTGCTAGTTCCGGTTCAAACCCGAAAATGTTTCAAGAAATGCTGCAACAACAATACGAGTTAGACCACAAGGCAAAGATGGATGTTCTCGAACGAGAGTCACAAGCGAGAGTTACTTTATATGAATCTCAAAAGATTGCCCGAGGAGATGCGAGTGTTACAAATGGATACAAGCAAGATGGATCCGATCGATGCGAAGGTCGTGAAAGCCCAAAAAGCACGAATCCGGGCAAAGTATACGACCAACGAGCACTAGGATTTTATTTCTATGTTTATGTACTAAGTTTTTTTTTTTTTTTTTTTTTTTTTTTTTTTTTTTTTTTTTTTTTTTTTTTTTTAATAAAGTTAATATTGTGTATGTTTTATTTTATATTTAAAAAAAAAATGGACGACGGCACCACATTTTCTGGTGTTATGGGTAACGGCCAGAATGTCGTGCCGTGGGATTTCTGGTGGCATAGATATTTTTGCTAACGTGGCAGCAACTTTTCGGCCATGGCTTGAAGCCATGGCACAGGGACACCCATTGCTCTAACAACCGTCTTTCCGGTTTCAGTTTGGGTAACTTTTAGTAACCCTCGGTCTCCAATTTGACCACCAGATTCTGCGTAAAACGGTGTTCGATCCAGTAAAACTTCAACTTCACTCCCTTCAGAAACCTCGAATACCGGTTTGCCGTTTAATAAAAGACCCTTTACAACAACTTTTGAATAAAGGGTATCATAACCTAGAAACTCAGTGTCGGGAATGTTTTCAGTTAATTCTGACCCATTTTCAACCGTGAGTTTAACGGTGTTATGTGCAGCTTGTGATTGTCGTCTTTGATTTTACGGTGTTATGTGCAGCTTGTGAATTTAACGGTGTTTCCTTTTGTCATAACACTTAATAAGGATTTATTTGGTACCTTTTTAAGGGGTCATTTAAGCCCAAAATCGTATAAATATGATCAAATATTGCCTCAAATCATTTCTTATTGTAATTTAGGTACTTGGGATGAGAATTATGGAAATTGGCACTTTTTGGACGTATTTTGACGAAAAAGTGAATAAAACGACGAAGTCGCGAAAAACCTGTCAGACTTGGAGAGCTGACGGTGTCACACGCTACAACGTGACGCCGTCCCTTGTTTATAAAGCTGGATTTTTTGTTCAAGTTTATCAAGTGACGCTTCAGAGGAAATTGGAGATGGGAGTCACGTTTTAAGCTAACAAGAGACGGCCTAGAAGAATTAACAAGTGACGGCCTCACTATATTCCTGACGCCGTGAGAACGGCGACTTGCACAAGACGAAACCCTAAAGACAGCAAGCTGACGGAGTCACGACCTGGCGTCACCTTCTCGAGAGTTACTTCACTAAATCAACAAGCTCCCTTCTCGACGGAGAAAACCTTACAAACGTCGCTTACACTTTTTCCGGTACAAAGCTAAATACCGGGTTCTAGTTCGAGGTAGAACCAACCTGGCGTCGCCTATACAATATTTCCGACACTAAGCTAGATGTCGAGTTCTTTCTCAGGTACAATCACTCCCGTTATGTTTTATGGCACAACATAACAAACCTTGTGTTTTATGGCAGAAACACATAAACCCTCTAATCTAGTTTGGTGAATATATTGTGATGATATATTGATGTTTACAATGATGATCCATGACATAAATGTCTAATGGATATGAATGACTAATCTAAATGAACTTCCATTGATAGGAAGCCTTCAATGGATAAAGATCACAAGCTCCCTAAGCTTGTTGTGATAGATCTTCATATATGTATGCTTGTGGTGGATGATGACTCAAGATTCTAAGCTTGCTTCATAGGATCATTACAGGAGTATGCTTACAATATAATGAAAGTTAGAAGCATTATGATCATGTTAATGAGGGTGATTAATGTATGTTACTACTGATCTAAATGTATGAAAACATAGTAGAGAGAATGTGTGTTCAAGTGGTTGAGAAATGAGTGAATAATGGGCTACTATTTATAGCCATTTGGCTTCAGCAACCCACAGATCACACAGAACCGAAAAAAGGGTTCCACCCTTTATAATTTTTGGTTCCGTGGTCTCCTAACAGAAATTCTACAAAATCTTTATGTTAATACAAGTATCGTCTAAAAAACGTTATTTATATTTTACGATCTTTGCTATATTTTGTTAACGACAATTATAAACTTTATTTTAGCAAAATATAAATATAGTTAAGTCTTTTACATATATAGTCACAAGTCTTTTATAAACATAGATTAAACATCACTTAGGTAATATATACATTTTACAAAGTATACTTTCATAAACTAGTTAATCTAAAATGGAAATGTATTTTTACATCATGACATGCATCATCTTTGAGATCTTTGGAAGATATGATGAATATCTTGTTTAGATTGTTACTCAAAGAATCATGCAAAGATATGGAAAATATTTTGGTTAGATTTGATAAAGATTTGGATTATTCTCTGTCAGGTCCCCGCGGAACCAAACGACTACACGGACGGAACCCTCATTTTGGTTCCGTCCCATCCGTGGTTTGCTGGCACTTGTTGCCTATAAATAGCAAGCCACACATTGATGTTTTCTCATCACTTTCATACATAAAACAACATACATTCTCTCATTCATTATTCTCTATATCTAACTCATTCTTATTTCATTTTAGTGAACTTTTTGTAGCAAGAAGATCAAAGCATTACAAGCTTCAACAAAACGTTGCAAGGCTTGTTTGTTTGTCATTGTGTGAATTGTATTCATTCATACATCCTTTTTTATACCAAACCATCATAAACCTATGATAGTGATCGGTTAGTATTTTAATCTTCAAAATACTTAGTGTGACGTGTGTGGTTGTACCCTTGTAAAATAACTCGACATCTAGCTTTATGTCGAAAATATTATAAGCGACGTGTAAAAGTTTTCTCCGCCGGATAAAGGAGTTTGTTGACTAGTAAAGAAAACTCTCGAGTTGGATACTCGGGGAGTGGATTAGGGCAAGGAAAAAGAGTCCTTGTAGACCGAACCACTATAACACTCGTGTTGTGGTTTGATCGTTTCCTTCTTGCAGTATACTTATTTGTTATCTTGTTTGCATACATTAAGTCATTTCATACAAACGTAACAAAGAAAAAGAAATTAAAAATGGTAAAACTATTCAACCCCCTTCTAGTTTTCCACAATTGGCATCAACAGCTACGTTACTCAAGATTTTTAAAATTTGAAACGATCCATGGACTTTGAAAACTTTAAAGAAGGGCAACTATTCAAAGACCACCACTTTTTGAACCACATGGATTTATTTATTGGAAAAGCCGTTTTGAAACATATGTGAAATCAAAAGATATAGATCTATGGTATATAATTACAGAAGGTGATCATAAACCTATTATAAAAGATATTGCAAGTGGTTGGGATGAGGATACTTCACTTAGTCGTCATAGTGATGAGCAAAAGAAGTTAATTGCAAAAAATAATGAAGCAAAAATGATGCTTTACAATGCTCTAACAAAAAAGGAATTTGAAAGAGTTTTATGTACAAAACCGCTAAAGAAATTTGGCAATCTTTAATAATCACTCATCAAGGAAATTCACAAGTCAAGAATAATAAAATTGATCTTCTTGTTCAACAATATGAACAATTTAGTAATCCTGAAGATAAAGTCATTGATAGTGCATTTGCTCGCTTTAATACTATTATTACTTCTCTCAAAGCACTTGATGAATCCTTTTGTAGTAAGAACTTTGTCAGAAAATTTCTTAGAGCACTTCATCCAAAATGGAGAGCAAAAGTGACGGCTATTGAAGAATCTAAAGATCTCTCAAAGCTAGCACTTGACGAGCTAATTGGAAACCTCAAAGTTCATGAAATGGTAATGGTGAATGACTCAAAGATCGTTAAAGGCAAAAAGAAAAAGATCAAGTCCATTGCCTTAAAAGCAAGAACGGAGACAAGTGATGATGAAGAATCTAGCTCGGGAAGTGAAGATGAGGAATATGCCATGGCCGTAAGAGATTTCAAAAGTTCTTTCGAAGACGAGGAAAGTTTGTAAGACAACCTAGAGATGACAAGAAATCCTTTCGAAAAGATCGTGATGATAAGAAAGGGAAGGTTGAAAGAAAATGCTTTAGATGTGGTGACACAAGCCATCTCATAAGAGATTGTCCAAAGCCACCTAAAAACAAAACTCAAAGAGCTTTTGTGAGTGGTGCTTGGAGTGAAAGTGAAGGTGATGACGAGGAGCCAAAGAATGAAGAAATTGCTCTCATGGCTCAAGACTCAAACGAGGTACACTCTGACTCATCTTATTCCTCTATTTATGATGACACCTTACAAAAGAAATATAACAAACTATGTGAACTTAGCTTAAAAATCATAAACAAAAACAAATTTTTGAAAACCAAAAAGGAATTCTTAGAAAATGAAGTTTATGAATTAAAAGAAAAAGCAAAACGTTTAGAAAAGAGTAAAGCTATTGACAAGGTATGTACAACATGTCAAGAGCTTAGACTTGAATTAGAGAAACTTAAAATCACACATGATGCACTTATCAAACAAAACTCTAAGTTCAAAAAGTTTGATAAAAATATTTGTTGTGTGGATGAAATAATGAGAATCCAAAAATTACCACACGATAAAACTGGACTAGGTTTTATGAAATTAGGAGATTTAAGTAGTCTAAAGAAACAAGCCGAAAAAGTACAAGAAACTTTTCCAACTGCCTCAGGGACCCACGGATCAGACGGAACCAAAAATTTCGTTCCGCCTGTGGAACAGTTTGGTTCCGTGGGTACCTCAGCAGAACAGAAAGTTCGTACATCGGCTCGTACTGAGTTTGTTAAAGTCACAAAGAAACGTAACACTACCAGAAATGAAACTAAACAAAACCAGCTGTTACAATAGGATTAGGACTTTCTAAAAATGAGTATAGATCCAAAATCACTCAACAAAGGCCTAAAACACCTATTCCCAAACGCCCCTTTCCAAAGAGCAACTACAACACACAACCCAACTATCAACAAAATGGTTGGAATCAAAACTTCCCAAGGCATTATCAAACTCCTAACTACATGCCATGGAACTCATATCCACCATTCCCATACATGAATCAAGTTAATGCGATGTTTAACCAAAATGAACCCATGAGATATTGGGGACCAAATGCTTGAGTATTTATATAACTTAGATATGCTTGAAAGTCAGATTGAAACCGGACGAGTGGATAAAAGATAGCGGTTGTTCAAGGCATATGATGGGAAACAATAGCCTCTTCTCAACCTACAAAGAATATGACGGAGGCAATGTCACTTTTGGTAGCAAATTAAAAAGAAAAATCATCGAAAAAGGTACTATCTCTCATGACTATCTCTCTATTGATAATGTTGCTCATGTTGATAATTTAGGATTCAACCTTCTTAGTATTATTCAACTATGTCGTAAAAAGTATAATGTTCTATTTAGTGAAAACGAAAGTAAAATACTAAAAGATAGAATAACCGTAGCAAAAGGAGTTTTGAAAAACAACGTATACGTCTTGAAAATTGATAAAAATTCTAGAGATAAACTTTGCTTAACTTCGTTAGATGATTCCTCAAATCTTTGGCATAGACGCTTAGGCCATGCTAATATGAGACTTATTCAATCTCTATCTTCAAAAGAGCTCGTTAGCAACTTACCCAAGTTGAAATATGACCAACACTTTTGTGATGCTTACAAAATTGAAAAACAAGTTCATAGTAGCCATAAGGCTAAAAATATGATGTCTACATCTAGGTGTCTAGGACTTTTGAATATGGATTTATTTGGTCCATCCGCTATACAAAGTTATGGAGGCAACTTCTACACTTTGGTCATAGTAGATGATTATTCAAGATACACTTGGACAAAGTTTTTGAAAAGTAAAAACGAATATTTTGATCAATTTGAAATTCTTAGTAAGAAAATTCAAAACCAACTAGATAGTCGTATTATGTCAATAAGAACGAATCATGGTCGTGAATTTGATAATGAAATACAATTTGGAAACTTTTGTGATACCAATGGCATAACACATAATTTTTAGGCTCCTCGTACTCCTCAGTCAAATGGTGTAGTAGAACGTAAAAACTGGACTCTTCAAGAGATGAGTAGAACAATGCTTAATGAACAAAACATACCACAAAAGTTTTGGTGTAATGCCGTTGACACTTCAACCTATATTTTAAATGGAGTATTAATTCGACCATTCTTAAACAAAACACCATATGAACTATATAAAGGTAAAAAGCCTATGCTAGGATACTTTAAAGTGTTTGAAAGTAAATGTTTTATTTTAAACACTAAGGATTATATCACCAAATTTGACCCAAAGTCTTATGAATGTGTATCTTGGATATTCTCAAAATAGCAAAGCTTATATTGTTTTAAACAAAGAAACCTTGAGAATCGAGGAATCGTTAAATGTAACATTTGACGAAAGTCCACCTCCCTCTAAGACATCACCTTTGGTAGATGATGACTTAGTTGAAAGTCAATTTTTTGTAAACAAAGGGAATATAAATAATGACAAGGAAGATGAACTATTAAACAAATAAATTGTCAATATCAAAGAACCTAAAGGTCATCCATTAGATAGTGTTATAGGAAAAATAAATGAAAGAACCTTAAGATCACAAGTCCAAAATCAAAGCAACTTCTTTTGTTTTGTATCAACCATTGAACCCAAAAATATAAATGAAGCTATAAAAGATGAATCTTGGGTCATAGCGATGCAAGAAGAATTAAATCAAATGTTTGGACATTATTTCCTCAACCAAAATGTCATACAATAATTGGAACAAAATGAGTCTTTCAAAATAAAATGGATGAAAATGGTGTAGTGTCACGAAACAAAGCTAGGCTAGTAGCACAAGGTTATAATCAACAAGAAGGCATTGACTACGATGAAACTTTTGCTCCGGTTGCTAGGCTCGAGTCTATTAGAATTTTACTTGCATATGCATGTGCACATGATTTCAAACTTTTTCAAATGGATGTCAAAAGTGCATTTCTAAATGGATTTATAAATGAAGAAGTATATGTCGCACAACCTCCGAGTTTCATCGATTTTGAAAAACCTAATCATGTCTATAAACTTAAAAAGGATTTATACGGACTTAAGCAAGCACCAAAAGCATGGTATAATCGACTTAAAACTCTCTTCACGAAGAAAAGGAATTCACATATTATCATTGTTCAAATATATGTGGATGGCATCATATTCGGATCAACTTGTCAAGAGCTATGTGATGATTTCTCAAAAATCATGCATGACGAGTTTGAGATGAGTATGATGGGAGAACTTAACTTTTTCTTAGGACTTCAAATCAAACAATTAGAAGATGGGATATTCTTTAACCAATCTAAATACATAAAAGACATGCTTAAGAAATTTGGTCTTGAAGACTCTAAACCTATTAAAACGCCTATGTCTTCGGAAACCAAACTCACCAAGGATGAAGAAGGTGAATCTGTAGATAACACTAAATATAGAGGAATGATTGGTAGTCTACTCTATCTCACGGCTAGTAGACCCGACATTATGTTTAGTGTTTGTCTATGTGCTCGCTTTCAAGAAGATCCTAAAATATCACATCTTGATGCCGTAAAACGAATTTTTAGATACATTAAAGATACCACACACCTAGGATTATGGTATCCCAAAGGAACGGGAGTTGAAACCATAGTGTATGCCGACTCAAATCATGCCGGTGACTATGTTGATAGAAAAAGTACAAGTGGTATCTGTACTTTTGTTGGACATTGTCTCACCTCATGGTTTTCAAAGAAACAAACGGCTCTTGCTATCTCAACAACCGAAGCCGAATACGTATCAGCAGGAAAAGCATGTCAACAAGCTCTGTGGATGAAGCAAGCTCTTGTCGACTACGGAATTCAACTTAACGACATCTCTATCCATTGCAACAACAAAGGAGCTATCGACCTCAGTAAAAATCCAGTTCAACATGCTCAAACTAAACACATTGAAATCCGTCATCATTTCCTTCGCGACAATGTTCAAAAAGGAAACATCTCTATCGAGAAAGTATCCTCAGAAGATAACAATGCCGATATTCTAACTAAACCTCTTAAACGAGAGCCATTTAATCTCCTTAGACTTGGACTAGGACTAATGGAACCTAATTTGTAGTCTTAATCATAGCTTAAACATTAGTTTAACGAAAACGACAAAATTGACTAAATTCAACTCTGGTCCCAAGGAACCCTTCGAAAACATGGACGGAACCAAAAGTTTGGTTCCGCCCTGTCCGTAGGTTCCTGGGTCAGATTCTATGGCAGTTTAAACAAACACCCCCTCTCACAAATCAAAACACATAAACGACTCAAACTCATTCCACACCATATCACTCTCAAAATTAAGGCATCTCCTTCTACTAATCTCGGCTCAAATCAACATTGTAAGCTTCCTTACTACCTTTTCTCTTAATTCTGAGTCTAGGGTTTCTAATTTATGCACAAAACCAAAACTTGGGGATTATGCATTTTCTTAGATAGTTCATAAAGTACATTTGTAAATTACAAAACTAATCATGTTTCCCTTAGTTAGGAATTGCATCTTATAAGACATTATCATGATATACTAAAAACCCCATGTCAAAATTTTGTAAAAGCTTCTCACTTTTAGGACAAACAATTTCTCATTGTTCATACAAATGAAAACGTTATGTTTAAAATATCACTTGCATAATGTCCCTTGAATGCTAAAGGAAGTACATAACTAATATGTATTTTCGGGTACATTCAATCGAAGCTACATTGAATTAGGAGCATTTGGGTTATCTCTCATTTTTGTTACATAATTACTAAAGAATTTCTTTTTATGCATTAAAAGGAGTCGAGATAACCGCACCTCCACCTTGTCCTCATATAGGCACACACTAGAATATTATATCAAAATTCTCATTAGTTTTGACTAAAGTGTGAAATTTTTGTATCTATGATCAAACATGCCTCCCGCAACCTTCTATGACCACAAAGACACTCTCAACTACATCCCCAAACACCATAAGACTAAGGGACTCACCCCGGCTCAAGTCAAAATTTTCAAAGCTCTAGAGAAACGCTATTTTCATGAGGGTAGAACCATTGACCCATCCTTTCTAGAAGGCACTAACATTCGTCATGAACTTGCAACCATTCACCTTGATTGCCTCCAAGACATCAACGAACCTATTTGTCCTAGATTTGTCCTAGACTTCTATGCTAGTATAACTCTCACAAGCAATGATTATGGACTCATGTCAATACAATTTAAAGTAAACCAACATGACTTCAACATTCCTCTCCATCAATTTGCCGAAGTCCTTGGAATTCCATGTGAAGGTACATGCCTTTACTCGGATAAATGGTCTCTTTCAATCCTTGACTCAATCATTGATCGTATGCCTCCATACGACACTCCTCTAGTTGCCAAAGAAATCATCCAAGAACATCTTTTCCTTCCAAGAACCTCAACCACAAAGACAACCCGTTGGGGTAATGAGGTTAACCGAGATCCATTTGGGATGGAACTTAATGAAATCAAACCCCAATTCAAGAAATGGGAAGAAGTCCTTAGGGCAAATGTCTTGTGCACCATAGGTAATCGTGATCACATCAATATTTGTCTTAGCTACATGTTTTATAGTTTTTCAACCCGCCAACCTTTCAACTTAGCCTACTACATTGCCAAAAGATGGCCGACATACCTATGCTAGGAATCACCACTCTTCCTTACGGGATGCTTCTCACCCGTCTCTATAGAGCATTTGCGCCCATTCCACCCAATCCTAAAGGGTTTTGTCCGGACTACTCTCTTGTCAATCACATCATGGTTCCATTAAGTGACAAAAGAGTAGCTAAGACTCAAGGGAAACGTCCTCATCCTCCAAGTTCCTCATCATCATCATCATCATCAATGAGCGAGGATGATGGTCTCCCCAACTCTAGGCTTCCTCCTCGTGACTACTTTCAACAACTTCCAGTTCTTGAAAACCCGTCGGAGGAGTTCAAGCAAACAAGAGGAATGTTCAAGTGCATTGGAAGGTTCCTCACCAAGATCAACAAGAAATGGGATAGGCAATAAGAGGTTTTATGATTGTTTGGTACATTTGCTCCAAAACAATGATGTTTGATGAATTTGACTTTTCGTAGGTGATAACTTAACTTTGAACAATTATGTGAACTAACCTTGTCTTGCAGGTAGATAACATCTTGATGTTATCATTTTTCCATTATTTCACAATATTAGTGAAATTTTTAGCCCCTGCTTGATCTATACCCGTACATATGTTAATACCTGTTTTGTTTTCATTTACTAATCACATAGAATTAATTACACATGTTTTTTAAAAATATTACGGAATTTGAACGGGTTTCGGGGGTCGAAAAATGCTCACTGTTAAGGTTTTTGGACTGGCGGATGGGGCAAAACCAAAAATTTGGTTCTGCCTTTGTATTTTTTGGGTAATCCCAAAAACATACCCGCGGATGAAGCGGAACCAAAATATTGGTTCCGACCGTTATGTCGCAAGGTAAATCAATCATGCAGTTATATATTTTCAAATTTCGCTAAATCCCGCACTATAGATCACTAGTTTTTGTTACTAGAACACTTTTTACTGATACTCACTCATATTAGGATCATATTATCTCACTCACACCAATAGGATAAGCATTTCCCACCAAAATTCAAAATTTCTCAAAAACCACTCAAGAAACCTTTCTCTATAAAGGAAGGATCCCTTTATTTGGTTCCTTGCCATCCAAGGGGCTCTGAAATTCAAGATTTTGCAATGATTGCAAGACATTAACTACATATCCTTATTCTTTCACTCAACTCACCCCCATTGGGTTGACTTTGGTGATTAGACAAGCTTCTCTACCACCTCCAAATCATTAGGATCTACCATTTTTGTATGGATTAACATCAAATCAAAACACACTCTTCCATGAATCTTCAATTCTATAAATTATCACCTCCAGGATACACATTCCTCACACCTTCACCACCACTTCCTGTGATTTTTAGCATCCCTTAAGAAAATCAACAATGACAAAATCCACTAACTCATCACCCTCCGCTAGGCAACCAAGAAGAACCGCAAGAATAAGTGTCAAACCTTGTTGCTTCGTTAACCTAAACTCATCATCATCAGACTCTTCACCCATTACCATCTCATTACCCATCAGAGATGAAAACTTCTTGTCTCTAACTACTCGAACACCTCCACCAAGATCAACTACCATTTTTACTACTCCACCACCAACTAAAACCCCAATAGCAACCACACCACCTCCCGCTCCATCACAACCACCAACATCATCATCACCTCTAAAATCTCCAAAACTAGAACCCATCAAACTTTTCGCTACACCACCAACTTCTCCTCATCCATTTTTTGAGACTTTGGAAGACTTGCCACCAAGAACATCAAATCCACCTCCTCTACCATCATTTTCAACAATTGAGCGTATCGCTCAAGAACAACCAAGGGCTTCATTCATGCCCAATGAACCCTTTGATAGTGAACCATCTCAACCTCAACCTCTACTTTTTCACCCCATTTATAGGGACATCCATGGGCCACTCTATGGAGAACATCCACATCATGAAGTCCACAATGATTAACCTCCACCACAACCTCAAACTCAACAACCTCAATCCTTTTTCCCTACTTTTGAGGACATTGATGAGTCCATGTGGATTGACCCTCCAAACTCACAGGAAATCTGTAATATCTACAATGAAATGAATGGTCTCATCACCTTCAAAAACATGATAGGTTCCCACATTCAAGAAGCTATGCATTTACAAGAATTCTTGTTCTCAAATGCAACCAACATACCACCACCAAATACCTCTCAAGCACATAACACTCAATCAATTCCACCACCACCACCACCACCAAATGACAATCAAGCCTTACCACTTCCACCCGGCTTCCCTCGCCATGTTTGTTCCATGTGTGAATGAACCGCGAGGATTTGCGAAAGGACAAACATAATGGTCCATAAACTGCAGGATGAAATGAGGTTCATCCTCCAACACATCCTCGAATGTTTAAACGCTCTTTCCCATCCTCCTCCTCAATAGAACAACTAGGATGGATGAAATAATAATATTAGGATTTTTTTTTAGTTTTAGGATCTTATTTTTCTATTTTTCTAGGATCTTTTTTCTAAGTTATTTTTCATTTTTGCATTTCAATTCCTCATACTCATTTATGTCCCATCATTTTGACCTTAGTCAAAATGAATTTTAATAAATGAATAATGTTCTATTATGTTTTGTGCGTTGGTTTATGTATGGTTGGTTTGGATTATTTATCACTAACATTTGTTTTGTAGCATTCAAAATCCATGTACTTGGCACCCCATCAAGGGGGAGTATTGACCAAGGGGGAGCTAATCAAGCTCGGGCTTGCACTACGTTCTGCTACGCTTTTCTTCTTTTTGTTTCAACAAAAAAGGGGGAGAAAATATTAAACTTAAACTAACTCACAACTTGGTCACAATTGGTATTTTTATACAACTTAAAAATCAACATGTTGAATAAAAACAATTTTAATCTATATTTTTAAAAGACTAACACTTCATTTATCTCATTGCTTAAAAATAAATTTTATGTTTTGTCCTCAACAAAAAGGGGGAGATTATTAATACAAATATCGTCTAAAAAACGTTATTTATATTTTACGATCTTTGCTATATTTTCTTAACGACAATTATAAACTTTATTTTAGCAAAACATAAATATAGTTAAGTCTTTTACATATATAGTCACAAGTCTTTTATAAACATAAATTAAACATTACTTAGGTAATATATACATTTTATAAAGTATACTTTAATAAACTAGTTAATCTAAAATGGAAATGTATTTTTACATCATGGCATGCATCATCTTTGAGATATTTGGAAGATATGATGAATATCTTGTTTAGATTGTTCCTCAAAGAATCATGGAAAGAAATGGTAAATATTTTGGTTAGATTTGATAAAGATTTGGATGATTCTCTGTCAAGTCCCCGCGGAACCAAACGACTACACGGACGGAACCCTCATTTTGGTTTCGTCCCATCCGTGGTTTGCTGGCACTTGTTGCCTACAAATAGTAAGCCACACATTGATGTTTTCTCATCACTTTCATACATAAAACAACATACATTATTTCATTCATTATTCTCTATATCTAACTCATTCTTATTTCATTTTAGTGAACTTCTTTGTAGCAAGAAGATCAAAGCATTACAAGCTTCAACAAAATGTTGCAAGCCTTATTTGTTTGTCATTGTGTGAATTGTATTCATTCATACATCATTGTTTGTACCTTTTAAAATACTTAATGACTCTAAACGTATTTTAAACATTCTAAATAATTTGTTAAGGGGTTTGATCATAATGCCACATAACAAACATGTACGAACCTGTATTGTAGCATACGAGGACTTGAGATGTCGAGAGGTGTTGAATGTATGTTGAGACAAAATATGATTACGAGTAACTTGTACATTTTACGTTATGTATCAAGTTACATGTTTGTCATCAATCAAAACAAACGAGACTGTATAGATTAAATATCGTAATATTTGCACTAACAATCTCCCCCTTTTTGATGATGACGAAATATGTAAACGTGATAGATAGTAAAATGTAAAAAGTTACTTGTGTCCGTATTACCTTCTACATTACCTTCTCCGTTTACACTCTTCTCCCCCTTTTGTTGAAACAAAAAGGGTGTGTCCTTGGAGTTTTAAACTTCATTTCTCCCCGAAAAGGTGAGCTTGCATCATCCCTAGTGAAGTTAAATTGTCTACTCCAATCCCCTATGGTTGTTGCATCTCCTAGGTTATTGCCCTTGTTTGGTAGCGGATCCATGGATCAAATTTAGAGGCTTAACACGTGGGTAAGCTATGTTAGACTATCTTCTCCTCTTTTTTGTCGAAACACAAAGGTGTGTCGAAGAGTGAGAATGATGATGAATGCTTGCATGCTCCCCCTTGACGGTTGCTCCCCCTTGATCGAGGCGTCAAGGTATGATTAAAAAGCTACAAAACAAATATTAGTGAAAAACTATATTCGTCCTTGGACGAGTATGTGATATACAACAAAGTATGTATAAGATGCATTCTATAATGCTTGACGGAAGCTCCCCTTGCTCTAGGGCATCAAGATGAACCTACAAAACAAATATTAATATTGATGATGTACCCTCCGAATGGGTCGAAGGACTCCCCTTCGAGCCTGTGTGAAGCCCTCTCTTCGGAGGCCCAGGTTAATCTCCTAAAACGTTTCATTGGCGTAAAACTATTCATCTATGAAGTGGTTACCATATGGGAATCCGCCAATCGAAGCCCTAAGCCCTTCGGGGTATCTCCTTCGAAGGAATTAGAACGGAGAACCACCTTGACCTGGTCATACCCACGTTCCCTCTTCCCTTAGGCTTTCCTGCCAAGGAGGAGATCGTGGGCCACAAAGCCCTAGCGGTTACCACAAATCATGGGACGCCCCCATGATCTCCGAATCAAGTGCAACCGCCCT
The DNA here is from genome assembly GCA_021014915.2 of Artemisia tridentata subsp. tridentata. NCBI lineage: Eukaryota > Viridiplantae > Streptophyta > Magnoliopsida > Asterales > Asteraceae > Artemisia > Artemisia tridentata. The sequence goes on along the minus strand of CP139508.1, from coordinate 359,695,859 downwards.
CTAAGGCCTATTTCTCCCCTATAAATAGCTTAAACGGGCAAGAACCATGGTAATGCTAACTGAACTCTCTCGATTTACTACAAACTTACCATATCACATTCTTACTCGCACGCCGGAGGTGGTTCGCAGGGTCCAATCCCTGCGCAATCACTTAACATAGTGTCTTGGTATTTCTTATTTCAGGTTAAAGACAAGCTTGGCGCAACCTCAACACCCCATATATCCTTTGATCATCATCGAAGGCCTGGTCGTGCAATTTATTGTACAATCAGTGGCGCCATCCGTGGGACCGCTACAATTGGTCTCGTTATTTTCAAGCTTATAACCAACCAACTACTTTCACTATATATCCGGCATGGATCAAGGGAGAGAAGATACTCCCCCATCGGGTTTCTCGACTTTGGCGCCAATACCAATCAACGAATCCAACAACCTTCCCCCAATAACCGCCTCCACGTTCACAACACGTTCTCACCCAGAAGTAACACCCAACTATCATGCTTCGACATTAGCCAATCCGAAGCCTATTATTAGTCCAGCCTTTGTCGAAGCCAACCACGAAGCGTTGGAATCTCTCTTAAGGGCTCGCAAAAGGCAAGTTAGGAATGCTGAGATGCGAAGGGAATTGGAATACCCAAGTGACGAGTATGATGAAGAGATGAAAATGGAGCCTAGGCCTCCGGCCCAAGGAGTAACACTCTCGGCCCTAAGGATTGGGTCACCAGTTGGTCGAAGGATAAATAGAAGATCCATTGCGTTTGAAGGAGTCCCGGAGAGGGCTCCGACTAAGAGAGAAGGAAGGGTTGTCGAAGGTTCCAACAGGAGGAGCCAACGAAGGGAAGAGACGGGGGTGAATTTGCCTCCATTTTTAGTAGCTCATCTTGGAAGGACCGAAGTAGGGGTTCCATTGCAGCCTTTTCACGCATCAGGTGTAGAAGGCAATCCGCCTACAATTAATATGGGAGGAAATCTTCCTCCCAATGGTATGTACCCCTCGTTCCAAACTCTGTCTTATCCTCGAGGTTTATTGTAATACCCAAAAATTCTAAACATGCAAAATGACCAAAATGCCCTTGTGACTTTAAAATTTGATTAATAAGTACATAAAGCATCAAATAAATCCCAAACTCTTGGAAATTAACAACATATTAAGTAAGATAATTTTGCTACAACATTTTAATATTTTACAATGTCCAAAAATTACTTGTCACACACAAAATTGCAATATGGGCCGAAATATATAAATACATATGTTTAATTATTTGTTTTATATTTATAATGTATAAAATAAAGGGATAATCATGAAACTAAATAGGGAAACTCTTGCAAATCAGGAATTATATCTCACAATCACTCCTAGGCCGAAAATCATGCCCTCCCCTCCTCCAATTACACGGTTTTATACATTTTCCCATTTTATTCATTCTTTAAACTTAAAACAACACCAAAAACTCCTCTACAAACCATACGAATTTCTGGAGGCTATTGAATATTTTTCGTGGGTTCTTTCAAGTGCAAAGAAGGTGGGAAAAATTGTTTCAAGGCTGTTGGATCGCTAGAAGTGCTCGTGGGAGTTTTCTTGTGTCGATTTGTTCTAGCCGACAAGAACAAAATTCATTCTTGTTCATCCTTGGTTTGAATCTTGCAAGAGGGTATCTATATCATCCCTTTTACTCATTTTCATCATGTTTAAACGTTTGAAACATTGCCATGCATGCTTGATTAATTAAAGTAAATCTATATATCAAAAACGTAAAATAAACCCTAGATCTATCATGTGAATTTTTTAGATCATGTACATATTTTACTCTGACCTTATACATGTCATATAACACTAGAAAAATGATCTTTGTATTTTTCGAAGCCTAGATCTCTTTTGGTTAATTTATCTTGAAACCGGATTTAAAGGAAAAAAAAAGAAATAAAAACAAATTATAAATCGTATGAACTAGGGTTTTGAATCTTGATGATGAAATTGATATATTAAATGTATTTTAAGGTTATAATGATGATTGGTAATGATTGAAGAATTTAGGGTTAGGGTTTATATGGTTTAATATTCTACCGATTGGAAAATAAAAAAGTGTAGGGTGTGTTTTGTAATTTTATAAACATGGGGGTTATTTTTGTAAAGTAGTTTGGACCAAGGGTATGTCGTAGAAAATATAAGATGAGGGTGCTATATGTAAAATTTGTAACTAAAAGGTTTAATTGGTAAATTATATAAATTGTAATTCGATTTGTAAATTAATTAAATAGAGGGACTAAAAGTGTAAATTCTGGAAACTTAAGGTTATTCGGTGTAAATAATGATATAAAGGGTGTAATGTGTAATTTTGAATATTTAAGGGCTTAATATGTAATTATTAATAATTTATGTTTCGAATTATAAGTTTTGTAAATTCAAGGGACTAATTTTGTAAATTATGAAACTTGAAGGGTAAATCGTACCATATGTTAAATTAAGAGGTATATTCTGAAATGTTTTAAAAGTAAGGGCTTGATGTGTAAATATAAATATGGTAAGGGTTAAATTGTGATTTATGTAAATATAGGGTTTAATTTGTAATTTAATTAACTAAAGGGGTATAAATTGTAAATTGTTAAACCTAAAGGGTTAAAAGTCTAATTCTGGATAACTCATGATTTAAAATGAGTAACTTGTGATATTTTCAGTTTAAACCTTTAACTTTGGTATATTTATATTTAAAACCCTAATTATGGAAATTTGCTAATTATGAAAATTTACTAATTAAGGAAACCTGCTAAAAATAGAAAGTTACTAAATATGGAAAGTTGCTATTTTTGGAAAGTTACCTGAAAAGGAAAGTTACTAAAAATGGAAAGCCGACTAAAATAAGTAATCTGAATTAAATAAGCTTTTAATAAGACAGTCGTGAATTCGTGTAGATTCGCCGAAGATGGAGTTTACTTTCGACCTTTGTATTTTCTGTTATGTTTTCACTTGCGGTATAAGGTACAGATATTCTGCCCTTTTTCAGTAAGGGGGTTTTCTCTCCCTTCCTTCTGATTTAATCTTGTTCCATATTAGGATTCCCTATACCATTGCTATGTTCCCTCCTGTTTGTGAACCTTTCATGTGATCTCTTTGTTTTGTGAGCCTTCTATGATCTCTCTCATGTTCTGACATGTTTTACTTCTGAGTTGATGTCCTCTTTACCTTGAACCTTTTTCATAATTCCCTTTTGTTACGACCTCTGATATAAAAATCTGTTATGTGAAAACCTTTTTAATTAAGACCTGGAAATGTTTTGGGAAAAATCATTTGTTTTAAAAAGGATGTTTATGAGTATGATACAATACGATTTCTATATGAAATTCCAGTAACATTTATGAAAACTATCTTAAAAGACTGCCTTTATAAAACTACTTTGAAAGATCATTTTATTGAAAACCATTGTTAAAGTATTGCTTTAAATGAACTTTAGACAGAAACTTCTAAAATGAACTTTTTCTATGAATTTTTAATTCTGAACTATTTGATATAGTCCTTTTGAACTGAACTTAAACTTTGTTATAAAACTTAATCGGATAAACTTTGATTTGAACCTTTGACATTTATTTCTGAACTGTTTGACATGAACCTTTTGCCATGTACCCTTAAGATATGACTTTTTGATTATTTTGATAGTACATCTGACCTTTGACCTACAGTCTGATATCCGAGCCAATCACTAGGCATGAGGGTTTCATGTCCATGTCATTGATGCACCTTTGACATGACTCTAGGGCAGGAGAGTGATGACCTGTTCCGTCCCTTATTTGTTATCTGCTATGGCCATTATGATTATGATTTGTCTGCAGGGGCGTATGGATGCATTCTAGATTTGATCTATTTCTGTTCTTGATTATTGTTATATCTGGTGACTGATGGTGTGTGCAATACACGTCTTTCACATGTCTGGGAGCTAGCTACTCCATTTGGTTACATTTGAGATGATATGATTTGTTTTGTTTCTGGGCTCGTGGTGGATTACTGTCCCGTTATCCTTACCTTACAACCTTTTTCTTTTCTCTTATTCTTATCCACTTATCATCCCTCGACTCTTATTATATCTGCATGACTTTTATATCTTTTACTTTGCACTTTCTCTATTACTGCTTTGTTATCGTTATATCTGTTCACTGGGCTCTCGTAGCTCAGCCGCATCTCTTTTCCTGCGGCAGGTTTTAGTAGGAAGCTGGGAATGAGTGTTGAGTACCTTGGACTTAGAAGATTGATAGCTATTCGGGATTAGAGATGATTAAAGTGATTATATCTTAGAATTTGTACTTATCGGAAGTTTCATTTGTAACCTTGTAGTTTTTCAGTATTTCATTTGTAACCTTTGAATTCTTGTATTACTTTAAATGTATGCTTTGTTTGATCTGATATGAAACCATTATTGTGACATCTTTACCCTTGTCGGGTTGGGGTGTTACAATTTATGGTATCAGAGCTGACAGGCTGCGACTTGTAATACATTTACCCTTGACCTGTGAAGTTTGGACCATTAGGTTTCCACTGTAGGCGCTCATAAGATAACCTGTAAGAAATTGCTTTAGGATTTCCCTATAGGAACTTTAGGTTTTGACCGGTGAGGAATGGGTAGACTATAAGGCATTTGTTTAAGTAGCATTGCTTCCGCATTACTTTGATTTGTGCCTTGCTTTTGGTTAAAGCTTGTTGAGATCACTTTTGGAAATTGAAAGCTTACGCTTTGCACCACCTAAGATTTGAAACCTAAATAAATCTTGAAAGCATTGAGAATTGCATAGTAATTGCCTGGCACTATTTGATCCTTGTTTTCAGATTCCGACTCCGACCACTGATCCTTTTGTTAATCATCTTGATGCCTCTTCGGGCATTACGAGAATCTCCATGACGATGACATACTTGATACATTCTATTATTGTCTCTTGCTTTTGATAAGCATCTATGAATCTTCCGACGCTATTTGATTTCGTCTTACCCATCTCCGTTTCTATGAGAAGCCTTGTGGTGTTAACCACGAGTATAAAATGTTTCCCTCTCATTTTGAACGATAAGATTTGCTTTGTTGACCGTCCTTCTTTGGATAGTCAACCTTGATTTTATTCTAATAAGGGATTGGTTGAGTGAACATTCAAAATATTGACAACTATCCTTTGGCGTTTGAAACAATTTTGAACTTCCTACCATAATTACCGATTGTTAAACTCCTTGCTATCACTATTACCCTGGAGACTCGTGTGTTACTTTCGCGGTTATGAAGTTTTCCTAGAAACCATTTCGTACACCAATGAATAAACCTTACCTTGAAAATTAATTGGCACCCTGAGTTTTCCGAATATGATTCCGGGTTGAACCCCCAAGTTTTTCCACCGGAATAGGAAGTAGGATTTGACATGATACCGAGAGATTGTCTAGCCGCCAAGCGAAGATGTCTTTCGGATCATACCAGTTGATTTGAGCAACCAGGAAAGGCAGCAACCGAAGACCAGGAAGTGAGTTTGCTTAAGTATATCTTCTGGGAGTGTTCCACTACCTGATTGTGATCTTCACTTCCGATCTGTTTGACAAACAGTTTGATACCTGATATTCCTTACGCCTATGAGGACTCTGGTGATTATTAACCATGGATATAAGAAATTTATTCCCTCCCTTTGAATAATGAATCTTGCCGCCAACTAGCCTCCTTTGGAAGGATATGACGATAATTTTGTCTCGATATTAAATTGTCAACTGAGCATGATGATGCTGATAACTGATATTCCTTACGCCTCACTTTTGACAGTTATACGATGTTTGTATTACCGATGATTCACAACCTACCTGCCACTTATGCTAAATAGCTAAACAAAATTTCCATCACCTTGAACTGTTCATTTATCTATCTCAACACTATATTGAACCATGTATGCAACCTTGATATATAAACTAACCATCTGTCTTGACGACCGTACTCATCCTACGAATCCATTTACTTTTGATATATTCGATTTTGAGGTCTTTAATTTATGGATTGGCTGGCCCTCATAAGCTGCCAGGGATTTCTATACCTGATATGTGACTTCAGAAATCTATTTGCATCCTACTTTTGTTATGATAACCTTTTAACTGCTCGAATCTGTTAAGATTAACGCTGCTATGGAAACATTTACCTTGATCTCATTTGATTGTCAAATTCTCCTGACACTTATTAGTGTCCACCCTTAGAAGCTTTGGCATCGAAAGTTTTGTTGTACAAATTTTTGGTGTTGTAGAATTGACTTTGAACCGACCTCAGTTGACGAACCATGATGCTATAGAAGTTGAGAGATTGAAGAAGCTGATGGAATGTGATTTTATTCACCTCAGTGTTTCCTTTTAAATACCCCTACTAGTTCATGAAGAAGAAATAGAAAATTTGGCGTCAGCGTATCGATTATCGTAAACCTAACCGTATCACTACCCGAAATCATTTTTTCATTTCCGCGCGTCAATGATTGATTCGTCCTATCTTTGAAACTCCGTATCAGACGGCCTCATTTAATGTTTGAAGGACGGAAGAAGCAACCACAATTACTTCCAAAAAGAGAGTTGACTAACTGAGAGTAACCTCCGTGAAGCATTACAATTTTATTTGAGAAGAGGAAGACAGGTGATGTGAAGTAGATATGAAGTTTTCCTGAAATGATTCATGAAGCTGTTTTCGTACTCGTTGTGACCATTATGAGTTTTAAATAATGCCAATTGCATTGGCTAATAGATTCATGAAGCTGTTTTCGTACTCGTTGTGACCATTATGAGTTTTAAATAATGCCAATTGTATTGGCTAATAGAATCATATTTTCATGAGTAGTTGGACAATTGTCATAGTATGACAGTATGCTTATGCTCTGAGACGAACGAGGAACACGTAGATCATCGTTGTATTAAGGAGAATGATCCTTTGTTCTGGAAGAATAGATTTGATTGGCGTTCAGAGAGTGTAGCAGACAACAGTACCACTTATCCGGTGATGATAGCAGTTGAGTTGGCAAATTGCGAACTGGGCTAGAAGACCTGTCAAAGGCACGCAGTCTTGCTTCTCTATTCATTTTAGTTGTACCAAGATGAATTGAGAGCAAAAGCAGACTTGCGAAGGGAAGATGCGCAGTGAACATGTCAGAGATTCACGTTCCACACCATAGTTCCATGAAGAAGTGTCGAAGGCTTGAGGGACCAGACTCAAGATTATATTTTCCTTTCCACTCTGTGATCATATGAATAGACGTAGACAGACTATTTGGAATTGGAAGCATGTATTGAAGGTATGATATTTCTGAAGCGAACGTTGTGTTTGGAAGACTTGATTCTGTGAAGGATGAAGCTATGGATGACGATATTCATTTCCTCTTGACCTACTTAAATTTCCGTTACTTGATAATAAGATCCTTTGAATGACTTAGGTTCCCTGCTAGTAATCCCGTTTGTGTAGATTTTGCGCATGTTGGATGATGGTTTGTTATGAGAATTTTGAAGTAACCACTGATATTGCCTGAGTTGATTCTAGTGAGTGATGAAGGATTGGCGCTATTAGTGACGTATTAAATTCTGATAGACATACTAGATCTTTTCCGCTAACCCTTTCGAGTAGATCATTCTTCTCTTAGTTAGGGTGTTTGATTTTAATGACCTCTGAGGCTGTAGAAAGATTTGGTGGATTAAGATAGGATATTTTGTTCACGACCTGAGATAAAGTATGACCATCATGAGGGCATATTTATATGATGCCAGTATTATGACGTCTGGCCAACGTGATAATACTTACACCATATAATGTGCACTTTTTATGGGCATAGGATATTTCGGGGAGTACCTAAGAAGTTTAGAAATTGATCTCCGTTGGTTTATCCGTGATTAGTGAGACTGTAGGTTCATTCTATCTATGTGTATACCCTACTTTCGTTCTTTAGATATCTGGATGAGTTTAAACTCCCGTTTTGCATTCTGTTGACCTCAGTTATAAATCTTGAACTCTTTGTAGAGCCTCTGCTGTTGATACAGTCAATTTGATTTGAAATCTTGTTCGTTTTCCATATGAGCTTTCCAGGAGATTCACCTATCGTCCATTTTATGTGGCATGAACCTTTTGATAAGAATCAATCTTAATTGCCTCCTTCTGATAAATTTGAACCCATCTTGTTTTGATTTGAATCATGAGAAACTATTTAGTCTGAAGATCCCTTTTGGAAGAACCTCCCCGGGCGTGAGTATGTTGTGACGATCTTTTACGATTTGCTACGACTTCGTCTAACTTTGCGACTACAAATTTTGAGGACGGAATTTTTCTTTTAGAGGGGAAGAAGTTGTAATACCCGAAAATTCTAAACATGCAAAATGACCAAAATGCCCCTGTGACTTTAAAATTTGATTAATAAGTACATAAAGCATCAAATAAATCCCAAACTCTTGGAAATTAACAACATATGAAGTAAGATAATTTTGCTACAACATTTTAATATTTTACAATGTCCAAAAATTACTTGTCACACACAAAATCGCAATATGGGCCGAAATATATAAATACATATGTTTAATTATTTGTTTTATATTTATAATGTATAAAATAAAGGGATAATCATGAAACTAAATAGGGAAACTCTTGCAAATCAGGAATTATATCTCACAATCACTCCTAGGCCGAAAATCATGCCCTCCCCTCCTCCAATTACACGGTTTTATACATTTCCCATTTTATTCATTCTTTAAACTTAAAACAAAACCAAAAACTCCTCTACAAACCATATGAATTTCTGGAGGCTATTGAATATTTTTCCTGGGTTCTTTCAAGTGCAAAGAAGGTGGGAAAATTGTTTCAAGGCTGTTGGATCGCTAGAAGTGCTCGTGGGAGTTTTCTTGTGTCGATTTGTTCTAGCCGACAAGAACAAAATTCATTCTTGTTCATCCTTGGTTTGAATCTTGCAAGAGGGTATCTATATCATCCCTTTTACTCATTTTCATCATGTTTAAACGTTTGAAACATTGCCATGCATGCTTGATTAATTAAAGTAAATATATATATCAAAAACGTAAAATAAACCCTTGATCTATCATGCGAATTTTTCAGATCATGTACATATTTTACTCTGACCTTATACATGTCATATAACACTAGAAAAATGATCTTTGTATTTTTTGAATCCTAGATCTCTCTTGGTTAATTTATCTTGAAACCGGATTTAAAGGAAAAAAAAAGAAATAAAAACAAATTATAAATCGTATGAACTAGGGTTTTGAATCTTGATGATGAAATTGATATATTAAATGTATTTTAAGGTTATAATGATGATTGGTAATGATTGAAGAATTTAGGGTTAGGGTTTATATGGTTTAATATTCTACCGATTGGAAAATAAAAAAGTGTAGGGTGTGTTTTGTAATTTTATAAACATGGGGGTTATTTTTGTAAAGTAGTTTGGACCAGGGGTATGTCGTAGAAAATATAAGATGAGGGTGCTGTATGTAAAATTTGTAACTAAAAGGTTTAATTGGCAAATTATATAAATTGTAATTCGATTTGTAAATTAATTAAATAGAGGGACTAAAAGTGTAAATTCTGGAAACTTAAGGTTATTCGGTGTAAATAATGATATAAAGGGTGTAATGTGTAATTTTGAATATTTAAGGGCTTAATATGTAATTATTAATAATTTATGTTTCGAATTATAAGTTTTATAAATTCAAGGGACTAATTTTGTAAATTATGAAACTTGAAGGGTAAATCGTACCATATTTTAAATTAAGAGGTATATTCTGAAATGTTTTAAAAGTAAGGGCTTGATGTGTAAATATAAATATGGTAAGGGTTAAATTGTGATTTATGTAAATATAGGGTTTAATTTGTAATTTAATTAACTAAAGGGGTATAAATTGTAAATTGTTAAACCTAAAGGGTTAAAAGTCTAATTCTGGATAACTCATGATTTAAAATGAGTAACTTGTGATATTTTCAGTTTAAACCTTTAACTTTGGTATATTTATATTTAAAACCCTAATTATGGAAATTTGCTAATTATGAAAATTTACTAATTAAGGAAACCTGCTAAAAATAGAAAGTTACTAAATATGGAAAGTTGCTATTTTTGGAAAGTTACCTGAAAAGGAAAGTTACTAAAAATGGAAAGCCGACTAAAATAAGTAATCTGAATTAAATAAGCTTTTAATAAGACAGTCGTGAATTCGTGTAGATTCGCCGAAGATGGAGTTTGCTTCCGACCTTTGTATTTTCTGTTATGTTTTCACTTGCGGTATAAGGTACAGATATTCTGCCCTTTTTCAGTAAGGGGGTTTTCTCTCCCTTCCTTCTGATTTAATCTTGTTCCATATTAGGATTCCCTATACCATTGCTATGTTCCCTCCTGTTTGTGAACCTTTCATGTGATCTCTTTGTTTTGTGAGCCTTCTATGATCTCTCTCATGTTCTGACCTGTTTTACTTCTGAGTTGATGTCCTCTTTGCCTTGAACCTTTTTCATAATTCCCTTTTGTTACGACCTTTGATATAAAAATCTGTTATGTGAAAACCTTTTTAATTAAGACCTGGAAATGTTTTGGGAAAAATCATTTGTTTTAAAAAGGATGTTTATGAGTATGATACAATACGATTTCTATATGAAATTCCAGTAACATTTATGAAAGCTATCTTAAAAGTCTGCCTTTATAAAACTACTTTGAAAGATCATTTTATTGAAAACCATTGTTAAAGGATTGCTTTAAATGAACTTTAGACAGAAACTTCTAAAATGAACTTTTGCTACAAATTTTTAATTCTGAACTATTTGATATAGTCCTTTTGAACTGAACTTAAACTTTGTTATATAACTTAATCGGATAAACTTTGATTTGAACCTTTGACATTTATTTCTGAACTGTTTGACATGAACCTTTTGCCATGTACCCTTAAGATATGACTTTTTGATTATTTTGATAGTACATCTGACCTTTGACCTACAGTCTGATATCCAAGCCAATCACTAGGCATGAGGGTTTCATGTCCATGTCATTGATGCACCTTTGACATGACTCTAGGGCAGGAGAGTGATGACCTGTTCCGTCCCTTATTTGTTATCTGCTATGGCCATTATGGTTATGATTTGTCTACAGGGGCGTATGGATGCATTCTAGATTTGATCTGTTTCTGTTATTGATTATTGTTATATCTGGTGACTGATGGTGTGTGCAATACACGTCTTTCACATGTCTGGGAGCTAGCTACTCCATTTGGTTACATTTGAGATGATATGATTTGTTTTGTTTCTGGGCTCGTGGTGGATTACTGTCCCGTTATCCTTACCTTATAACCTTTTTCTTTTCTCTTATTCTTATCCACTTATCATCCCTCGACTCTTATTATATCTGCATGACTTTTATATCTTTTACTTTGCACTTTCTCTATTACTGCTTTGTTATTGTTATATCTGTTCACTGAGCTCTCGTAGCTCAGCCGCATCTCTTTTCCCGCGGCAGGTTTTAGTAGGAAGCTGGGAATGAGTGGAGAGTACCTTGGACTTAGAAGATTGATAGCTATTCGGGATTAGAGATGATTAAAGTGATTATATCTTAGAATTTGTACTTATCGGAAGTTTCATTTGTAACCTTGTAGTTTTGCAGTATTTCATTTGTAACATTTGAATTCTTGTATTACTTTAAATGTATGCTTTGTTTGATCTGATATGAAACCATTATTGTGACATCTTTACCCTTGTCGGGTTGGGGTGTTACATTTATATCCCCCAGTAAATGGGCAGCCTAATAACCCAAGTCTCCCTCAACCTTATGGGAGCATACCCTTCGGGCATCCAATGGTGTACCCTCCATATGCCATGGGAAACGGTTATCCGTTCGCCATGAACATACCTTTTCCGTCCTACCCAAGCCAAACTCCTATGGGAATACTCCCAAACAATAATCCGTATAATACCGTTCCTGTGTATGCACGACCCTATAATTGTCTATACTCGGACCCTATGGGTTCGGCTACACCCTTCGTTAGGTGGATAGAAGACTACCCATTGCCTGATGGGTTGAAAATGCCTTCGCATATTGGGACCTATGATGGAAAGGGGGATCCGGACAATTTCCTACATTTGTTCGAAGGGGCTATTAAGATGCAAAAGTGGGTTATGCCTGTGGCCTGTCACATGTTTACATATACCCTACGGGATTCTGCCTGTATTTGGTGGAATGGGCAAAATCCTGGTAGCATTGTCAATCTTGATGATCTCAAGGCTAAGTTCCGATCACACTTCAGTCAGCAAAAGAAGTTCACAAGGACCCATCTGACGGTGCACAACATTAAACAAAAGGAAAACGAAAGCACAAGGGCCTTCGTTACTAGATACACTGATGAAACTTTACAGATCTTGGGTCTACATGAGGATCAACGCATTTCGGGTTTCGTACATGGTCTTCGAAATCGGAGTTTGGTGGAGTTCTTATCCACTGACCTTTCGACAACCTACAAAGGGTTAATGGAAAAGACATATACTTGGATTGAAGCAAAGGAAGTATCTACTAATGGTGCTCCGATCGATAGAGATAGAAACAGCAAATTCTTAAAGCATTCTGTGTGGGAAGGGTCAAAGAACAAGAACAAAAGCAGAGACAGGTTTTCTCCGTACAAAGGTCCTAACCACGGCTTGCTAGGAAGCTTAACTAAGTCTCCAAAGGAAATACTTGCAACAGAGAGGGCTGCTAAGGCTTTCGAAGCACCCCCTCGTATGACAAGCAAGGGTAAAAACAGGGATACGAGCAAGTATTGTCATTTTCATGAAGACTATGGCCATGATACAAACAGTTGCAGGGAGCTAAAGAAGCAAATTGAAGAAGCTGTAAAGTTCGGGCAATTGGCACATTTGGTGAAGGGTATAAAGAAGGGCAAGGAAAAAATGTCCGACTCTCAATTGGCTAAAGATACTACTCCTCTCGAAGACCCAATACTTATGGTTTGTTGGGGCAAAGCCAGCTTAAAAAGAAAGGTAACGGAGCAGGAGGTAAACGAAGTAGGGGAGGTAACATTTCCTCCTATTACAGGCCAAGTCCCTTCGAATGATCCAGTGGTCATCAAAGTTCTAATCTTCAACCGAGAAGTAAACAGAGCCTACATGGACTGCGAAAGCTTCTGCGAGATCATATACGAACATTGTTTTCTTAAGCTCAAGCCTTCGATCAGATCACAACGGGTTGATTCGAAGATACCTTTGGTAGGATTCTCCAGTGAGCATTCGTGGCCTCTGGGAGAAGTACCATTAGATATAACAATTGGAGAAGGCAAGCTCGCAAGGACAGAAACCCTCACATTTGCCATCGTAAGGTCCGAATCTCCCTACAATCTGTTGATAGGAAGGACCGCCATGCAAAAGATGGGTATTGTAGTCTCCACCATACATGCAGCGGTAAAATTCCATACACCTTATGGGATATGAACCGTATTTTCTAGTTATAATCAGGGGAAGACCGGAGATATTGGCAAGAAGATCAAAGAAAGTCCTGAAGAGCCTCCGAAGGCCATCCTAAGTTGTACATATGCTGAAGAACGTATTGTGGTAAATGAGCTCTATCCAGAGCAAACGGTCGTAATCGAAAAGCAACTCCCTGCCAACTTCAAGGCAGACTTGGAGAAGCTACTCAAAGCCAACAAGGATGTCTTCGCATGGACGTACTCAGACATGACAGGGGTTCCTCGGACTCTTATGATAGATGGCAAGCCCTTCGGCACAGAGCATAAGCTTAATGAGTTCAAGTACATGGAACCAATTAAGCAGAAGCGACGAAGCCTGGCACTTGAAAGGAACGCAACCGCTTACAAAGAGATGGATGAACTTGTACGAGCAGGAATTCTAAGAGAAGTAAAATACCAAACCTGGGTAGCTAATCCAGTTATGGTAAAGAAGAGTGACGGAGGGTGGCGAATGTGTGTTGACTTCACCGACATCAACAAGGCTTGCCCGAAAGACTGCTACACCTCTGCCAGAAATTGATTGGAAGGTCGAATCCCTCTCAGGGTTCCGTTTGAAATGTTTCTTGGATGCCTACAAAGGGTATCACCAAATACAAATGGCGGAGAAAGATGAGGAGAAGACAGCCTTCTACACAGGAAAGGGTGTCTATTGCAACAAGAAAATGCCTTTCGGTCTAAAGAATGCAGGGGAAACTTATCAACGGTTGGTAGACAAAGTGTTGGGTCCATCAGTACCCAAGTATCCTTAAAACAGGATTTGAATACAAATTACGCTAAGTGTTAATCAACCGAAAACATAACTAAGTCACTGAGTGAACAATCACTTAGTGAGTTACCTTCAAGATGCTCAGGACGAGTCTAAAAAAAAAGACTCACCACTCAGTGAGGCAGTACTCCCTGATTGTTACTTGAGACAAAGAAGAAGGTAATGGGTTCAGTGAGTGTTGGACAAGAACTCACTGAACCCCAGTCTCCTCAACAACAATAAGAGATTGAAGACTGAAGAATGAAGACGAAGACTGAAGAACCTGAAGCCTGAAAGAAAGGCGGGAAGAGTTTAAAGAGATAAGATGAAATCTTATCTTGTCAGAAACAAACCTTACCCATAACGGCTAAAAGTCAAGATGTGTCAGCACCAACACTCTGCAAGACGATTAGCCCATTCCTATTGGTTCTTGGAAATGACAATTACTGTTGTAGTTGTCAGACACGCTTTGTATTCTTTTTGTATTTTAATCCTTGTTACTCTAATGTATAAATAGCAACTGATAGGAGAAAAGTGGGTTAAGTTTTGTGTATGTAAAGCTTAAACTTTCACAAAACCTATTTTCTCCTACAAAGAGTAACCAGTCCCTGAGATAGCTCAGTGAGGCAATATTGTTACCACTTAAGCATAGATTGAGTTTAGATAGGAGACACACCATACCTTGTCTATTCAATCCCAAGTGTTTGTTCCGCGAAACACTTGGGTAATAGATTCTTTGATTGATTTCTAATAAGAATTTAAACGTTGAAAAATATTGTGTTTTTATATTTACATTTACTTATAAGTTGTAATTAATCAAATACAGCGTATCAGTCATAAACACAAATAGATTAACCTTTTATTTAACTCTAAGTGTGTTAAGGGAACAACAAGTGGTATCAGAGCCTCTGGTTTATAAAATCTTTAAGAAAACTAAGAGTGCTCAAGGTTTTTAAAACCAAGATCCTACTATGGCTGATATTAATGTGCCCCAGCTAGTCGATAAAAGGGAGGAAGCTTTTCAGCTGTTGCCCCCAGACTTGAAGCTGGTAAATTTAGCAAGTGGAAAAAGCGAATGCTTTGCTACTTGACTGGTATGGAACCATACTACATCACGTATGTTAAAGAAGGTCCCTATGTCCCAAAGACTGCTGAAGGGCTAAACAAGCCTGAAGCTCAGTGGACCATTGATGAGAGAAGGGTGGTTAATCAAGAACAACGCCTGAAAAGTGTGGAATGGTTTATTGTTTATGTTCTTGATTGAGATATTTATGTATTGAATGTGTTTAGCATGCGGAATCTACTACAACACACTTTAAAAGAACACAAGGTGGTGAGTTTAAGTAAACGTGAGAATGCAATGATCAAAGAACACAACTTTGGTTAACACAAAACGATTCAATATTATTGATAATAATACGGATGATCTAAATATCACCGGGATTACAAAGTAATCTTGAATCTTTGATGGAATTGTGAAAGTGTAACTTAGTTACTTGAGAGATAGTTTGGTTATGTGTTTTTGGTTGTAAAAGATGCATGCATGAAGTAGTGACTAAGATATCTTTTTATAAGATAAGGATATCTTATTACATGTTGTCAAGTGGAAGAGTATTATACTATACTTTGACTATTATTTGCGCCTACAATTAAATACAACTACCCATGTACAACTCTGATAATATTCCTCTGTCACCACAGAAGACTAATCTACTTCTACATAACGTATAACTTTGTACAAAGACTAATAATTCAACTAAATATCTATTACAAAATATCTAATCGACTTGACATAAGCTTGGCAGGCTCTTCATCAACCAGCAGTACCTTCTACCCAGAAGGTACTGGTAGAACATCTTCATACTTGTTCAAAATCAACTAGCAGGCTCTTCACATCATTGGCAGGCTCTTTGACTTTGATCATTTTATTCCCAACAATCCTCCCCTAAACTTGTTATTTCCATTAAAATACACAAGTTTCTGATGAATAAAATACATACCTTGAGGATTTGAGGGAACTCTTCCAAAAACCTTTACTTTCTATCCTTCCTTTTTCTTTCACATTGTTCAAATATGCTCCTTAGCAAACTTTGAACAATTTCTGAGTTCTCATCATCTTTGTCACACCTTAATCTCTTAGAGATCATAGTTGAGAGCACTTCATAACTAAGTGGATACTCTTTCTCAGCCAACATGAAGAGTTCAATCCCACTTGATGTGTACAAATGATGAATACTGCAATGACTTAAGAATTCCCAGGTTGTAGTGGGATCATAATATGGAAACTTCCAATAATCATCTTTGGGATCAGGATCATACATCCTATTGAATTCAACCCATAACTCCTGTTCCTTAACATCATTGCTAGAATTTGTGGCTAGCCTTATCTGCACTAGATTCCACAATTCTTCTAAATCTGCTCTGTCAGATGCTCTAACTAGATTTTCAAAATTCTTAAAGATAGTAGACTGTCCCCCAACCCTTGATATTTTCCATGACTTACCAAATCTATCATGGTGTATTTCCCAATCAATTATAGGGTGTCTAGACCTAATTGGATCAGCATGTATGATAGTAGGCAAAGTAATCAACATTTTACTTACTTGCTCTGAGTCCAATTTTGCTACTTCTTTCTTCTGAGCATCTTCCTTCTTCTTTGAAGACCTTTCTTGTGTGTGTTCAGGAGGAGTGCAGTGGTTCTTCTTGTAGGCTTCAATGTATAGATGCTGCAATTCATCAAATGATTTTCCTTTGAGTTGATGATCCTTCCAATTTGCAGACCTTTTTAGATATAACCTGAAGAATTTCATCTGCTCTTTCTGATCATGTGGCAGTTTAAATCCCTTTTCCTTATACTGCATGATCTGATGAAATACATCATTTAAGGCTTCTTCTCTATACTTTTTGGTGATGAATTCTTCAAGCTTGGCTGTCTTCTCTTCTACACTGAGAGACTCATCATCCACATACACAGAAGCTTGACCTCTTACAATTGGATCAATAGAGATAATCCATTGTAGTTGTGCATCAAATATTTGTGCAGCTTGAGAATCAAGAAGAGCTTGAGCAGCATCTTCAGCATCTTTCTGCTCTTTCATTACTTCAAGCATTCTTGAAGCTTCAAGTGCTTTTAGCTCTTCTTCATGAACCCTTTTGGCCTCTTCTTCTCCTAAAGCCATCTGAATTTGCTGAGTTCTTTTCAACTTCTTGGACTTTGGCTCATCTTCAATCAGAATACTTTTGCCCTTATCCTTTGGAGTTTGATCTTGTGATGGAGCAGAGGATTGCTCATCAGCAACTAAAACCCTCTTTCTCTTATACACTCTCTCAGCAGACCCTTTATACCCCATAGCCAATAGCCTTTCTCTCCTAGCAGACTCTTCTTCTGGCCTAGCAGGCTCTTGCCCTGCTCCAACAGGCTCTTCATCATAAACTTGAGTTCCATCATGGAATTCAAATTTAGCCTCTTCCTCATCCTCTTCCTCATCTTCAGACCTATCCTTCCTCCCCTTTTTGGAAGAGTGACCTACCCTATCATCATCTGACTCTGAAGAACTTGATAAAACAACCCTTGCAGATCTTTTACCCTGTAACTTCTTCACTTCACCCTCCAATTTCTTGACCCTCTTTACCAATTTGATGTTGATCTTAGAAAACCTTTCATTTTGACTTTTAAGAGCATGCTCTAAGAACTTCAATTTTCTTTCAGTTCTTGCATTGTCTGAGGTGATTGGGTTTGTGATACATGATGTGATGATTGTGGTGGTGTTGCTGATGGTACTGGAGATGGTATTGGAGTTGTTTGATGTGTTGGTGAAATGTACCCATGTGAAGAACTAGATGATTGTGTTTCAGCTGATGGTGTTGGTTCTTCTGGATGTTGTGGTATCATTTCATCAAAAAGTGGAATTTCCTCCCCTCTAAAACCAATTCTCATATTTGAAAATACTTTGTGAGAAAGTTTTGGTGTTTCATAAATTGAGTCTGTGGGAAGCAACAAATGTTGTAATTTTCCAATGATGCATCCAATAAATCTTGGATACATCAAAAACTTTGTTTTACTTTTCACATTGTTTATCAACCCTTCAAAAATATATTTAGAAAAATTGTATTTTCTGTTTGTAGCTAAGCAAATGAGAGCAGAAGCCATGTTTCCACTAAATTGCTCCCAAGAGGTTTTCTTCTGACTCAAACAGTGAAGGATTGTGTGAATCAAAAATCTCCATTGTGGAGTAAGATGCTTTTTCAGAAAAGTAAGTTTGTTAGACTCAGCATGATACCCCATTCTTTGTAAATTTTCAAAAATTTCAGTATCTGGTAATTGACTAATACCATCAGAATCATCCAAATGAAGATGTCTTCTTATGGATGACTCAGTAAGAGTCAAATGCTTACCATCCACTTTGGCCTTAATTCTTTGTTCCCCATTTTCAGAAGTTTTAATTTTAGCAGATTGCCAAAATTGCAAAATTTGATTTTCATAAATAGTGGGATTAACTTGCAAAGCAAACCTGATGTAGGAGGTGTTTAAAAAGTCCACTACTTGATGAAATGAGGTATTATCCTCTGACTTCTCCAAAAATGCTAACTGATTGTGACGTTGGACAAAATCTAGAACAACTGTTGAAGCTATAATGAAAATTTTGAATATGATGGTGGGATTTGTTGGTAGTACTGGTAGAAGATGAAAGGTGTATGTGAATTATGATAATGACTGATGAAAGAAGATATGAGAGAATTACTTTTAACCGACAATAAGAAAGATTATAATAAGTAAATGCATAGGCGGTTAAAAAGATCTTTTATATGTGAAATATAATATAATATAATCATCAGTAATTTACATAACTACCCCAACGGCTAATTTTAACTACCAGGCCTAATGGCTAAAACTTTTTCTGACAGGCTCAACGGCTATATAGCAGTACCTTTTTATACTAGCAGTACCAATTTTGAACTACCAGTACCTTTGAAAGTTTTATAAACATCCCTTATAGTTTGTAGCAAACTACCAGCTATCAACGGATTTGAGTTGTCTTTACCAAAAGCCGTTTGCTTAAGGACTAGCTAACTATTTACAATTAAGTATGGTTAGTTAACAACCATATAGTTTTTGGTAAACTATCAACCATCAACGGATTTGATTTGTCTTTACCAAAAGCCGTTTGCTTAAGGACTAGCCAACTCTTAAGTTTGTGAAAACTTGGTGAGCTGAATACCAAAAGCCATGATGGCCCAAAGATGGTGCAATTTCCTTGGATGGAGGAAATTTAGAAAGGCAATGATGCTGTGTATCTTGGATGATTGGTTCAACAAGTGAAATCATCTAATGTCATGCCTTTGAGTTGAAACCTTTCTTAGTTTGATCTAGATAGAACTTTCTCCTTGAGAAATGCTTCATCCCTTCTAGATATGTGATCTAACTCTATCTTTTTCAACTCTGCATCATCTTGTATGCTCTTGTCTTTCTTTTCATTAATTGGATTTTTCTTCCATTCTGGGCTATCAATTCCTCCCCTGAGATTGTTATCTCTCCTGAAATGAATATAACTTTTGTTGCTCCTTTCTGTTTGGAAGAACTCTTGTTTTGTTATCAACCTGAAATGTGTTAGTTGCAAACCAAAAGAACAAAGTGCAAAGCACTTGATCTATAGCATTTTAAACATTCAAGCCTTTATATGAACAAAACATAGCAATTTTGTATCAGCAGGACCAATTATGAACTAACAGGACCTTTTGACTAACTAGCAGTACCATGTTTAAAATCCAATACCAGTTAAGTTTATGAACAAAAACACATGTTATTCAAAGATTTATCATTCCAATACCTCCTACAAGATATTTGAATCTACCTAAATCAAAAGCTTTGGTGAGAAGGTCTGCATAATTCTTTTCAGAATCAATTTTAACTACTTGAATTAACCTCTTCTCATTGCAATCCCTTATGAAATGGTGTCTGATTTCAATATGTTTTGTTTTTGAGTGTTGAACTGGGTTTTTAATGATACAAATAGTACTGCTATTGTCAATATAAATAATGGTGTTAAGAAAATTGTACCCATAGTCAAGCATTTGATTTTGGATCCAAAGAACTTGCCCACAACAACTTGCACTAGCAACATATTCTGCTTCAGTTGTAGAATTGGCCACTATTGTTTGTTTCTTGCATTGCCAAGAGATTAGTCTGCAACCAAGAAATTGACATCCACCAGTTGTGGATTTTCTGTCTAGAGTTGCACCAGCATAGTCACTATCCGAATAAGCCACCAATTCAAAAGATGATTCTCTTGGATACCAAAGACCCAACCTAGGTTGACCCTTAAGATATCTAAAGATTCTTTTGACTGCTGTGAGATGAGAGATTTTGGGATGTATTTGAAACCTTGCACACACACATACTGAGAACATGATATCTGGTCTTGATGATGTAAGATACATCAAGGACCCAATCATTGACCTATAATTGTGCAAATCCATATCTTCTCCTTCAGCATCCTTGAGTAGCCCTTTGTCTGGATCCATTGGTGTACTTGCAACCTTAGAATCAGCAAAATTGAATTTCCTTAGGCTCTCTGCTACATACTTATCTTGGCTGATAAATATGCCTTCTTTGGATTGTTTCACTTGGAGACCCAAAAAGAAAGTAAGTTCCCCCATGGAACTCATTTCAAACTTACTATGCATAAGTTTTTCAAATTCTACACACAAGTCTTGGTCTGTTGATCCAAAGATTATGTCATCAACATAAATCTGCACTAGCAAGATGTCTTTCTTTGTTCTTTTGATAAACAAAGTTGGATCAATCCTGCCTCTTTGGAATCCACTTTCTAGTAGAAAACAAGCCAATGTTTCATACCATGCCCTAGGAGCTTGGTGTAGACCATACAAAGCCTTGGTAACTTTGTAAACTTTGTCTGGATACTCTGCATCAATGAAGCCTGGAGGTTGAGATACATATACTGGTTCTTCAATTTCACCATATAAAAATGCACTCTTAACATCCATTTAATAGACAGTGAAGCCTATGAATGAAGCATAGGCCAAGAAAAGCCTAATTGCTTCAAGTCTTGCAACTGGAGCAAACACTTCTTCATAATCTACCCCTTCTTCTTGAGTATATCCTTGTGCTACCAATCTAGCCTTGTTTCTGATCACTATACCCCTTTCATCTTTCTTGTTTCTGAACACCCATTTGGTTCCAATTGCCCTATGACCTCTAGGCAAATCAACCAATATCCAAACCTTCTGAATCTTGAATTAGAGAAGCTCTTCTTGCATTGCTTCCACCCAACTTGCATCATCTAAAGCTTTGTTTATGTTTTTGGGTTCAGCCTGAGATAGAAAACATGAAAACAGGCATATATTGGAAGTATCATTATTCTTTTCTTCATAAATAGAGGAGATAAACCCTTCTTCATCTGGAGATAAGACTTGAGATAAACCAACTTGAGATCTTGTTCTAACACCAGAAGTTATGCTTCCAATCACATCATCAGTTGAGTGATCTTTGAGAATTCTAGTGTTTGGTGTTTTAGGAACTTCATATGTAGTTGGAAGATTGCTAATCCCAACTTCTTCTTGAAAAGAATCATCTATTTGAACATTCAATGGCTCAGCAGTACCAATACTTGAACTAGTAGGACCATCTGAAGAACTGGCAGTACCATTGTCATTAGCACCACTTTCTTGATTCTCTTGATTCTGAGTTCCTTGATCTTCTTCATTGCCTTCATTTGTTGTGTTTGAAGGTTCTTCTTGACTTGAAGATAGATCCATACTTTTCCAAATTGGCATCCAGATGTAATCTTGATCTTTAGGAGTTTCAACATTGTCTTCAGAACCTACATTATCATTAGTATTTGTACCTGAAACAGGCACATAATTCATAGATTCTGAAAGCCTATCAACATCAAACATCCAATCTGGTCCAACTCCTTTCACATTTGTAAGTTTCTCTTGAAACTCTATGTGAAGATTCTCTTCTACTAGCCTAGTGCAAGTGTTAAACACTCTATAGGCCTTACTCTGCAAGGAATACCCTATCAAATAGCCAACATCTGCTTTTCCATCAAATTTTCCTAAATGATCTTTGGTATTGAGAATAGTGACATGACAACCAAAAGGTCTCATAAAACTTAAAGATGGTTTTCTACCAAAGAAAAGTTCATAAGGTGTTTTTCTATGTGGTTTTGTCACAAGAACCCTGTTTTGTACATAACAAGCAGTACCAACTGCTTCAGCCCAAAATGAAATAGGCAACTTAGAGTCTACTAACATTGTTCTAGCAGCCTCTATAAGTGTTCTATTCTTTCTTTCTGCTACTCCATTTTGCTGAGGTGTTCTAGCTACACTAAACTCTCTTTTTATGCCTTTTTCCTTGCAAAAGTCATCCATAACTCTATTCTTGAACTCTGTCCCATTGTCACATCTGATGACTTTGACCTTCTTATCAGATTGGTTTTCTACCTCAGTGATATATGTTTTAAGTATCTTACTAGTTTCATGTTTAGATCTTAAGAAGAAAACCCATGAAAATCTGCTATAGTCATCAGTAACAACCAGACAATATCTTTTTCCATTTAAGCTGCACACATTAGTAGGACCAAAGAGATCCATATGAAGCATATGTAAAGCCTGAGAAATAGAGTTTTGGGTCTTGGGCTTACAAGAAGCTCTATGTTGTTTGCCTTTTAGACAGTCAACACAAGTTTGGTCGTTTTGAAAAGACTTTTTGGGTAAACCTCTTACTAAATCATATTTTGCAATAATGTTGATTGTTTTAAAGTTTACATGACCAAGCCTTCTATGCCATAACATAGATTCATCCAATGAGGCCTTTGCTACCAAACAAGTTAAACCTTCCTTTGGATCAATGTTCTTTAAATTGACACTATACATATTGTTCCTTTTTGGAATTTTAAGAAGGATCTGACTCTCATCAGGCATCTTAAAATCAGAAGAAAGAACCATACATTCATTGTCAGTAAATAGAACATTGTTCTTTTTGTCACACATTTGTGAGACACTAAGAAGATTAAACTGAAGTTCTTTCACAAAATACACATTTTCAAAATCTAGTTTACTGGTTTTGATAGTACCTTTACCAGTGATCTTTCCTTTTATTCCACCCCCAAAGGTAACATATCCTCCATCAAATGTGATGAAGCGAAAAGTGTACCGCTTTTAAGGGGTCATTTAAGCCTTAAATCGTATTTATTTGATCAAATATCGCCCTAAATCGTTCCTTTTGTCATTTTAGGTACTTTTGAGGAGAAATCTGGAAAAGGAGGCATTTTGGACGTTTTTGGAGCATAAAAGTGAAGAAAACGGCAAAGTCTCAAAAATCGGCTGAAAGTTACCTTTGACGGCGTCACATTTAACTCTAGACGGCGTCATGCTTTGGCAAGAAAAAGTGGACGTGAAATTTACTCATGATAAGCCAGTGAAAATAGCATGTGAATTCTGACGGCGTCACGCTTTAACTTGATCAAGGGCGTCACGGCTTAAATCATAAGGGGACGGCGTCACGTTCAAGGTTCGACGGCGTCAAGCCTTGATAAGCCAGAATGGATTTTTGAAGAGCTAAAGAGGGACGGCGTCAAGAAGGTCATCCGGGAACCCTAGAAGCGGCGAGGTGACGGCGTCACAATCCATAAGGTGACGCCGTCAGATCCAAAAGTCTATATATAGTTTTCTAATTTTTTGTCATTAAAGAGAGCTTAGTGTGTGGAATTTTGGGAAAAACCCTAAGACGAATTCAGCTTCTTTTTCAAGGCTTTTTGCCTTGAGATCTTCCATGTTACATTGAAGATAAGTTATCAATTAATCATTCAATATGTCTATGTGTTGTTTGATTTTATCTTATTCTTGTCTTTTGATTAACATGTTAGGCTAAATTTATCTTGTGTTTGCTTAGATCTAATGAAACCTAGCTATTGATTATTGGTTATTAGTGTGTTATTAGTTGTATTGGATGATTGTTTATCTATGTTAGGCTTAAGAAAACTGGCTAACTTCCTATTCGGTAACTTGCTTGAACGTCTTAAGAAACATGAACCAAATGCGTACTAAAGGTTTTTATGGTTGTATTTAATGCACAAGCGAATTCTAGTGATCCCATGTTAGGAGCTTCCTAGCCGGCTCGACATAGGAGTGAAGTAGGAGCTTGTAGAGTTGGGGAAGTAAGTACGCCACCCCACGAATGGTATTAAGGAATACACCCGTCATCCACGCGACTAATACACACTAATTAACCGGTAAAAGATAGTTAGGGAGTAAGGAAATCTAAGTAAACACATTTCTCTACACATAAGTTTCTCACCACATTTTCATTTTTGTTATTTTATTTTATTTGCATCCGTAGTAATTTTGGGTTAGTTGACTAGCAACTAATTCCGCCCACTCTTTCAAAACCGAGATTTTACTTGCTTTCATAAAAATATAAAAACATAAAAAAGAATCTTCCTCAACCTTTAGACCTATTAGAGTAGTTTTTCATACCTAACGAACACTATTCCCTGTGGAGAACGATCAATCCCCCGTACTTACCATTACACTATACTACATCGGTCAGGTACACTGCCTGGTGGGGTTGTAAGCCTCTTGAGATCCCTCGAGAGGTAAAACCTGTTGTAAGGTTACAAAACCACGCATCAAGTTTTTGGCGCCGCTGCCGGGGAATAGTTATTGTTTAGGTTGAATTTTTATTTCTATTCGGTCTACTCACTAGATTCCTTTCTAGTGAGATTTTTATTTTATTTTTCTAGATTTTCTTTAGTCTATCTATTTTCTTCGTGTCTTTGTTCGTAACCATACCATCCGACATCATGGAAGATGGTAATATCCTTAACCCCCACAACCCACCACCACAACAACCACCACCACCTCCTAGAGCCCGTACTTTAGGAGAGTATTCCCGTCCTAGCCACCATGGCTATCGAAACACCATTGAGCTCACTCAAGGAGCCAATATCACACCCTTGCGATCCGACACCATCCGGTTGGTGCAAAGCGGATGCGCATTCCATGGACTTCGTTCTGAAGATCCTAATCAACATCTCAAGGACTTTCTCAAAATCGTTGATTCTATAGACCTTGATGTTGCCACTCGAGAGACGACCCGATTGCGTCTCTTCCAATTCTCTCTGCAGGACCAAGCTAGTCAGTGGCTAGAACGTCAACCCGCAGGATCCATTACCTCTTGGGATGATCTCACCACTCGTTTCCTTGCTCAATTTTTCCCACCGGGAAGAACTACCAAGCTAAGGAAGGATATCTTGATGTTTGAACAACGTCGAGGCGAAACCCTCTACGGGGCATGGATTCGATTCAAGGACTTTCTCCAAAAATTCCCTCATCATGGCATAAATCTATGGCTTCAAATCCAAATCTTCTATGACCATGTTGATTACCACACCAAGCGTGCCATCGATCGAGCCGCCGGGGGCAGATTGCGCGACAAAAGTGCCGAGGAATCATGGGAGATCATTGATGAGCTTGCATCCGACGATGATGAATTGTGGCAAGTCTCCCACGACGTGCGCTCGGCAGTAAAGACATATTCATCGCCCGATACAGCCAATCAAATCACTGAGGAAAGCGTTAGTGAACTTGAGAAAAGGGTTGCATATCTTATGGAAAAGCAAAAGAGACCCTTAAGTCCACAAAAAGCAACAGTTAACTCAGTCTCAAGCGTTAAGCAAACACCATTGTCCGAATCACCCCTTAGGGAAAATGCTAAACCCTTCCATAAGCACGCTCTACCCAACTCACCACCTCAGGAACTTAGTCCAACATTCGAAGCTCGAATGAGAGAGTACATGTCGAAACACTCCGAACGGTTGGCTAAATTTGAAGAAGCCGTCTACAAACAGAAGGAGGAAATGGAAGAGAAGATGGCGGAGATGATGAATCTTTTGAAAGAATACACAAATGCAAAAGCCCCTGAAAAAGTGTTGGTGAGGAATGACGCTGAAGTTCCTAACACTAAATTTGTCAAGGCCACCTCCGTCGTCCAAGAGGGCAGAAATGATGGAAGAGGGAAATCCATAACTATGGAAGTTAACAAAATTGACCTCATCCCACTTAATAATGGAAACACCAATGCCTGCAAATGCGATTCCGACAAGGGAGATGAGGCGCCCTCTGAGGAGCGCCAATTGGTTGAACCGCCAGTGTCACAACAAGTGAGGCATTACTTGAAGCACGAAATAAACAAGGAGACCATAAACGATTGGGTGAGAAACTATCGACGTACTCATCTACCCAACAAGAAGTCCAAGAAGGTGGAACCGGATGATAAATCTGACACATTACCCGGTGGGCAATTGTATGAATGCCTCATAGGACAAAAGTTAGTGGAAAAGCAGAAATTCTACGGGGTCTTTGAAATACCATGCAGCATTGGAAAACACAAGTATCTGGATGCGATAGCTGACCAAGGTTCCGACGTAAATTTGATGCCTTTATCCGTTTATGTTCAGTTAACCGATGAGTTGCCATCCATCACCCGTACTAAACTCTCCTTTGCAAAGCATTCTTATGAGTATCCGTTAGGAATTGCAGAAGATGTGTTGGTCAACGTTGCCGGATTCCTATATCCGGTCGACTTCATGATCATTGAGAGAAATGATATGAGTATGCCTGATGAACTCAAATAAGTACATTTTATTACTATCATTTATCCTATTAATTTGACTTGTTTTACTATATTATGTATGAGGATTGATACTTAATTGTTTACTTTTGTAATTCTCAGGTAAAAACAAGCATTTGGTGAAACTTAGCTATTTTGGACTAATAAAGGAGCAAAACGTGCATAAAGTGAAAATCTACTGACATGGACAAGATCAAGTCAATTCTGCTCCAGATGCGCCGCATCTCACTCTCGACATGCGCCGCATCTCTATCAAGATATCACCAGATACGATCCAAGATACAAGAGGACATGCGCCGCATCTAATAAAGAGTTACGCCGCATCTTCTGGCGGTGTTACGAATATTCCTGAATATTATAATCTTGGACCCCACGCGAAGTTAAGTACATGCGCCGCATCTACTTAGTAGATGCGCCGCATCTTCCCTCAGACAGAAACTATAAATACCCCGTAGACCAGACGAATTAAGGAGTTCCAAAACCCTAACACCGAAGACCGAACAGTAGGAACAAAGGACGAATTCAGTCAAGGAGGCAGCACAAGACACACCCAAATCAAAGATACAAGAGCTGTAAGAAGGTGCTGCATATGTTTAATTCATTAAGTAGTTTTGTTTTATTGTGTTAGTAAACTTTAATTCATCAAGATTGGTGGCTTGTGTAATGTGGCAACGGAAAGATTGCACTCCCTTAAAACTGCTTTCTCATTAATTAAAGTTTATATGTTGATGTCTTTGGTTACTACTTATTAGTGCATTGATAACCTCTGTGTTTATTAGTGGCTTGCGGGCATATGACTGCGGGACATAATGTGGCTCCCACGGTTGTTTCTAAATTGATCACTTAGGAATAACTTTTAGACATAAGTAATCATTAAGGGTTTACTCGCCGATAAGAATAGGACCAACGAGAAAGGATTAACTACATACACTTCATATAAAGCTATCAATAAAACAAGTGACAATCTACTTAATTATAAGGACAGCCCTCTTATTGTCTCGAGTATCTATCTGTGTACGTGTGTGCTACTTGCTGATTCGTGCCTATTGGTTTATTTTATTATTTTAATTGCAACAAATCGTGCCAGTCTCTCAGGCTGAAACCCCCTTGCGTTAGGATATTAAAATACTGATTAGAATAACGAGATAATACGTTCCACTCTTAGTGATCGACACTCTACTTACCATTATCTTCATACTGACCGGGTACACTGCTCGTTAAGTGTGTGTGTTATTGATAAGTCGGCTAAATATAAATTTAAAACTTGAGTAGGCATTAAAACTGCTAAACCGCAACGACACATCACGCGCATCAAGTTTTTGGCGCCGCTGCCGGGGAGTGAATTGTTATTATCTGTTAATTTGATTAGTATTTTAATTAGGTTTTTCTTTTTATTAGATTAATTGCATCATTGTACTATTTTGCATATTTGTTGTATTGTGTGTTAATTGTTTTCTTTTATTTTTGTGTGTTTATTTTTGTTTGTGTGTTTAATTTTTGTTTTTATTTTTCGTATTTTTCTGTTCTGCTATCGTTGTACTGTGCAAAATCGAACGATACGGCGCATCTGATCTCTCAGATACGGCGTATTGCGTTTAATTTTTTTTTTTAAAAAATACAACGCGTTTAATTAATTCGATACGACGCATCTTTTCCCCAATATACGGCGTATCTGTTTTTAATAAGAAAATTTTTCTAAGCGATAAAGTAATACGACGCATCTGCTTTTGCAGATACGGCGTATCTGTTTTTAATAAAATTTTTTTCTAAACGTTAACGCCATACGACGCATCTGCTTTAGCAGATACGGCGTATCTACTATTTTGATTAAAAACAGTTTGCGAATTATTAAACAGATACGGCGTATCGATCTCTGTCGATACGGCGCATCTTACTGAATCAAAAATCTTTTATTTTTAAACGTAACGAAAATACGGCGCATTAACTTTCGTTAATACGACGCATTTAATTTTAATTAGATAAGTTGATTTTTGATTGATTAATTCGATACGGCGCATTCTTAAATTCTAAAGCGGCGTATCTATTTTTCTGAATAAAGTTTGATTAAATTTTAACGTATTAAGATACGGCGTATCCAACGTTTTGGATACGGCGCATCGTCTGCAGATACCAGCTATTTTTATTCTTATATCCGTTTCTATATTCATTAATTTCTCTTCTAGCGAACAAATCCTACTGATGCTTTTCGTGATTGTTTCAGAAGGATAATGGAAGGATACGGAGAACTAATTGACTTCGACTTCGAAGCCAATTTTATGAATGAAGTATTAGTGCATGAAAAAACACCCGAACATCACGATGGGGACTACATTGAACTTAATGACCTTAATGGACCGTTGGAATCCAATGACCTGTTCATGGTTGATGCCGAATCTGAGTTAGAAGAAGGAGAAATTGTGGATAGTCCAAGAGTCAACGTTATTACTACTAGAAATTACGATGAATTTGAGGGATACGATGGTTCTTGGGATTACGGTAGAAGGATCAACACCAATTGTGCTTACAATTTACAATTCCCATGCATGATTGGGTACAAGTGTATTGACGCCAATTTCTTTCCTATTTTATCAATCAATGTCATGTCTAGAAGCTTTTACAATTCTATTATGAGAAATAAAAAGGAGTATAAAGGAAAGAATGTAGTTGGAGCCTTCATTAATGTCCCGATCTTCGTTGGACGCTTCACTATTGTTACTGAGTTCGTAGTTATTGAAGACATGAATACCTATTGTGACAGCAATATGGGTGACGTGATTGTTGGAAAACCATTTTGTAGGGAGATCACTATTAATGCAAAACGATTTGAAGGAAAGATCACCTTTCAATGTGGAAGCGACGTTATCACTTATATGATGCCCCGAACTCACCCTGGATTTAAACATGCTACTAATAGGGTCTACTACAAATTCTCTCCATTCCTTTTTATTAGTAATGATGACATGAAGAGAGGAATTGAGTACCCATATCAATTGATGGGAGGATTCTACAAAGGAGTTTTGAATTTGGGATCTGAATATATACGAGACGATTCGGTTTCTAGATGGATCCTACGTGGCCATGTAGGAATAAATGATCGATAATGAAGTGCTGAACGTGAGTCTAACTTGAAGACTCTGGAATAAAGACAAGTGCTTACCGGGAGACAACCCGGATTTATCTTTTATTATTCTGTTTTCTGTGTCGAGTCAGTCCAGGCCGCACGAAGATACGGCGCATCTCAATTCTGAGATGCGACGCATCCTCTGCAATGGTCATATCTTATTTTATTTTTCTGCATTTTTATTTTCGACTTTAAAACTATTTATCAGTTTATTTTAATGCGGCGCATCCCTGGTTAAGGATGCGGCGCATCTTTATTCTGATCCGTATTAATTCCAGGCTCAATACGGCGTATCTTCTTCAATAAGATACGGCGCATCGACTGACCTGATGATTTTCAGTTTTAATTTTTAAGTTTTATTTTTCCTAACTACTAATGTATTATGCAAGTTTGAACCTTTCTTATCTTAGGTGTGTTTTAAAGTGTTGGTGGTATTATAGTTTCCTGGATTTCCTGTGGATAAATCAAGTATGAAGCTTTAACGTTCTAATCCACAAGAAAGATGATTTTTGCTCTTATACTAATGGAGGATCATACCGAGCAAATCTCAGGGGAGTTTTTCCGTTCTAATTCTTTTATTTTACAGTTTTTAACCTTTTATACAAACAACGAGGACGTTGTTTAACTTAAGTGGGGGGATTGGAGAATTAGAACACTTAACAATTACTTGTCCTAAACTTTTTAAAAAATTATGCTTAAAAATGTGCTTAATATATCAAACTTAAAATTTTTTTTTAGCATGTTTTTGTTTAAGATCTAAGTTACATAACTGCACACATGACGTTATTTTCAAAAATTGTGATTTTTCAAAATTCACAAATCTATGAGTGTGCCGGTGACTTGTAAACTTTAGAACTTGGCTTGTATACTATTCGAGACCACCATAATGAGTATTATTTATATAATTGGAATGACTTGTCTAAAATGGTAAAATTCTAGGATTACACCAAATAGCCTTTATATGTTATGTGTTATTAGCTAACTACACTGGTTAGTTAACCCCCGTATAAACCCTTTTGTTACTCTCATTTTTAGATTAAGATACCCCTAGAAAAACACTCAGAGCCATTCCTTTCGTTTCCTACACCTATGTTTAAAATGTTTCGTTACACCCTTACACCTTAGCCTACCCTGTAGATTAGAATCCGTGGTTGGTTAATTGCTATAGGCAAAGTGTGTTTCCTTACATTACCTGTGTTCGCGTGCGTAATTCATTATCTATGGTTAGGTCGGGAAATTGCACAATGCAAATTGGAGTGAAAGTAAATATTGTATATCTTTGAGTTTATTTTTCGTGTGTTTACTACTTTCACTATTACCATTATTTCTGAAATATGAAAAGTATGAATAAAAATTATCCGGAAAGAAAGTTGTAGTGATGTGGTGAAATTTTACACATCTATGTTTATGTTTAAAGTTTATATGTTGAAAAAAAAAAAAAAAAAAAAAAAAATCGAAAAAATAAGAAAAGAAAAAGAAAAAGAAAGAAAAGTTGGATGTTTATTTTAACCAACTTATGTAAAGTTATGTAAGTGGTCGATATCACCACTATTTTTTGTATTATATCTATGGATTGAATGGGAATTGGCAGTTATGGGAACGCCAGTTAAGGTTTATTCTTTGATTAAGATTTTGTTGAGTATAATTCGTGTCTACCTAAAGCGTGTGTTTCAAGTGTTAAAGCGTGAGTTATTCAATGATATGAGTCTTATTCATGGGATGGTTGGGATAGTGATTAACCACACTTAGGATTTTAATTTATTTGTTTTGTTTATTTTTATTTTTACACCAATTTATATCCCAAATGTTATCCATACCATATATTATTCATTATCCAACCGAACCTTTGATTTATTGAGATTAGGGATTTGAGCAATCTTAAGTATCGTAGTCGTGGATTCGGCTATGTATTTATGATTTTGTCGCCCTTTTTGATATATTATTATTGGTGAAGTTTGGACCTATCTTTAGCCTATTCGAGTTAAGGATTTGAGCAATTGCAAGTATCGTGTTCGTGGATTCGATCATGTATTTGTGATTTTGTCGCCTTTTCTGGAATTTGAGATCGATAGTGAAAAGAGAATAATTAACCCTTAAGCCTAAAAACCCTTTTTACCGCTTCAGACTTGTTATTCCTTAGCTTTAGTGGTGGAGATGTGTATACTTGCCAAACTTATGATAGAATATTCGTCGCGACTGGACAGTTAAACGATTAGATTTGATTTTATCGACTTATTTTATTTTACTTCTAATTCGTTAAGTGTTTAGTTGTGTGATTATGAATTAAACAAATACATGCTTAAATATAAAAATAAATCCTAACATCTTTTAGGATACATTTTCATAAATGAAATTCTAAGGTTTACTTGGGGACAAGTAAAGTTCAAGTGGGGGGATATTTGATGAACTCAAATAAGTACATTTTATTACTATCATTTATCCTATTAATTTGACTTGTTTTACTATATTATGTATGAGGATTGATACTTAATTGTTTACTTTTGTAATTCTCAGGTAAAAACAAGCATTTGGTGAAACTTAGCTATTTTGGACTAATAAAGGAGCAAAACGTGCATAAAGTGAAAATCTACTGACATGGACAAGATCAAGTCAATTCTGCTCCAGATGCGCCGCATCTCACTCTCGACATGCGCCGCATCTCTATCAAGATATCACCAGATACGATCCAAGATACAAGAGGACATGCGCCGCATCTAATAAAGAGTTACGCCGCATCTTCTGGCGGTGTACGAATATTCCTGAATATTATAATCTTGGACCCCACGCGAAGTTAAGTACATGCGCCGCATCTACTTAGTAGATGCGCCGCATCTTCCCTCAGACAGAAACTATAAATACCCCGTAGACCAGACGAATTAAGGAGTTCCAAAACCCTAACACCGAAGACCGAATAGTAGGAACAAAGGACGAATTCAGTCAAGGAGGCAGCACAAGACACACCCAAATCAAAGATACAAGAGCTGTAAGAAGGTGCTGCATATGTTTAATTCATTAAGTAGTTTTGTTTTATTGTGTTAGTAAACTTTAATTCATCAAGATTGGTGGCTTGTGTAATGTGGCAACGGAAAGATTGCACTCCCTTAAAACTGCTTTCTCATTAATTAAAGTTTATATGTTGATGTCTTTGGTTACTACTTATTAGTGCATTGATAACCTCTGTGTTTATTAGTGGCTTGCGGGCATTTGACTGCGGGACATAATGTGGCTCCCACGGTTGTTTCTAAATTGATCACTTAGGAATAACTTTTAGACATAAGTAATCATTAAGGGTTTACTCGCCGATAAGAATAGGACCAACGAGAAAGGATTAACTACATACACTTCATATAAAGCTATCAATAAAACAAGTGACAATCTACTTAATTATAAGGACAGCCCTCTTATTGTCTCGAGTATCTATCTGTGTACGTGTGTGCTACTTGCTGATTCGTGCCTATTGGTTTATTTTATTATTTTAATTGCAACAAATCGTGCCAGTCTCTCAGGCTGAAACCCCCTTGCGTTAGGATATTAAAATACTGATTAGAATAACGAGATAATACGTTCCACTCTTAGTGATCGACACTCTACTTACCATTATCTTCATACTGACCGGGTACACTGCTCGTTAAGTGTGTGTGTTATTGATAAGTCGGCTAAATATAAATTTAAAACTTGAGTAGGCATTAAAACTGCTAAACCGCAACGACACATCACGCGCATCATTGAGAGAAATGATATGAATATGCCAATAATCCTTGGGGCACCCTTTCTCGCTACCACTAGAGCACAAATCAATTACGAAAATAGCACCATCCAAATGAAGAAGGGGAAGAAAACAATAAACTTCCCAACGATCCCACGACATATACGAGATGTTGCTCTGCAGAAGAAGATGGAGGCTAACACTAATATAGTCCGTGGTAATGTTCGAGAGAAAATTCTTGCATGGGAGGCAAGGATTAAGAGTTATATGGAAAATGAGATTAGGGAATGTAAGGATGGAAATAACGATTATATTGAGGCTGATGAGCAAACCAATAACCCCGTTGAATTTACAAAAGGAGACTCAGTGCTCCTAAGGCATTCAGAAACAGAAGCACCTACCAATGAACTAAGTCCCTGGTGGTACGGACCATTCACAATTAAAAGTTTACACCATAATGGGATAGTAAGCTTGACCAGCAAAGGAGGAGGTGAAGTAACTGCGAATGTCGAGCGATTGAGACACCACCACCCTGATAACAAGGATCATATCTATCAGGGATACGTCATTATGAATGATGGAAAAACGTAGACCCCGTGACTTTGAGTCTAGCTACAAGACTCGTTAATAAAGAAAAGCGCTTCTTGGGAGGCAACCCAAGCTTTATTTATTTTATTTGCTTTGTGTGTTTATTTATTTGTTTGTTTGATTTTATTTTCCGTATGTGTGTTTAATTTTTATTAGTATTGATTCATGTTCAAAACTAATTTGTGAAAATGCTTTATTTTGTTTTTAACTTCGTCTTAACTACATATAAAGGTATTTTGCAAAAGTTAAGTGTAAGGGAAATCTAAATTGGTTTATTAGAACACATATGAACATGAATCGTAATAATATTAAATTAACATACATATTAGTATTTGTTTGAGTCAAATGCTTGTATCGAGTCATAATGATGTTTTGCAGGATTTCCAGGAAGTAAGGTAAAGGTTTTTCCAAAAATTTTCCGGAAACTTAAAATAAAAATTTTTGTCAGGTCATTTCTGACGGCGTCAAGGTTTATAACCTGACGGCGTCAGATTTAATTTCCAGAAATTTTTGAAAGTTTTGTTTTCATAAAAAGTTTTTATTAAAATCTCCAACTTATAATCTCCAGGAATCTGCAAAATTATCATTCCACAAGCATTATATCCTTATATATAGATTTTATCCCGCCGATGGTATGCAGGTTTTCGTGTTTGTTTTCTCAGGTTTAACAGGTTATTTTGGACAAGGAGATGTTTATGGAATCAAGCTTATGGCGATGCATTAGTCATGGAGCTTCAACATTACCTTGGAGGAAGATCTAACCGTGTAATTTCATTATCCACCGAGCGAATCAGGGGAGTATTTGATTTCATTCTTTTACTTTTTTCTTTTACATCTTGTTATTTGAACACTGGGGACAATGTTCATCTTAAGTGTAAGGGGAGGGTAAAAGTACGATTTTAGAGAATACAATTGCGCTTGATGTTTGTTTGTTTAATAGTAGATGTGTAATAAAACTGAGAGAAATACTTGTTAGGGTAATTTTAGTGCCAAATTTAAAATTTTTTACAACACTTAGGAGTGAAACTTTGATCTTAATGAGCGTCTCACGGATAGGAGTTATATGACTAGCACAAAAAACCGTACCACTAAAAAATTTTCCACCCCAAATATGTGAGGTTCGCCCCTAGAATTGGTAGGAAAAGCATTTATGCTATGATGTGTGTACCGGTAGCACTTAGATTCTAGAACTTGCGTTAGGACCATTCCGAGGCCACAAGTGAGACTACATTCGTGTAGTTAGATTTACTACATGATAAGAGGCATTAGGATTAACCCATTGTTTTACACCTGTGTTTTTGTTATAATTACATTGGCTACATTGGTCAAGTAATTCCCCCACACCCTTTGCGTTGTACTCATTTTTAGTACACGATACCCTTAGTACACCCCTCAGAGCCTATCTTTTCGTTTTGACCTTTAAGCATTTTACTTAAAGGAAGAATTTGTTACACCCCACTTAAATGTACACCCAAATCGCCTTAGCCTACCTTGTATGCACTCATTTTTAGCGCATTATTGTTACAACATTTGTTTAAACCCAAGTTAATTATCTAGTTGATTACATGGTTGCTAAGTCGAGTCATATCCTTGTACATATTGTTTTGGGACGATTGGGACTCATGGGTAAAGTACTAGTGTAATGGAGTAATGGGGAAGAACAACATTATTACCCCCATATGTGCTAAATGTTTTAAAAGTACTCCAAGTTTTTCAATTATCTTAATTCGAGTCATTAGAATAGTTATTTGTAAAGTTATGTAAAAGTTCAAGTGTAAGGGGAATGCAACGCCCCTATGATGTATTATTTTGGATGGTAGGGCAAGAGTGTATGAAAAAAAAAAAAAAAAAAAAAAAAAAAAAAATCAAGAAAAATACAAAAAAATGAAAAAAAAAAAAAATAGAAAAAAAAAACATACGGACTACCATCCCGTTTCATTTTATTTTTATTTTATGTTTTTGTTATTTTGTTTCTAGCTTAAGATTGAGTCTAGTCTTGGCTTAGCAACATTGTATAGTACATGTAATTGATCAAGATCTTTAACTCGCCACCAGTAAAATATCCCGTATCCAACAAAACCGTGTTTTCCTTTTCCCTACACCTAACGTTATAACCCATGAAAAAGCCCTCTTTGATAGTTTATCTTAGGTGCTTACGCCTAGTGGAGGAGGTTTTCGATCCTTTCCCAAGCCTATGGTAATCTATTTGCTATGACAGGTAGTGAGAGATATTATCCGTTTTCATTTATGAGATTTATTTTGATGACACTTGAGAGATGTGAGTATCTAAACACTACTTGTGAGGTGCTAGTATGTAATCTCCGTGCTTATTATGATTGAAGTGGAACGATTATTTGTTGTAATTACTTTTATGTTTGCATTAAATGACCCCTAACTTGTATTTTGATTAGAATAAAAGCGCATTTGCTTGAGGACAAGCAAATCTCAAGTGTAAGGGTATTTGATGAAGCGAAAAGTGTACCGCTTTTAAGGGGTCATTTAAGCCTTAAATCGTATTTATTTGATCAAATATCGCCCTAAATCGTTCCTTTTGTCATTTTAGGTACTTTTGAGGAGAAATCTGGAAAAGGAGGCATTTTGGACGTTTTTGGAGCATAAAAGTGAAGAAAACGGCAAAGTCTCAAAAATCGGCTGAAAGTTACCTTTGACGGCGTCACATTTAACTCTAGACGGCGTCATGCTTTGGCAAGAAAAAGTGGACGTGAAATTTACTCATGATAAGCCAGTGAAAATAGCATGTGAATTCTGACGGCGTCACGCTTTAACTTGATCAAGGGCGTCACGGCTTAAATCATAAGGGGACGGCGTCACGTTCAAGGTTCGACGGCGTCAAGCCTTGATAAGCCAGAATGGATTTTTGAAGAGCTAAAGAGGGACGGCGTCAAGAAGGTCATCCGGGAACCCTAGAAGCGGCGAGGTGACGGCGTCACAATCCATAAGGTGACGCCGTCAGATCCAAAAGTCTATATATAGTTTTCTAATTTTTTGTCATTAAAGAGAGCTTAGTGTGTGGAATTTTGGGAGAAAACCCTAAGACGAATTCAGCTTCTTTTTCAAGGCTTTTTGCCTTGAGATCTTCTATGTTACATTGAAGATAAGTTATCAATTAATCATTCAATATGTCTATGTGTTGTTTGATTTTATCTTATTCTTGTCTTTTGATTAACATGTTAGGCTAAATTTATCTTGTGTTTGCTTAGATCTAATGAAACCTAGCTATTGATTATTGGTTATTAGTGTGTTATTAGTTGTATTGGATGATTGTTTATCTATGTTAGGCTTAAGAAAACTGGCTAACTTCCTATTCGGTAACTTGCTTGAACGTCTTAAGAAACATGAACCAAATGCGTACTAAAGGTTTTTATGGTTGTATTTAATGCACAAGCGAATTCTAGTGATCCCATGTTAGGAGCTTCCTAGCCGGCTCGACATAGGAGTGAAGTAGGAGCTTGTAGAGTTGGGGAAGTAAGTACGCCACCCCACGAATGGTATTAAGGAATACACCCGTCATCCACGCGACTAATACACACTAATTAACTGGTAAAAGATAGTTAGGGAGTAAGGAAATCTAAGTAAACACATTTCTCTACACATAAGTTTCTCACCACATTTTCATTTTTGTTATTTTATTTTATTTGCATTCGTAGTAATTTTGGGTTAGTTGACTAGCAACTAATTCCGCCCACTCTTTCAAACCCAAGATTTTACTTGCTTTCATAAAAATATAAAAACATAAAAAAGAATCTTCCTCAACCCTTAGACCTATTAGAGTAGTCTTTCATACCTAACGAACACTATTCCCTGTGGAGAACGATCAATCCCCCGTACTTACCACTACACTATACTACATCGGTCAGGTACACTGCCTGGTGGGGTTGCAAGCCTCTTGAGATCCCTCGAGAGGTAAAACCTGTTGTAAGGTTGCAAAACCACGCATCACATATCCTCCATCAAATGTTTTGAAGTATGAGAGGAATGACATGTTGCCTGTCATGTGCCTTGAACATCCACTATCAACATATCCTTGATCTTCCATATCAGATGAATGTTCCTGCACATGAATAAACATATTAGTTTCCTTGGGGTACCCAAGCCATGACAGACTTGGGTTTGCCTCTTGCATCAATGAAATCAAACCTTTTCAGGATTGTTGATGCACCTTTTGATTGGATTGGTTTCCAAATCCAACATGCTGAGGACTTAACAGCACTTTCCCTTCTAATCCATTGTGTGGTCTTTGGTCTATCAGTACCAATTTTGGCAATACCAATTTTGGCAGTACCATTTGGTTTAGCAGGACCTTTTGGTCTAGCAGGACCTTTGGTTTTTGGTTTCCAAAATTTTGTTTTAACCACATTTATCTTTTGAATAGGACTTTTCTCAACTTTTGGTACACTTTTGAAAGTGTTTCTTGTACCCTTTTCAGTTGGTTTTGTAATAACAGGCTTATGTTGTCTAACAGTATGATTATCTTTTGTAGTGTTAGACTTAACAAAACTTTTTCTGGGGTGAGTAACATTTGTTTTAGACTTTGATTTACTCCCAGAAACCCATTTATTACAATAAGCATGAAGATGATTAAAGCTACCACAATAATAACAAGCCTTATTAAACATAACAAAGTCATCACCTAATTGTTGTGACTTAAGGTTTTTCCAATTTCTTTGGCTTCCCCTAGGTTTGTTATTACATTTTTCACAACTTTCAACTGTCTTCAAAACAGCTTGAGTCTTAGCTTTAACTTCTACTTTCTTAGGATTGGTTGGTCCTATTTTGATTCCTTTGATAGGAATAGTCTGATCTTCATCATCATCAGATACCCAATCCTCAATAATTAGGACATCTGGTCTCTTATCAGTGAGCACCTTAGAGAGTGGGACAATCTTAGCACTCTCAGAAGGTTCACTTATCACTACAGATTTAGCCAATGGTTTGTTCATGACTTCATGCACACCTGATTCAGCAAGATTTGATCCTGGAGGACAAGGGATTCCTCTATAAGGAGGTGGACATTCATTGTATCCTATCCCTGATTTTATTCTCTTATTCATCTGATTCTCTACTATGCTCCTAGTACACTCAGAAGCATTTTCCAATTTAGTAACAGTCAGTTGAATATTATCTCTAGCCAAGGTAACTTTAGTACACTCATTCCTTACAATTTCTATTTCTGAATCTTTCAAAAATATTTGTCTATTAAGAGCAGCTTTAGCATCAGAAAATGTGAGTTCATTTTCTCTATAGTGAATGATTTGTTTTTCTAGCTTGGACATACCACACTTATGGTCAAATAAGGTTTGATTGGTTTTTCTATGTTCTAAAATTTCTGTATTATAAGCTTTACTTATGATTTCTAATTCTTTAAGAGAGTCACAATTATTAGAACATTTGATAGTTTGTACCTCAGGAGTGGAGAATGCCATCAAAGCCAATTCATCAGAAGTTGACTCATCTTCACCCATGAAACTCCAATCAAAACCCATGCCATCAATAGCAACCATTGCTTTTGGCTCAGCAACTTCAACAACCTTACTCTTGCTTTCAAAGCTTCCTTTCTTCTCAAAGCTTTTTTTATTTCTGTTGTCAAACCCTCTACCTCTGTTATCCTGCTTCTTAGGTCTTCTACACTCTCTAGAGTAGTGACCTTTCATGTGGCAGTTGTAACACTCCACCTTTGACTTATCATAGCCAGCAGGCTCATTTCCATCTATCAGTATCTTCTTTCCAGTCCTCATCATCAACTTCTTAGCTCTTATGCTTAAAAGTGAAAGTTGCCACTTTATGTCCATTACTTCAAGATCATCAGGATGAATCTCTTGAAGGTCTTCAAATGTTAATACGGACCCATTATGTTGAGATGTAAGAAAAGCACATCCAATTGTTTCATCTAAAATGGATTTGGTACTACTAGAAGTACTAGCAGTACCAAAAGTTGTGTTAGCAGTACCTTCTTCTCTGCCACCTTTATCTTCATTATCAACCTTTGAGATGCTTGGGGATGAAACAAAAGCCATATTTCCAGAACTTGACCCAGTAGTCTTCTTAACTTCATGTTCTACAATTTTGAAATTGTTGTAGAGATCATTGAGACTCATCTGGTCAATATCTGATTTGTTCTTCCATACAATGACATGCATAGACCATTCTGAAGGTAAACTCCTAAGAAATTTAGAGTTTAGGTCTTCTTGAGTTATCATCACTTCATGGATGGCTAACTGACTTGCAAGCTTCTGAAGTCTATTGAACATACTGTCCAAAGACTCATTGGTTGTGGCTGTAAAGTTCTCAAATTGTTGTTTGAGAAGTGTTTTCTGTGTTTTCTTGGTAGCATCATTACCACCAAACCTAGCCACAATAGCTTCAAAAAGGGTTTTGGCATCTTTGTATTTGTTAAAGATCAGAAGTTGATCATTTGGAATAGTCATCAGTAACATACTCCTTGCCTTTAGATCATTTCTCTTCTGAACTTTTTCATCTGCATTTGATGGTTGTTCTTGTATTCTTGTTACAAGAGCATCATTTACTGTTGTAGTGGTGATTTGGGGTTTAAATGAATTGCCTTGTTCAATGATCTCCCAAAGTGCATAGTCCTGCACTTGAAAGTATTGTCCAACCCTTAGTCTCCACATTTCAAACTCGTTTTGCTTGAGTAATGGAAGTTTAGCTGCAACATTGGTTTGAATATGTTCAACATCCATTTTTCTTTTAAATTAGTAAATATCAAGCCTTGCTCTGATACCACTTGTGGAACGGTTTATTGTTTATGTTCTTGATTGAGATATTTATGTATTGAATGTGTTTAGCATGCGGAATCTACTACAACACACTTTAAAAGAACACAAGGTGGTGAGTTTAAGTAAACGTGAGAATGCAATGATCAAAGAACACAACTTTGGTTAACACAAAACGATTCAATATTATTGATAATAATACGGATGATCTAAATATCACCGGGATTACAAAGTAATCTTGAATCTTTGATGGAATTGTGAAAGTGTAACTTAGTTACTTGAGAGATAGTTTGGTTATGTGTTTTTGGTTGTAAAAGATGCATGCATGAAGTAGTGACTAAGATATCCTTTTATAAGATAAGGATATCTTATTACATGTTGTCAAGTGGAAGAGTATTATACTATACTTTGACTATTATTTGCGCCTACAATTAAATACAACTACCCATGTACAACTCTGATAATATTCCTCTGTCACCACAGAAGACTAATCTACTTCTACATAACGTATAACTTTGTACAAAGACTAATAATTCAACTAAATATCTATTACAAAATATCTAATCGACTTGACATAAGCTTGGCAGGCTCTTCATCAACCAGCAGTACCTTCTACCCAGAAGGTACTGGTAGAACATCTTCATACTTGTTCAAAATCAACTAGCAGGCTCTTCACATCATTGGCAGGCTCTTTGACTTTGATCATTTTATTCCCAACAAAAAGCATCATTATATCTTGTCTTCCTGACGATATAATGGAATCAGTCATCAACTGTTCAACAACCAAGCAAACTTGGGATGACTTGATCAATAGCTTTGAAGGTCCCTCAGATACCAAGGAAAACAGGATCATGGATCTGAAACTTGAGTACAATACTTTCAGGGCAAAGGACTCTGAAAGTCTCTCTCAGACATATACCAGATACAAGACCTCGATAAACGAATTATCAAATGATGGTGTAGTTTTGTCTAAGCATGAGACAAATGTTGGCTTTGTCAACAGTCTCCCTGAGAAGTGGCTAAACTTCTCACAAGGCCTCAGGAATGCTAATCACATTCAGACCCTTGAGCTCCCTAAGATCTATGGGAAGTTTGTCTATGAAGACAACTTAATCTCTAGGAGATACCCAGACTCAAAAGTTCTTGAGACAAAAAAGGCCTTGACCTCCTCACCCATATCAACTGCCTTTTATTCTAATGGTGTTGTGCAGGATTTTCAAGAGGATTCTGAAGATGAGATTGATGAAAGAACTGGTGATGAGTACCTAAATGATATAAACTTGGAATTCCAAGAAAGGACACTCCTTGCTAATTCAAAATGTTTCATCAAAAGAAATCAGTCCAACTTTTCAAAAGCCAAAGCAAATGAAACCACTGAATGTTTTAATTATGGTAAAAAGGGTCATTTTGCTAGAGACTGTTATTCTAAAACCATCTCAGAACCCTCTTATAAATTTTCAGGAAACAGTTCCTCAGGAACTCGCAAGTTTCAACCTAGAATGCTTCAGTCGACCCAAAACTTTCAAAACAATAATGTTCAAAAGGGTCAAAAAGACTTTGAAGCAAAATATAGGAAAGCTAAGGCTAAACTTGCACTTCTTGAAACTAATCCCTCAATGTCTCAGGCTGCTCAAACATCCAAACCTGTTCAGACAAAGAACAAGGTTCTTGTAGCAGAAGCTTATGACTGGGATGAAGAAGAGGTCTCCTCAGAAGATGAGGAAATTAGCGTGAGTGCACTGATGACACTTTCTGAAGGTGATCAGGTGGCTGTTGGAAAAAGCCATGCAAGGAATGGAGAGTGGGTGAACATAACCATGAAGAAGGTAAACACTTTACTTTCTATGGATGATAATTCTAACTGGCAGTCCTATATGAATTATATTTGTGTAGATCTTAAGTTTGTTGAAGTACAAAGGCTTAACTTGCTTTCAAAATATAACAATCTTGTGTTAGAATTAAATAAGTGTAGAGATGAATTGCTTGTACTAAAACAAGTCAAGTTAGAAAATATTACACTACAAATTCAAAACAATGAGATTTTGAAGCAAAATCAAGCTCTTCAAAATGAACTTAACAAATAAAAGGCTGTCATTGAAGGCTGGACTAAAAAGAACCCCAAGTTTTTTGATACTGTGGGTTTAATTCCTAAGATAACTATAGGAATTGACCAACTCACTAAAACCCCCAGTGAGAGTCACAGTGAAATGGCCTTTGTTCCAGCTGGCATATCTTTTGAGCAAGAAATGCAACCTAAGTCAAATGACTGGATTGTCAGGGACAACCCAGTCAGTAAGTTACCAAACTTTGAGACTGGAAAAATCTTGCTTCCTGAAAGTCAGGCTCTGAAAAATATGCTTGGACTCACTGACAAACCCAGTAGTACTGAGTCAGTCAATGAGTCTGAATCAGAATCATTCACACCACTCCCACCACTGAATATCCTTCAGGGTGCTGCACCATGCTCAGACCTCCCACCATTGGTCTACTCTCAGTATTCTCCAAAGGAGAATCCAGGAATGGGAAAAACCCTCCTGAAGAGGCAAACCCCTGAAGTCTCAGTACATTCTGATAACTCATCAACTTCAGTCCCTTCTGAAGTAAAAACAGAAAGCCCTGATTCCAAAATTGATCAGCTGGCTGAGCTTGTTAGGAAGCTGAGTGAGAAGATTGAATCTTATGAGAAACCTTCTCAATCCAAGATGAAGGAACCCAAATCAGCTTCCTCAAGCACCAAACCAAAACCCTCCAAACCCCTGAAAAGGTGTGAGCTGTGTCAATATACCAATCATTTCACTGATGATTGTTATAGAATCCTTTACTGCAAGATATGCAAAAAGGAAGATCACAGGACTTCTG
Organism: Artemisia tridentata subsp. tridentata; assembly: GCA_021014915.2. Taxonomy (NCBI): domain Eukaryota; kingdom Viridiplantae; phylum Streptophyta; class Magnoliopsida; order Asterales; family Asteraceae; genus Artemisia; species Artemisia tridentata. The sequence goes on along the minus strand of CP139508.1, from coordinate 359,651,968 downwards.
ATCACCAATCATTCACAGCCACAACAAAGATGGCAAACTTTAAAGCTCAGGCTTTAGAATACCCTTCTGATTCTAAACAGAAACAGAAACAAAAGGCAAAGCCTTTTGCACCTTGCCCTCACTGTGACTTCAATGACCACCATCCTAAGGATTGTCTAATGAACAACTGTTGTGAAATTTGTGGAGACTCCACTCACAACACCTCAGGACATGAAAAGGTCATTCATACCAGAAGAGGTATGACCAAGTCATCCTCTCAGTCCACTGAGTCCACCTCTGCAATGAAATGCAAAATTTGTGGTAGCTTAGCCCATTCAACCACTAACCAGGCATCAATCATTAAGGATAATCAAGCCAAACCCTCCAAGAAGAGGGATCCTAGAAATAACTAACTCGGTTTACATACTTGTGCAGAGACATGCCAGGAAGCTAGTTTGGCATCTAGATAGTGGATGTTCAAGGAGCATGACTGGTGTGAAAGAGTATCTGCACAAATTTGTGGAAGAACCAGGACCCAAGGTGATATTTGCTGATAACTTATCATGTCTCACTGAAGGTTATGGTTCAGTAAGCTGTAGTGGCATAGTCTTTACTAGGATAACTTATGTCAATGGCCTTAAGTACAATTTGATCAGTGTTAGACAACTATGTGATGCAAAATACATAGTTCAGTTTGATGATAAGCAAGGAACCATCTTTAATGCAAATAAGGAAGTTGTCCTTATTGCACCAAGAAGACAAGATGTTTATGTATTAGACATGTCCAGTCTAACTCAGAATGAAACTTGTCTCTTTACTAAAGCCACTGAAACCCTCAACTGACTTTGGCATAAGAGACTCTCCCACCTGAATTTCAAAAACATAAACAATCTTGTAAAACAAAACAAGGTCCTTGGCTTACCATCACTTGTGTTTTCAAAGGATAAACCATGCTCTGCCTGTGAAAAAGGTAAATATCATAGAGCATCCTTTAAAACCAAAATAAACTTTTACATCAGGAACTGCCTACATCTTCTCTATATGGATCTCTTTGGACCCATCAGTCCTAGATCCATTAACCATGAGAAGTATACTCTGGTCATTGTGGATGAATACTCAAGATACACTTGGGTTTACTTCCTGATCAAAAAGACTCAGGCAGCTGAAACAATCATGTCCTTTGTCAGGAACATTGAAAATCAAAATGACATCAAAGTCAAACAGATTAGGACTGACAATGGAACAGAGTTCAACAACTATGAACTTGAATGTTTCTGTGATGAGAAAGAAATTTCCCAAAATTTTTCCTCTCCTTACACACCTGAACAAAATGGTGTAGCTGAAAGGAAAAATAGAACACTTATTGAAGCAGCCAGGACAATGCTAAATGGACCAGTCCTTTCCAAACACTTTTGGTCTGAAGCAGTCAAAACTGCTTGTTATACACAAAACAGATCCATCACTGTCAAGAGACATAGCAAAACCCCTTATGAGTTATTCAAGGGAAGGATCCCTGACATCAGCTACTTTCATGTCTTTGGGTGTCCTGTGTTTATTCATAATAACAAGGATCACTTAGGGAAATTTGATGCCAAAGCTGATGATGGATACTTCCTAGGATACTCACTTGTCTCAAAGGCCTTCTGGGTGTTCAACACTAGGAGACAACAAACTGAGGAAACATTCCATGTTACCTTTGATGAGAGCACTGATGCAATCAGTGTGTCTAACACCTCAGTGGAAGAGATAGGCATTAATGATTCATCAAAATACCCTCCTGATGAACATCATCTTGACAATGGTCCTTCTACTCAGTACCAACCAAATGCTGACATCTCCTATTACATCATTCCTCACAACCTTCCTTACCCAACCATCACTGAGTTTGTTGAAGCACAAAGAAGTACTGATGCAATCATTCAGTCTGATAACAGTGCTCAGGGACCAAATAATCACAGTGATGAGTCAACCCTCCCAGACACTCATGATGCTGAAGATCATCATGTGTCTGATCCTGACCCTACCCATCAGGCCTCCTCAAGTTCTAATCAGTTCCCAAGACCTCAGGACAGTTGGACTAGGTCTCAGGATATAGAACTTGTGAATATAATTGGAGAGCCTACTGAAGGCATGCTTACTAGAAGCATGGCTGCACAACTGAGAGCAGCCTCAGCCAATGAATGCCTATTTGTGGACTTCATCTTCATAATTGAACCCAAAAGTGTCATGGAAGCACTTAATCATCCAAGTTGGGTTCAGGCCATGCATGATGAACTAGAACAATTTGAAAAAAACAAGGTAATGACCTTGGTAAAATGTCCTGAAGATATTTCAGTCATTGGCATGAAATGGGTGTTCAAAAACAAATCTGATGAAAATGACATAGTCATTAAAAACAAAGCCAGACTTGTAGCCAAAGGATATAACCAACAAGAAGGCATTGACTATGAAGAAACATTTGCACCAGTAGCAAGGATGGAAGCCATCAGGATCTTCCTTGTTTTGGAACCTACATGAACTTCAAGGTGTACCAAATGGATGTTAAAAGTGCATTCTTAAATGGGTCACTGAAAGAAGAAGTTTATGTTCAGCAACCTCCTGGATTTGAAAGCCATGAGTTTCCTGACTATGTCTGCAAGCTTAACAAAGCCCTTTATGGACTGAAACAAGCTCCCAAGGCATGGTATGAAACTCTCTCAGCCTTCCTGATCCAAAATAAATTTGTCAGAGGCAAGATAGACAAGACATTGTTTATCTACAGGACAAATAATGATGTCATACTTGTACAAGTGTATGTTGATGACATCATCTTTGGCTCAACAAGTTATAAACTTTGCAAACAGTTTGAAAAACTAATGGCAAAGAAATTTGAAATGAGCATGATGGGTGAACTGACTTACTTCCTTGGTCTGCAAATCAAGCAGACTGATAAAGGAACCTCTATCAGTCAAGAGAAGTATGTCAGAAGCCTACTGAAGAAGTATGAGCTCAGTGACTGTGCCTCAGTCAAAACTCTTATGGTACCCCCAAACAACCTTGGTCCTGACATAACAGGAAAACCAGTGAATCAAACTCTTTTCAGAGGAATGATAGGATCACTGATGTATCTACTTGCATCAAGGCCTGACATCCAATTCTCAGTCTGTTTGTGTGCCAGATACCAATCTGACCCAAGAGAATCTCACCTCACAGCTGTGAAAAGGATACTCAGGTACCTGAAAGGTACTCCAAACCTTGGATTATACTATCCATAATGTTCAGGCTTTGATCTCAAAGGATACTCAGACTCGGACTATGCTGGATGGAACATGGACAGGAAAAGCACCTCAGGCTCCTGCCAAATCCTTGGTGGAAAACTAGTCTGTTGGAGTACTAAGAAGCAACAATCAGTTGCCATGTCCTCAGCTGAAGCTGAATATGTTGCAGCAGCAAGTTGTTGTGCAAATGTACTCTGGATGAAAAGTCAACTCAGTGACTATGGAATTCAGTACAAGATGGTTCCCATCTTTTGTGATAACACAAGTGCAATTGCCATCTCAAACAACCCTGTTCTTCATCAGAGAACAAAACACATTGATATTAGATATCACTTCATCAGGGACCATGTCATGAATGGTGACATTGAATTACACTTTATTCCTACTGAATATCAGCTAGCTGATATATTCACCAAACCATTGGATGAACCAACTTTCACAAGACTGAAAGCTGAATTAAGAATGTTGGATATTGAGATTCAGTCCACTGATTGAATCCATACAACAGTGTAAATTATAAAAAACCCATGTCCCTGACTCAATGTGTTCCTCAGTGAAAAGGATCACTGAACCTTAGGAACTAAACCCAAGTTCCTGAACCCTTGAACCATCAGGAACTATACACAAGTCCTGAACAAGCAGGTTCACTGAATGAAGAGTCATTCAGGGCCCTCAGAAGACATTCAATGCTAACTTAAATGCTCTAAGTATCTAGTTAGTAAATGTCCGAGGTTGGTAACTAATATTTAATATAAGAATATTTGTTCTTTTGCCTTTCTGGCATGCACCTCATGGGCCACCACATTCCCACTTGGCATTTAATGCCTCTCCAATCACATAACAGATATGTGATGACTCAACCTTGCAAATTACACTTTTTGCAGATGGCACAACTGTTCACCTCGACAGTTGCGCAAAACAGGGAAAGTAGAGTGGTTATGAATTAAATGCGGATCTCAAACGTTTTATTCGAAACGGTTTTTCAAAATAATATCTTTTGAAAAATTAAACCGCTTAATGCCTAAATTACCCTCCTCTCCACTTCCCTATAAATACCCCCCAAACAAAAAACACACACACGTTTTTTAGAAAATCTTAGGCAAATTCTTGCCTTTTTCTTTCAAAACAAAATTTTGTGTGTGTGTTCTTAGTCTTTAGAAACCCAGACCTTCGTTGTTCTTGCAAACCCAAGACCTTCCAACACGAATGGCTACTTCTAAAGCTATTACATACGCCCCAAATGTGGAATTCTAAATCGAGGGCGTATACATGACCAAGAACAACGTGGTAGGAAACTTTGCCTATCCCCAAAAGTTTTGGGCGTACAAGAATGTGGTCAAGTATTTACAAAACTGCTTTCTTGCTACAGAGTTCACAAAGACCCCTTCAGTCATTTATAATGACTATCTGAGGGAATTTTGGTGTACAGCAGTGGCAACTAGCCCTGAGGACAACAAAGACTCTATTATCACTTTCTCAGTGATGAATGGGAGAAGGACCCTCTCCCTTGATTACTCAACCTTCATCAAGGCCACTGGTCTTGATTTCGCTAAGAATTTTGCGCCCAACCCCACTGACCAAGAAGTTAAAGCAGAATTGCTTTTTCTAGGGCCACATGACCACAAACAACCTGAAGTGGCCCCAGGACAATTATTGGAAAAGGCACCAATAATTAAGACTTGGTTCTCTCCCATCTAGAGGATCCTGATGACTTTTGTCATTCAGGTCCTTGGAGGGAATAAATCCTCCACGGAGCAATTGAACTCATCACAACAATTGATGGTGTTCAGTTTCCTGGAGGGTAGAAAAATTGACATTGGAGGAATAATCTTCCGTGACCTCGTTGCTAAGCTCTCAGGAAAATCTAGGAAAAGACACATGTCTTACACAAGGTTCATTTCCTGTATGCTTCAGGACTTACTTGGCCCTGATTATATTAGGTCTGACGCTCAAGGATCTAAACCTGACGTCCTACACAAGGCCAATTATACCAGTGGCATAACAGAGGTACAACCAGTCGCCCTGACCAACTACATGCTGGTAGTCATTCAGGGTGACAAAGCAATCTCACCCATTCCTTCTCCTGAAAAACAGGAGAAGAAGAAAAAGAAGGCAGGGACCAAGAAGGTGGTTAAACCCAAATCACTCGCCCTTGGATCTTCTGCCTCATAACCCAAAAAAGGGGAAACAATGGCCAAGACCTCAGAGACACCCATCATTGAGACCCTCTTGACCTTAAAACAAAGGCCAACGGAGGTCACTGAGAAATCATCCTCAGTGTCCTCGGGCAAACCCCAGTTTCCTCATGGCTCTACTGACATACACAAGTTGGTAGGGTCAGGAACCTTCACCCTCTCACATCCCGATGAAGGCATTAGTCAATCAAAACCAATGCCTGAGGGAGTACAGGGTCCTGAATCCTCAGTAGAGCAGCACTACTCTACTGAGAAGGGGACCCACACCCAATCACATCCCGTTCACAGCTCTGAGAAATCACACTCAGAGTCTCAGGGAGTCAAGGACCCTAAATCCCCAAAAGGGCAGTACAACCCTGATGGGAAGGGGGTCCACCAACAATCACAAACTGTGCCTCATGATAGTACTAGAGAACACCCACCAGTCCTTGAAGGCGCACATGGGGACAAAGACTCAGGGGGCATGCGACCACCCGCTGATATGGAAACACAACCCCCTCATGGTGGATCTAGTCTCTCGGGAACTAACTCCAAACGCCAGGCTGAGCAAACCCACTCAGTTATTATGGTAGGGTTAGGACCTGGCCAAACCCAGTTGCAGATTCAGTCAATGGCGGATTTTCAGGCCGCTCTCTTGTCTGATGAGGAGCTCAGTATTGATAGTGAGGAAGAAGTGTTTGAGGCAGGTGATGATATGGATACTGATGCTCAACCCACTGAACAATCGCATCAGTCTTCTCCACATCAGGGTGAAGAATCAGAATCTCATGCTGATCATTCACCGGACTCTGAATCATCCTGCCCAGCCAATCTCAGGAAGTATGACAACATTCTTCCTCTCACTGAAAGACAATTGGTCAAGTTCTTGCAGAAGGCCAACAATGCTCTCTTTCAAGGGCTCACTGAAGAAATTTTTGACCAACATTGTGAAGCTGCAGTTCATTATGCCAACCTGAAGGACTCTATTGAATCTTATCATGATGACATTAATGAGCAACAATCAGGGATTTCCTACTCCTTGACGACTCTTGATCAGAATCTTAAAATTTTCAACGCTACTCTTTCCAACATCTCGAAGAGCGTTGCAACTATTCAAGAGTCAGTGAAAGATGACCCTGAGCTCAACAAGAAGATTCTTCAGGCTTATGAGACCTATCAGCAACAGAAAACTTAGTTCACTGAGCTTGTCAAAATGCTGACAACCTCCAACCTTCAGGGTCTCAGCTCTTTAGTGGACTCCATCAAGTCTTCCCTGGTTCTTATGGAGGCAAAATTGGCATCTTGGGCCAAGTCTTCGAATTCATTGGCTTGGAATCTTGGGCCTCGAATGACTGCTATAGAGGCTTCTCAGGCATCTCTTGAGGCAAAGGTAACCACTCTTCAGCAAGACACCTCAGACATCAAATCCATGATGACTGAGATTTATTAGGCTTTCAAAGGTCATGCTGCTGCCTCAACTTCAGTGAGCACTCCAAATCTTGCTCTTACAATGGCTTAAGCAACAGCTGAGGGGGAGAAAGTCACTGAAGCATCTTCCAGCCAACAACCTCCTTCTCACACTGAGGGGGAGATTCCTGAAACAACCCCATCATCAACTCACAAAGACAAAGGAAAAGGCATTCTTACTACTACAGAGCCTGGACCTACAACATTTGTACCTGCTTCCCAGGTCATAAGGCCTGACCCTGATGAACCAGTCAAGGTCCCTTATGAAATTAATGGAGTGATGCATCTTCTCACTGAGGCTGAAATTCCGGCTCACATGGAGAAGGAATAAGGGTTGACGAAAGCAGCTGAAGAAGAAAGGCTGAACATGTAACACCCCAACCCGATAAGGGTAAAGATGTCATAATAATGGTTTCATATCAGATCAAAACAAAGCGTACATCAACAGTAATACAAGGGTTCTCAAAGGTTACAAATGAAATACTGAATATACAAGGCTACAAAGGAAACAAAAGCTAAATACTAAGTCTGCAAATGCAAATCCTTCTAATAGTCTCTACTTCAGAATAACTATCAAGGTCTTCTAAGTCCAAAAGTCTCTTAACTCATACCCAGCTTCCAACTAAAAACCTGCCGCAGGGAAAGAAATGCGGTTGAGCTTAACAGATATATATAAACGAAAACGAAAGCAAAAGAAAACGAACATGTATAGTATGGTGCATTGGGTTTACAACGGTATAGTCAAAGAGTACAAAGTAAGAAAGAAAGAGGGTAGGTTAGTAATCCACCACGAGCCCGAACACAAATCAAATATAGTAACCATGTCTTCATAATCATATAGAGGGGAGACCTCTCAGATAATCAGATAATATGAGGGGTGTCCTCATTCTTCAAATGGAGTAGCTAACTCCCGAACTTGTGAAAGACGTGGATTGCACCCATGCATCAGTCACCGAACAATATTATAATATCAAATCCACTAATACGAACACGAACCTAGGATGCATCCATACGCCCCCCGAACAATAATATTGGCCATAATAAATAATAAAGCGCGCATGTAGTAGCAAATGGGGACGGTGTGGAACATCACTCGACCACACTAGAGTCATGCCATTGGTGCATCAATGACACGACCATGTTACCTTCATGGCTAGGAAACGAACTTGGCTTGGGTATCAAACTGAAGGGTCAAAGGTCAAAGGTCCAAATCACAGCAAAGGTTCAAATAGTCTAAGTCATCGAATCATAATCAAAGTCCAAATATCAGATGTTCATGGCAAAAGGGGTCATATCCAATATCAAAGTCAAATAAGTCAAAATGAACGGATCAAAGGTTTATAATCAAATGGTTCATTTAGAGAAATCTTTATCAATTGAATTTTTCATAAAAATGATCTTTAATAACGGTTTTCACAAAAGTAGTCTTTAAAAGTAATTTTCGTAAAAGTTTAGTAAAATTCCATATAAACGTGGTATTACATCATTCATAAACATCATAAAAAAAAGTAGTTTTCCTCAAAATATTTCCATGATATATTTACAAAGGTTTTCACATCTAGTTACCAAAATCAAATGAACCCTCGAATGTGATTCGAATACTAACATCACAAGGTAACGAACGAATATCTGATGGATCATTATAGAGGCTCAAAGCAAAAAGGGTCATATCGAACATCAAAGTCTAAATGAATCAAACAAACAAACCAAAGTGTAGGGGAAACATCGCAATGGCTTAGGGAATCTTAAAACGAATCAAGATAAATGAGTCATGAGAGGGAAAACACCCTTACTGAAAAAGGGTAGAATATCTGTACCTTATACCGCAAGTGCAAACATATCTAGAAATATAAAGATCGGAAACAACTCCATCTTCAGCAAATCTACACGAATACATGGTCGTCTTATTATTAATATCTTCTTCAAATCAGATTTCCCATTTTAGTCGGCTTTCCATTTTTAGTAACTTTCCATTTATAGCAGGTTTCCAAAATTAGCAAGTTTCCATTTTTAGAAAGTTTCCTTATTTAGCAAGTTTCCAAAAATAGCAAATTTCCATAATTAGATAAATTCCACAAAGTAATTTGGTTAAGTCATTTATTAAATATTATTATAGAGATAGGGTTCATTTTAGCAAGTCATGATAGTTTAGGGTTCACTATGACAACTTTTATATTTTAGGGTTTCAAATGTAAATATGCCCAAAGATAAGGGTTTAAAGTGAAATATTACAAGTTATTCATTTTAACCCAATAGTTTCTCAAAATTATAATTCCAATCCTTTAATTTTAACCATTTTACAAATTAAACCCTTTAATTAATTTAAATCACAAATTAAACCTTATAGTTAATTAAAATACACATCCTAACCCTAAAATTTTCCAATCGTTACCAATCATCAAACAACCTTAAAACACATTAATTTCATCAATTCTATCATCACAAACCTTAACCCTAATATTTTCGACCCATATATTTTATTTATTCGATCGGATAAACAAGAATTAAATCAAAACAATTACCATAGGCTTCAAATAAATGTAAACCCATTTTATTCAGGTCGTATATATATCTTATCATGTCACAAAAATCAAATCTTGCCACCAAATTTCATATAGGCCGATTTATAGATTTTGAATGATTTTAGGGTTTTTTGATTTATTCAATTTCGTATGGCCTCAATAACATGCATGGATCAATTTTGTGATTTTATACAGATTATAATAGATAAGAGGGATGATACAAAAATACCCAAATAGGTTGGATCAAAATGATTGAGCAAAAGTGAGTTTTCTCCTTTTTATTTTTCAGCCGATTAAACAATAACAAAAATAATTTACAAATCAAGGTTCAAGGCTTAATATAATTTCGAATACAATTTTCACAGATCACTTACATCATATTACAGCCCATAAAAATATGTTTGAGATTCAATAAATTCATATATGGCCGATTACAGTTTTATTCGTTTTTAGGGTTTAATGATTCGATTTATTCCTTACGATCTGAAAAGCATGCATGGATTGTTATAACTATTTTATATGGATCATATATGATGCAAAGAGGGTTAAAAAAATACCAGATAATATTCATGATGATCGAATGAGGTGTGGAGATTTAATTCCTCTCGGCAAGGATAAAACGCGATCAATAATCCAAAACCAACGAACCATGCTTCAAAAATTCGAACTCCTATTTTTCTAGCCTTCTTCTAACTCCAATGGATCCAAGAAAAATATCAAGAACATGCATAAAATTTGTGGTGGTCGTTTGTGAGTTTTTGGTTTAATTGGTTTAGGGTTTTTGATATATAAAAGGAAGAATAAATGAAAACCGTGTATATAATAGGGGAGAGTGAATGAATTTTGGCCCAAGATGATTAGATGAGATCAAATCTCTGATTTGAAAAGATTTTCTCTATTTATGTAACCTTTATCCATTTATTATATGTATTTAATCATTTAAAAGAAAGTAAATTCATAAATAAAAATGTATATTCGGCCCAAAGTATTTTTAATAATACTACAAGTATTTTTAGGACATTTTCAATGTTAAAATGTTTATGCAAAAATTATCATACTTCATATGTTGCAAATTTCCAAGTGTTTGGGATTTATTTGGTGCTTTATTTAAGTTTTAATTGAAATTTTAGGTTACAAGGGTATTTTGGTAATTTTGCAAGTTTTGAAATTTTGGGTTTTACAGAACAAGTATGCCCTCATCCAGGTGGTCAGTGAAGAGGCTGAAAAGATTGGATTACAACCTCAAGCCCTTGCTAAAAGGAAAGGTGGTGAGAGCTTTGTGAAAGCTTAGGATGCTGAGATGATTGCTCTCAGGAAGAAAAGGGATGAAAGGTTGAAAAAGGCTGAGGAGATAAGGAAAAAGAGAATTGAGAGGTACCAGTGGGTTATGACAAGCAGATTGAGACCTGAACCAATCACTGATGTCAACATTCACCAAAATACCAAGCCTGTTGTCATCAGTTTCTTCAGAGGCACTGACAAGAGAGACTATGAGGTTCATGATCCCTTTAGATTCGCTAACTTTGGGATAACTGAATTGGATGAATTGGGTCCAATCATATTTAAAAAGTCGAACGTTGTTGTCAAGGAACTAATGAAATCCCTGAAGCTAAGATATGAAAAACTGACAGCAACACCTGATGAACTTGGTATTCCCTCACTTCTCCCAGCTCCAGCCAGTCAGCCTGCTCCCTCTCATTCCTCTAAAAGAAAGAGGAAACAAATTGAGTCTGAGCCTGAGATCAAAGTTCCTGGCCTTAAATACAATAGAGCCCTCCCTGAAGGAGTTACATTCGTGAACAACTTGGCCATTGAACAACCTGAAAGGGGTCTCTTCTTCACTGATGAGTTTGGAGACCCAGCCTTCCAAAGATGGAGTGATATTGATCAGGCTGGAATCAAAGCCATGCTTGGTTTCCTCATGATGGCCTCCCCTATACAGAGTCCTGCCAATGTGAGGTTCTGCAACGACCTGAGAACCAAGATTCAAGAACATCCTGATCAACATGAGCTGGAATCCAAGAGACCTAAGCTTGAAGCCCTTGGATACAAACTGGACTGAATGAATCTGCAACACCACTATCCTGTACATTGTTTAGTTGTTAGGACTTATGTAATGAAATTAATAAAATGATGGCCCTTTGTTTTGTTATTTCAGTGTCCTTAATTACTTTCTAGTACATTCAGTATGGGAAGAAGTCATTAGCTCACTCATAACTGATCAAAACACTTAGGCATAATTTATATCCAAATAGGGGGAGATTGTTGGGTCCGTCAGTACCCAAGGATCCTTAAAACAGGATTTGAATACAAATTACGCTAAGTGTTAATCAACCGAAAACATAACTAAGTCACTGAGTGAACAGTCACTCAGTGAGTTACCTTCAAGATGCTCAGGACGAGTCTAAAAAGAAAAACTCACCACTCAGTGAGGCGGTACTCCCTGTTTGTTACTTGAGACAAAGAAGAAGCTAATGGGTTCAGTGAGTGTTGGACAAGAACTCACTGAACCCCAGTCTCCTCAACAACAATAAGAGATTGAAGACTGAAGAATGAAGACGAAGACTGAAGGACCTGAAGCCTGAAAGAAAGGTGGGAATAGGCGGGAAGAGTTTGAAGAGATAAGATGAAATCTTATCTTGTCAGAAACAAACCTTACCCATAATGGCTAAAAGTCAAGATGTGTCAGCACCAACACTCTGCAAGACGATTAGCCCATTCCTATTGGTTCTTGGAAATGAAAATTACTGTTGTAGTTGTCAGACACGCTTTGTATTCTTTTTGTATTTTAATCCTTGTTACTCTAATGTATAAATAGCAACTGATAGGAGAAAAGTGGGTTAAGTTTTGTGTATGTAAAGCTTAAACTTTCACAAAACCCATTTTCTCCTACAAAGAGTAACCAGTCCTTGAGATAGCTCAGTGAGGCAATATTGTTCCCACTTAAGCATAGCTTGAGTTTAGATAGGAGACACACCATACCTTGTCTATTCAATCCCAAGTGTTTGTTCCGCAAAACACTTGGGTAATAGATTCTTTGATTGATTTCTAATAAGAATTTAAACGTTGAAAAACATTGTGTTTTTATATTTACGTTTACTTATAAGTTGTAATTAATCAAATACATCGTATCAGTCATAAACACAAATTGATTAACCTTTTAGTTAACTCTAAGTGTATTAAGGGAACAACACAAAGCCTTCCACAAGCAAATAGGAAGGAACCTGGAAGCCTACGTTGATGACATGGTAATAAAAAGTAGGACTTAGGAAGACCTACTCTCCGACATTCAAGAAACTTTCGATCAATTGAGGGAAATCAACATGAAGCTTAACCTAAAGAAGTGTTCCTTTGGCGCGGAAGAAGGATAATTCTTGGGGCATCTGATTACGAAGCAAGGGATTAAAGCTAACCCTTCGAAAGTCAAAGCCATCACTGATAGCTCCAAAGTCATTAAAAGAAGTACAAAGACTAAATGGGAAGCTCGCGGCACTTAGCAGGTTCCTGTCAAAAGGGGCGGATCATTCTTTACCATTTTTCAAAACACTTAAGGGGTGTACAGATAAAAAGACTTTCCAATGGAGTTGTGATGCAGAATCCGCTTTCCAAAAGCTAAAAGTGTTCATGGAAATCTTACCAACACTTACGGCCCCAATCAAGGGCGAGGTGTTGTTCATATACATTGCGGCATCCTTCGAAAGCATCAGTGCTGTTCTTCTGGTAGAAAGGGATAAGAAGTGATTGAACAAATAGTTGCATAACCAAGCCTTCGATGGTGATCAAAGGAATAATGGGGTGTTGAGATTGCGCCAAGCTTGTTCTTAACCTGAAAATAAGAAATACAAAGACACTACGTTAAGTGATTGCGCAGGGGTTGGACCCTGTGAACCACCTCTGGCGTGCGAGTAAGTATGTGTGATGGTAATGTAGGTCGTAAATTTAGAGAGTGAGGTTAACTTGAAAATTACTTACTTTGTTCTTGGCCCGACTATGCTATTTATAGGTGAGAAATAGGACATAGTGGGCGGTTGCACATAGTTCGGAGATCATGGGGGCGTCCCATGGAAAGTGGTAACCGCTAGGGCTTTGTAGCCCACGATCTCTGTTTTGGCGGGAAGCCAAAGGGAAGAGGAGACGTGGGTTTGACCAGGTCAGGATAGTCCTTCGTGCTAGTCCCTTCGTCAGGAATACCCCGAAGGGCTTAGGGCTTCGATTGGCGGATTCCCACATTGTTAGGAATACGTTTTTATATATTTACAAGTCTTGTTCATTTATAATGTTGCACATTTATTAGGACTATATTGTTTGTAAATTTGGACCGGTTCATTAGTAGTCCATGAACCGGTCACATGTGCTAGTTTATTCTTATCCCATGTGAAGGAATATTCCTAGAATTATTCCTCCTCCCATTGCCTATAAATACAAGGCAAGGGACTCATTTTACTTGTTGGTTTTCTATTGTAAGTGCGGAAGCTATGCTTGTGTGTGAATCAAATTAGTGAAAACCTTCCATCTTATTCTTCTCTTCTTATTTCTCTTATTTACCTTATCGTATTTAGCTTATTACATTTCCATACGTAGCTTAATATCTAAGATAAGTAGTAGTTCGTGTGTGGTGTTGAGATCATTATAGTGACCTACAAGTGGTATCATACGCCAAAGGTAGTTAAGAGTCGTGTTTTAAGTAGTAGATCTAATCGTATTTACATTTGTTTTTTAAAGTTTACGTGAGTTTCTATAGTTCGTTTGCGTCAAAATTGTGAAAAAAAGTGAGTTTTGCAAATCGTTGTTTAAATCCTTTTCATTAAATCTTCATTTTTTCAAGATTAACGTGGTAAAATTTGGTGCAAATTCGTTGTTTGAATCGTTAATAATCATTAGATTTACGTTTTTCATCATCTTACAACGTTCTGGGTTGAAATTCGAAGAAGAAGGGTTTCTCGCAATTGGTCTGCAACAATTCAAGGGTTTCTCGCATTTGGTAACAAGGGTTTCTCGGAATTGCTAGTTTAAGGGTTTCTCGCAATTGGACTGGTTTAAGGATTTCTCGCAATTCATCGGATTCTTCGGATTTGGTACTCGGTGTTTCCTTCTTTGTAAAAGATTGTGAAACTACCTCGACTCGGAATTATTCTCATCTTTTGTATAAAAGTTTGAGAACGTGATCGAAATTGTAATTTTGAAAAATCTTTCGAAATTGCTTGATCTTTCGCAATTCAGAGTTCTCTCTCGCAATTGCTAAGTTCTATCGCAATTGACATTGTTTCTCGCAATTACAATTTTCTATCGCATTTGGAGAAATCTTTCGGAATTACTCCAGTCTCTCGCAATTGAACAACCTCTATCGCAATTCAGAATCTCTCGCAATTCAAACAGTGTTTCTCGCAATTGGACTAAGAACATTAAGTAAACTTACAAATCAAACATCATAACTCTTAAAACACATCTTAATTATCTAAAGATCCAACAAAATGTCTCAACCACCTCATTTTAATTACTACTACCAGCTACAGCAACATCCACAACAACAACAGCAATATCACCCTCAGTATCAACAACAACAAGCATTCGTACAACAACATCAATTTCTCTCTCCACCACAAGTGTCCCCACAACAGATCATGCAACAGAATCAACAACTGCAGAATTATTCTTCCTACTCCAGAGAACCTCATTGGTTTAACAAAATGTGTGAGGCAATTAGTAGTCAGCAATCACGTCATGAAGCTGGAAGTCAAGAAACTCCACCAATGCTAACTCCGGGTAACTACGTGCAATGGGCTAGTAGATTCCTCAGATTCGTTGAACTGAAAAAACCCCATGGTCAATATCTCAAGAAGGTCATTGAAGAAGGACCCTATCCTATTCCAGCTACTGTGGTTCCAGCAACTTCAGAGAGAGAAGAAACATCCACACCCATTCCGGTTGCAAACTACACAACTGAGCAAACATTACAACAAGAAGCAAACCAATTGGCTATGTCTTTCATACTTCAAGGGATTCCCAATCCTATCTATCGAAGTATTGATGCTCAAAAGACAGCCAAAGATATGTGGGAACATGTTCATCTTCTCATGGAAGGAACAGAGTTAAACCAAGAAGATCTTGAGTCTAAATTGTACATGGAGTACACTCACTTCATCATGGAACCAGGGGAAACCATTGAATCTTACTACCACCGTTTCACCAACATCATCAATGACCTTGATCGTCATGATATAAAGTTACCGAAGATTGCTGTCAACTCCAGATTCCTTGGATGTCTTGGTCCTGAATGGCAGAAGTATGCAACTTTTGTAAGGCAGACGAAGAAAATTGGTGATGTCAAATATGGACTTATGTATGATTACCTCAGACAACATCAATCAGAAGTGGATAAAGAAATTGCAGCACGAGGAGGTTTCACACCAACACCAACATCAAACTCACTTGCTCTCGTTGCTCAATCTAACTTCTCTTTACCACACCAGGAATTTGGCCACTCATCGTTTCAACCAAGTCCTCCACCCCAACCTCATAATCAAATCATTCCTTATGAAGCACCTCCACAATACTCTGATAACCAGCTGGTTCCATACAACAACACCGATTCAATGCTGTACTCAAATGCAGATTTTGATGAAGAAGAGGATGCTTTCAATTCACTTAATGAAGCATTTGGATTGATTGCTAACGCATTTGGCAGATTCACCAAATCCAACAACCATCTTCGTTCATCTTCAAATACCAGGAATCGGGCAGTTGTTCATGATGGCAGAGTTGAAATTCAAAACAGGTCTTCAGGTAGATATGGTTCGGGAAATCGTGGATATGGTACTCAAAGGGTTCATTCAGGAGGAAATAGGTTCAATACTGCAGGGGCAAACAGAAATAGTATGGGGAATGTTCAGAGAGGAATTTCGAATGTTGGGAATGGTCAGAAAGGCATTGCTAATACGTCTATCACATGCTACAATTGTGGGGGGAATGGTCACATGGCAAATGCTTGTCCAAAGCCAAGAACTATGGGCAGTGCTTATCACAAAGAGGCTCTTCTGATGGCACTCAAAGATGAAAAAGCTGCTGGAAGGTTGACTCAGAATGATCAAAGTTTTATGGCTAATGTGGAATCAGATGATGAAATGGAAGATTTAGAGGCAAATGCTGCAGTCATGCTTATGGCTAATATGCAAGAAATGAACATCTCTGAGTCAGGCCCGGTATATGATACCGATGGTCTTTCTCAGGTACCTGATTCTACATGTCTCATCCATGAAATTGTTTTACCAGCTGCATCTTCATCTACAAATGAAACGTTTGATCAACATGATTCATTCTCATCAACATTCGATGATCAAATCAACACGGTTGTATCATTTGATGATGATGATACCGTTGTTTCATTTGATGATCCCATTGATGATGACAATTGTGATCATATTAATCAAACAGATCCTTTGACTGATCAAGATTCGGAATTACAGGCCTTGTTATTGACCACCCAGTCACAAATAGAAAAATGCAATGACATCAATCAGAAGCTAAAAGATAAAATTGCATTGTTAACAAAGGATAATGAGTGCTACCAACAACAACTTTCGGGATATCTTAAACAAGATAAACGTGAAAAAGGTTTTGAAATAGCTTTTCAATAAGAATACGTAAAAGTTCAAAATCTAGAAAGTCAAGTTCGTGAGCTAACCGTAGCCAAAGCTGAGCTTCTCTCTCAAAAAGAAAAGGATCAATTTGAATTCAAAAAACAAATTGATGCTTTAAATTCTGAATTGTTAAAAACTCAATCTGAGTTTTCTGCATCTCAGAAGGATCTTCTTGAAGAAAAGCAAGCCACTAGGAAACGTGTTGACTCCTATCTTGATCAAATTCTGGATTTGGAAACCAAACTGAAAGAATTTCAAAATGTTGTGTATAAAACGGGTAATTCTGTAACACAAATTCAAAAACTGACTGTGAAACCAAATCCTAAAGAAGTAAGTTTTGCACTCGGAAGTAACACACCCCGTAATTCACACAAAGCACTCAAAGACAATCCCAAGTTATACGATGCAACATTTTTACTAGATGATAACTTTCAACGTGTTGTTATGTATTCTGTTGATGAAGAAACCGATTTTCTTGCTGATAAGATTGAGGGTCGATCAGATTCACAACCAAAATTTTCAAAAGTACATTATGATTATAATGCCATACCTCATTTGAGCAAATCATTTGTCCCTCCCAAGGACCATCCAGAACAAACGTTAACATACACAAACATAAATGCTCCCTCGTCTATAACTTCTGATCCCACGACTGCTGTACATTTCAAAGATTGTCTGACAGAGGATATTGCTGATCCACAAATGCCTCCAAAATGTCGGGTTCTTCGATATTTTAAGACATTTATGGACGAAATTTCTCTTTTGGAGAATGAAATTTAGTTTAGTTCTCAAATTCCTATCTTTTCTTTTCTTTCTCCTGTTCAAAAAGAAAAGAAAGAGATTCTTCAAAAGAAAATTCTTCCTCATGTCAGAAATCTGAAGAAATGTGCAACAAAATG
Organism: Artemisia tridentata subsp. tridentata; assembly: GCA_021014915.2. NCBI lineage: Eukaryota > Viridiplantae > Streptophyta > Magnoliopsida > Asterales > Asteraceae > Artemisia > Artemisia tridentata. The sequence continues at coordinate 359,634,033 of CP139508.1, read as the reverse complement.
GGAAGAGGAGTTACAAACGGAAGTAGCATCTATGAAAATCATTTTCAAAGCTAAAGATGACAAAGTTCAACGTCAAAAACTTCAAAGGAAATTTTTACAAAAGAAAATGATCGACTCTTGGAAAAGGTTTTGTGTTATGACGTAGTGTCTGTGATTATGAATTCGTTCTATGAATCTGGAAATGCTATACTTGTGAATGATCATGCTGTGGATAGTAAGATGTTGCGTATGGAGATTAATAATCTGATAAATGAGAATGAGATTCTTCGACAGATCAATAATGATGTGGAAAACAAAGTTTTTCATCTTCAAAAAAGGCTTGACTGGTGTCAAAAACAGAGTGTTGAATTTGAACTTAAATTTCAAAATCTTTTAGCGTCTTTATCATTTCAAAACAGTCATGTTCCGGAAAAGTTTAAGGAAACAAAAGCTTTCTTACGAATTAAATTGTTTGAAAATGAAAAGGAACTAGATGAAATTCTTCAAAACAGAAATGACACAGTCCGCCTCAACAGAAAGTTAGACTCACAAAATCAAGAGTTTCAACACACGCCATTATTGATCTGAAGAAGAAGATCAGAGTTTTAGACAAAGGCAAAACAAATGTTCATAAGATTGCCCCAGGGATGTATGTCATAGACAAAGATCACACCCAAGCATCTGATGTGACCACTAATTCAGCTACTTGTACTTCCACAGGACTAGAAACCACACCTAAGGTCAGCCAGTCCAAGACTCACAAGAAACAGAGGAAGAATAGAGTCAAGAAACCTAGGATGAAGTTATCTCAGTCTGAAGAAGTTCCAGTTAGTAGTTTGAATAAGACAAATGTAACATCAGGAATAGAATTGCACTTATCTGAGTCTAGTTCTAAGATTGATGTAACAAATGCTGAATCTTTAAATGTTAATGAAGATGTTTTGGTTGATGCTACTTGTGTTTTTTGTCGTAAGAGCATACTATCTGGTGATCATACAAAATGTGTTGCTAAAACTCTGCTGACTAAGAGACAGAAACGAAATAGTGGCGCTTCCTCTAGGCTTAAAACCTGTACAAAGTCCATTTTAGGAATGCCCTCACTAGATCTTTCTGAAGAGAAAATAGAAAAGCCCAAATCCAAGACTACAAAGTCACCTAGTGCATTCCTTAGGAAAAAGGCAGAGACTAGTTGGACCTGGCAACGTTGGTTACAGAACACTTTTGATTTTAAATGGTTACCTAAAGTACTAACCTCTTGTGTAACTAACCCAGCGGATCCAACCGTTATCAATTCTCCACCTGTTTCCAATGATTGTGATGCAGGTGATTCAAATCGTCCTTTGGATTGTTGATAGCGGGTGCTCCCGACACATGACCGGCAATCTCAAACTTCTTCAGAACTTCATTGCTAAGTTTATCGGAACGGTCAGATTCGGGAATGATCACTTCGCTGCAATTATGGGCTATGGGGATTACATTAATGGGAACATCGAAATCAGCCGTGTGTACTATGTTGAAGGCCTTGGTCATAATTTGTTCTCCGTGGGACAATTCTGCGATGGAGATTTGGAAGTAGCATTCAGGGAGAAAACTTGCTTTATTCGTGATCTTCAAGGGAATGATCTCATGAAAGGGAAACGTGGCACCAGTCTGTATACTATCTCACTTGAAGGCATGACAGCATCTACTCCTATTTGTTTACTCTCCAAGGCTCATCCCACAAAGGCTTGGTTATGGCACAAACGATTGTCTCATCTTAACTTTAAAACCATCACTGACCTTGCCAAGAAGAAATTAGTTGACGGTCTTCCAAAATTCAGATATGCCAAGGATCACTTGTGTTCTGCTTGTGAACAAGGGAAAAGTCATCGTGCTCATTTTCCTCCCAAAATAGAACATAACACAGACCATGTCCTACAACTGCTTCATATGGATTTGTGTGGTCCGATGCGAGTCCAGAGTATTAACGGGAAGAAGTATATTCTGGTAATAGTGGATGACTACTCAAGATGGACTTGGGTCTATTTTCTTCGGACTAAAGATCAAGTTCCTTCTATCCTCATCACGTTTCTCACCAAGATTCAAGTTCAAGTCCGCAACACCGTCCGCATCATCAGAACAGACAACGGGACTGAATTTAAGAATAAAATGATTCGGGAATTCACTGAGAAACAGGGTATTGTTCATCAAACTTCAATAGCTCGCACTCCAGAACAAAATGGTGTAGTTGAAAGACGAAACCGTACGCTCGTGGAAGCAGCTCGAACTATGTTGATCAATGCTCAATTACCGGATTATCTTTGGGCTGAAGCTGTCAACACTGCTTGTTATACTCAGAATCGTGCCATGCTCAACAAACGACACATCAAAACACCATATGAGCTTATACAAGGAAGAAAACCAAACATCAACTATTTTCACGTCTTTGGAGCATTGTGTTATCCGAAGAATGACAAGGATGATCTTGGTAAACTTAAGGCTAAAGCAGATATTGGGATATTTGTAGGATACTGTGAGAACTCCAAGGGTTATCGAATTTGGAATCGTCGGACTGGGGAAATTCAAGAGACCATACACGCTAATTTTGATGAACTCACTGAAATGGCTTCTGAACAAAACCGTTTCGAACCCGTACACAACCGTCTTAACTTCCCTGAATCTTCGGCTGCACCCCTACCTTTCAACAGGAAGGATTTGGAAGATTTGTTTGCACCAATGTTTGATGACGTTCATGTTACTAGTGCATCAGATGCCTCCACCAGTTCCGCTGCTCAACAACTTCCATATCAAGCACCTGATCCATCAGCATCTACATCTACAGTAGTTGTTGATGATGCACCACAACCTGAATCATCATCATCAATGGAGAAAACACTTCAACCTGCAGTTGAAGATTCACCCCCCACTTCTAACAATGTTCCAACACCATCAGGATATGACGGGAACGCCTTCTTTAATCCATTTGCTCCACCACCAACCGTACCAGATACCGGAGAATCATCCTCGAGCAACATGGACCCGTCATATCATCACAACATTCAACACTACCCATCAACTCATAAATGGACAAGGGATCATCCATTAGTTAATGTGATTGGCAATCCGGATAAACCAGTTATGACACGACAGAAACTCCATACAGATGGTGAAACCTGCATTTATGCTCTCACCGTTTGCCAAGCTGAACCGAAAAATATCAAAGAAGCCATGACTTACGACAATTGGATTGAATCAATGCAAGAAGAGTTGGATCAGTTCAAAAGATTGGAAGTCTGGGAACTAGTTGAAAAACCAGATGGAGTTTATGTTGTGTGTTTAAAGTGGATTTGGAAAAATAAGCTGGATGCAGAAGGAACGGTTATTCGTAACAAGTCTCGGTTGGTTGCTAAAGGGTATAGTCAAGAAGAGGGAATTGATTTCGAGGAATCTTTTGCTCCAGTGGCTAGGCTCGAGGCAGTGCGAATGTTTCTGGCGTACGCGGCTCATAAGAACATCACGGTTTACCAAATGGATGTGAAGACAACATTTTTGAACGGACAACTTCGTGAAGAGGTGTATGTTTCACAACCAGAGGGCTTCGTAGATCCAGAACATCCACAACACGTTTACAGGCTTAAGAAAGCTCTCTACGGCCTTAAACAAGCCCCGAGGGCATGGTACGATAAACTTGCTGCATTCTTGCTTGCTAATCATTTTACTAAAGGATCTGTGGACCCGACTCTGTTTATACAAAAACACGGGGAGGACATTCTCATCGTACAAATTTATGTGGATGACATCATTTTTGGGTCTACCCATAAAAAGTACTCAAACGCTTTTGCAAAACTTATGAAACAAAACTTTGAGATGTCCATGATCGGTGAATTAAACTTTTTTCTAGGATTACAAGTTCACCAATCACCTCGTGGTATATTCTTGAGTCAGTCTAAATATGCACAAGAGATATTAAAGAAGCATGGCATGACAACTAGTGACACCTATAACACCCCAATGTCCTCCTCATCCCCGAAGCTAGATGCTGATTTACATGGGAAACCCACTGATCCTACAAATTATCGTAGTATAATTGGGTCTCTTATGTATCTCACAGCTAGCAGACCGGATGTTGTATTTGCCACATACCTGTGTTCACGCTATCAATCTAACCCAACAGAAAGACATTTATCTGCTGTTAAAAGAATCCTTAGATACATCAAGGGAACCATTAATCTGGGGATCTGGTATCCAAAGGATTCTGGTTTTGCACTAACTGCTTTTTCAGATGCGGATCATGCGGGATGTATTGATACAAGAAAGAGCACATCCGGTGGTGTTCAATTCCTCGGTGATAAGCTGGTGTCCTGGCAGTCAAAGAAGCAAGATTGTACGTCTCTATCATCCACGGAATCAGAATATGTAGCTATGTCTGCCTGTTGTGCTCAAATCATTTGGATGCGATCGCAACTGATGGATTATGGTTACATATTCAACAAAATCCCGATGTACTGCGACTCCAAAAGTGCTATTGCTATCTCGTGCAACACAGTGCAACATTCCAAGTCCAAACACATCGCTCTCAGATATCACTTCATCAAGGAACATGTGGAGCAGGGTACCGTTGAGTTGTATTTTGTGGGAACGGAACACCAATTGGCGGATCTTTTCACAAAGGCATTACCTCATGAACGTTTTGTGAAATTGGTTCACCAAATTGGCATGCGATGTTTGACTCCTCAAGAATTGTCAAATTTTCTCAAAAACAAATAATTGAGTCAAATATCCAAACTATCTTGTAAATAACCATTTTCAAAAAAAAAAAAAAAAAAAAAAAAAAAAAGGGTGTGCAAGTACAAATTCTCATTCAACATTTTGTTCATCTTAAAATTGTCTTTAGTCATTTCTGAACAAATGTTGAGGGGGAGACACAAAATTTTACAAATTTTTTTTTTTTTTTACAAATTTGTACTTGCATGTTTTCTGTCACACTGTTGCTTTGTATTGGTTTTGATGTGATATCCTAAGGATTATTTGTTTAATTGTTAGGAATTTGATGGTTACTAATTGTTAGAGGACTAAAAAGTGCTAATTATTGAAAAATCGTTTGGTTAGGATTTAGTGTGCTAAGAATTGAGGTTAAGGGGCTAATTGTGACCATAGGATAAAAGTTAATAGTAAAGACTTAAATGCAAATCAGAAATCACTGTGTATGTCATTTACTATCACTGCAAATCCTATTTCGCATTTACTATCACCCAACAACCAAAATCAACGGCTCAAATTAAATCTGATCATCCGTTCAAGTTCTAACAAATCTGTGAGTGTTTCCATGTTTTTTAAGTGATTATAACATGTGGTTTTTCAAAGAATTTTAAATCCAACGGTGGAATGTGTGTAAAATAACTAGACGAATTTCTAGGGCTTGCGTAGATTTGGGATTTGTTAATCCTATGTGTTTTGAGTAATTGTGCTTGTAATTCTATCCTTAGAACTTGATTAAGTACCATAAATGCATGCTTAATTGTTCCAGAAATTCATCTGAATGATTATTCAAAGTTTTAGGGTTTATGTTCATAATTTGGGGAAACTCAAATACGAATGTTTTGGTGTGATTAAAGTGATGTAATATTGTTGTTATGATTAGAATCGAACAATTGTTGCCTCAGATTAAGCCCAGATACAACAAATAGTCATTAATTGAGAATTAGGGTTTATCAAGAACATGAAGCACAACACTACGCCAGAATGTGGATTTAGTCACACATGCTATTTTTCGAACAGCCACACAGTCGCTTTTTTATGTGACTAAATGTACCAGAATAAAATAAACAGCCACACTTGATCCGACTTGTGTGACCATTTCGGAATTACATCCGAGGGTACAGCCACACATTTGAATATTTTCGTGACTATACGTATCTGGTAAAATTTTTTTTGATTTTTTAGTCACTTATAATTTGGGACGTGTGACGGATACAAATAAGGTTGAAACATTAGTCACACTATATATATACATATGTGACAAATATATGTCACGCAATTGAAAAGTGTGACCAAAATCCATATATGGTCACACGAAGTAATTGTGTATGTGGCTAAATCATATGCTCAAGTTTGTCACACATTATTTAAGCGTGACTCCTAGTTTTTGTTGAAAATTTAGCCACATATGAATTTGAAATGTGTGACAACTGAAAAGTAAGTTTGAAGCATAGTCACGATATGCATTTAAAAGTGACAAATATATGTCACACACTTGAGATGTGTGACCAAATGTCATATATGGTCACACTAAACCATAGGCATACATGATTAAGTGTGACCAAAATTCGATACAAATAGTCACGTAAGTTAATATGTGTGTCTAAAGTTAAGTGTGTGTTTGCCTGCCAATTCCTAATGTGTATGGTCACACTTAATTGTAGCACAATCATGTGACTATAGGCTATACAATAGTAATACCATACCACAAATGTGCATCTAAATTATGTTTATGGCCACATTATAAGGGTATTATATGTGACCAATACATTAAAAATAGTCACACTGTGAAATATTCATGTGACTAATATGTATAGCAAAATGTGAACTCAGTTATCATTAACCTTGATATTGGTCACATTGAGTGTTTGTGTGACTAAATTCAAGATGTTACATATGGTCACATGAAGTATTTATTTAAGTGTCTAAATCATAGAGTCATATTTTGAGTTCAGACTGTTAGTCATGACTCTTCATTTAATTTGCCCCATTACAATGCTGGGATTTTATAGTCTATCTAGTTTAATGCAGTAGTATGTAAGTATGTTACTTGCCCCTAGCTGGAACCAGATTACTTGACTTTCTAAAGTCAATTTTCAACTTTATAATGAAGTAACATGTTACTAAAGTGCCTGCAAGTGCATATACATGATAAATGGAAACTGCAAATACAATAAAGCTTGACTGCAAGTGGACATATATATAAAAGTGAAAACCGCAAAATTTTTCATTGCCATTGAAAAGCTTGACTTTTTTGAGTCAAAATCCATTACAACAGGCTAAATTACAGGAACAACTATTTAATACTAAAACAGCTATTCATCTAACATTACTAACTTTACAATACCAGCAGTAACCTTGCACTTAGCCTTGAGCAGCAGTCTTAACTTCAACCAGCAGGGTTAACTATTACACTAGCAGTCTTAATGCAGCATGACATGCTTCACTTGGATTTTCGTATAACAATACCTTCAATGTCTGTTCGATAGTAGTCACTTCGTGATTCGTTGCCCAAGTCTTCTTTATATACACGTGGCAATATTTTTTCATTTTGCTCGTGAATGACTGTACTAATCTCCTCATCGACTTCGTCATATGTATCTTTGTAATTCTTGGTAGGTGTTTTAAAGACAATGGACAAATTTTTCTGTACCTGGTCTTTCACATAAAACACTTGTGTTGCTTGTGACGCTAATATGAACGGATCATCCTTGTGGCCGAAAGTATTCAGGTCTACCAACGTATAACCAAGAGGATCATGTTTGACCCCATGAGTTTTGCGATTAGCCCAATCACATTTGAAAAGAGGAATTTGCCTGAAACGGTAATCTAGTACCCATATCTCTTGTAAAACCCCATAATAAGAAGTTTTTTTTATGGTTGCAACTTCTTTTTTGGATATGTGCACATCTACTGACTCAACACTAACCCCACTGTTCTGGTAAACTATGCCATCATTACTTTTCGTACGAAATGTATACCCATTGATGTTATACGCCTCGTATTTCACTACGCTGGCGCGTGGTCCAAATGATATCCACCTCACAGTTTCTGATACACTGTCATTGGATATCGCTAACTCTCTCTCAACCTGAATTTCATTACAAGTATATATATTACCTTTAAATTGCAGGAACAACAAACAAACAATTAAAGAATAGGAGTGTTTGGGATAATGAAATGGTGTGCTGGTCGACCTCTATCTAATGTCATATACAGGAGGGACAATTATGATGATAGCAACAAACAAACAATTATAAACAACATACAAGTAATTACCTCTTCGAGTAACCACTTAGCAAAAGATTTACTGTGCTCATTCTCCAGCAATGCAAGTTTTTTACCCGCATTTTTTCCTTTCAAAACTTCCTTGTGTCGCCTGAAACAAATAAATGTCTTTGATTATTATATTTGATAGAACATTTTAAGCAACGAAATCGACATGTGTTAGTAATATATACTTACTCGATATACGGTTGAATTTCATCTGTATTTTGTATTACATACAAATGTGCTTTCTGAAAGGATTCTACGGAAACTTCACTTGGTTTGCCGGCCGACAATGGCTTTCCGTCCTCAACTTCATTGGTTACATGTTTATCAGCTGGGATACCAATAGTTTTCATGGTTTTATGATATTCGCTAAAAAACTCTATTGTTTCTTCCGCGATAGTCTCCTCGGCAATGCATCCCTCTGGTCTATTTCTGTTTTGCACATGTCCTTTAATAACCTTCATACATCTTTCGAAGGGATACATCCACCGAAAGCATATGGGACCACATAATTTTACCTCCCTAGTTAGGTGCACAGTCAAGTGTATCATAATATCAAAAAATGACGGAGGAAAGAACTTCTCGAGTAGGCACAGTGTAACAACAAGTTCTTCTTGCATCTTATCTAGTTCTTGCAAGCTGATTTCTTTCCTACATATAGATTTAAAGAAAAAGCAAAACCTGATAATAGCATATCGTGTGGGCGGGTGCATGACTGAACGTATAGCAATGGTAAAAACTCTTGCATTAGCATGTGATAGTCATGCGATTTAAGGCCAATGAGCTTCCTATCATTTAGGCTGACCAAACTAGAGAAATTTGAACAATAGACTTGTGGTACCCTGATGTTGCTTAACGTTTCAACAAAAGATGTCTTTTTCAGCATTCGTTAATGTGTAACCTGCTGGAGGTAGTGTTGTTTTGTCCGCTTCTTGCCTAGCAAACAACTCTTCTTTTATCCCCAACTCTTCCAGATCCAGTCGAGCATTCATTCCATCTTTTGTCTTTCCAGGAACATTCAGCAAAGTTCCGAGTAGACTCTCACCAACATTCTTTTCTACATGCATGAAGTCAATACAATGCGGAACAGAATGATGCCTCCAATACCTTAGCTTTCGATACCAAATGTTGAATTTCTTCCAATATGCTTCATTTGCTTGGCTTGAACTACCCTCTTCTTCTGTTGTTTTCCTTTTCTGCTTTTTAATCTTCCCACCTCTGCCTCTGGTATCTTGATCTTGGTTTTTCGAGGTTTTTCCTTTTCCCCACTTATTTTCAATATGTTGTACCTCGTTGTATATTTGTTCCCCGGTCAATGGATTTGGAGCATGACGTGGTTCTTCTTGTCCATTAAACGCCTTCCTTTGCGTTCTGAACGGATGGTTGTATGGTAGATATCGTCTGTGTCCAGCATAACTTTGCTTGGATGAGGCGGAAAGTCTAACACAGTGTGTATCTTTCCCACATACTACACAACCTTTGAATCCACTGTATGGGCAGCCACATAATGTACCAAGTGCAGGGTAATCATTTATCGTCCATAACACAACGGCGCGCAGATTAAAGTTTTCTTTTTTAGAAGCATCGTATGTATCAACCCCTTCCTCGAATAAGGTTTGCAGATCATCAACCAACGGTTCTAAAAATACATCGATATCATTTCCCGGTATCCCGATATCAATACCGAAAGCATGATAAACTTTCTTTTCATACACAACCATGGAGGAAGGTTGTATATGACAGATAAAACTGGCCATACACTGTGATGCCTATTTCCTGAGTTGACGTCAACCCCATCAGCCGATATTCCTAGCCGTAGATTTCTCGGATCTTCAGCAATTTCGGGGAATTTTTCATCTATGGTACGCCATGCCTGTGAATCTGCGGGGTGACGTAAAACACCATCTATTATCCTCCTTGTTGCGTGCCATGTTAGATCTTCTGAAATACTTTCTAACTTAAAGAGGCGTTGCAGTCTTGGTATTATTGGAAAGTACCACATTACCTTTGTCGGAATGTTTTCGTACACTTTATGTGTCTTACTATCCACCTTCCATCTTGATGTCCCACAAGTTGGACAAACAGTCAACTCCTTGTTAACCTTCCAGTAAAGAATGCAGTTGTTGCTACATACATGTATCTTTTTGTATCCTGATCCCATCATTCTCACTAGTTTTTTTGCCTCATAAGTTTTTTCAACCATTTCGTTACCAGCAGGTAGCATCTTTTTCAACAATCCTAGTAATTCAGTAAAGAACTTATCAGAAGCTCCATACTGACCCTTCAAGTTGAGTAGTTTAACTATTGCGGACAACTTTGTGAAGTCAGGACATCCTTCGTAAAGTGGCTTCTCCGCGTCTAATAATAGTTGTTGAAACTTGGCAAGGTTATCCTCATCAAAACATTCTTTTGCACCATTAACCATGTTCATTGTTGCTGGGCCATCTGTTGGAATTTCTGGAACAAAATCCATGTCGAAATCCGTGTCGTCAACAAACTCCTCTGTTGTAGCATTAACAGGTATTTGGGCAGTTGTTGCTTGCTCATCATTTTCTCCATGTTTATCCCATTTTGTGTAGCTTTGATTAATCCCGTGGCAGAATAAATGGAACTGCACATCCTCCACTTTATGCTCTATGCGGTTTAAACATGAGATACACGGACATGGCATCTTAAGCTGTTGTTTATTACCTCGTGGGTCGATGTTCATCATCTTCTGCAAGTTGTGTTCTGCATACTTAATAAACGCGTGTACTCCAGCAATATATTGTTTCTTGGTCCTACTAGTTTTCATCCAAGACTTGTCCATGCTATTGTTGAGGTCAAATGGTAACGTATGTATCCTACAAGTCACAAATTAAACCAATATAAGCATCAAATCATTTGTGCATAAGTAAACCAAGTATTTACCACTACTAGTACAAAAGGTACTGCTGCTAGTGAAATTTAGTACGACTAGTATAAATTTAGTACTGCTAGTACCCGTCACAAATTAAACCAATATAAAATTGTAAATGTTTGATACGTTTGGGCCTAGCTCTAATGTGGGATAAAATGTTTATTTTGAAAATATTACAACCATACATTAGTAAAATCTAGTATTAATGGTTTTTGTTGCAAAGTGAAAATTAAAATAATACTACTCTGTTAGTATAGTATTAATGGTTTTTGTTGCAACTTGCAACTTGCAACTTGCAAGTAATTATGGGGAAGGCTATTTCATCATTACACACTATTCACATTGCTAGGCTCGATACATCTTTCTTCCTCTAGGTGTTTCTTGATTATTGTTGTATATAAAGCAACATACCTCTCATAATTTTCATCTCTTCTTAACAAACCAAAATAAAATTTAAAAATTACAAAAAATCTCAAAATTTTTTGTTATCAAAATCATATATGGAAACTAAACTAGTGATTTGTTCTGAATTGGCAACAGTTGCAAACTCAAAGCTTGTGAAAGACATGATGCTAGTTTACTATGAGCGACAGGTTGAAGCTACTTCCAAGGAAGTTCATGATTTGAGGCACAAGGTTTCTGAGAAAAGAATGCTGATAAAAAATAGGGATAAGATGATCAAGGAGTTAGAGCTTTTATATGGTTTTGATTCTGCTCTTGAAAGCATTGCTGATTTAAGGAGGATGCAAGAGGAGGACATGATGGCATCTGATAGGTTGCTTGTTGATATTGCCCAAAAGCATAAGCGTCTAGGTGATTTGGGCAACTTTATCACGAAGCTTGGATCAATGAACTACTGATGTGGTTGATATGTTAGTTGACTATGTTTATGTCTTTTGTGTTTTGTGGTGTCATGGTTGATGTTGTTGGTAGTCTTTCTGATGTTGTTGTGTTTTGTGCTGTCATCGAATGGTAACGATAGATGTATGGTATGATGTTAAATATTAATGCAACTATGTTAATGTCAATATTATTTTCTAACAGCCTTTTGATTTGTAAAGTTACAATGTCAAGTGTTTAGCACTGCCTAGTTCCAAAAATGCATATACTTAAGAAAGTCAAACTTTGTTTATTACACCTAAATGCAGGAAGTTACCTACACATACCAACCAAGCCTTTAATGGCATTTACTTATACATTGAACTATGTGATCCTCTTTACTTTAAATGGCCATTACATAAACACAACATTACACACAACATTACACCATCAAAAACCTGTCAAACACTAAACCTCATCCACAATGACTTCCAAGCCAAATGTTATTGAAATATCCTCTGATTCATCAGGACTAATGTCTCCTAAACCTGATTGGAATTTCCCCTACCCTCCTACAGGTAGCTTTCATAAGAGAATACCACCTAAGGGAAAGGTTGTTGACTCGAGCTCTGACGATTTTAGCTCCTTTAACAGTAGCTTTTTTAATGATAGCTTGGTTTCTAGCTATCATTCAACATCTGAAGATGAAGCTGTCTCAAAAAAAGCCACAATGTCCAAAAACCCTCCAGTTCACACTCTGTCAATCCCAGGAAAAAGGGAACAAGTTCTATGCCTACCAAATCAGGCAACTAGGGAAGAAATCCAAGCAAAGAAGAGAAAGGGAAAAGGCCCAATTGAACTCACTAAGGGTAAAGGGAAAAGGACAATTAGCTGAGCTTTACTAGTCTTGATGTTATGATGCTACTGTAATAAGTACTATGTTTTCTCCTTGTATGTAATCAACTATGCAATCAACAATGCATCTATGTATGCAGAATTTTGTTATGTAATAACAGTTGGTTTTTTCAAGTTGAAGATGCTATTTTTCATTCATGTTAAACCCAAAATACAACTTTAAAAAACTATATATCCTACAAGTCACAAATTAAACCAATATAAGCATCAAATCATTTGTGTATAATTACAATGGATAGTGGTCAGAATTTGCTATCTTTATAATTGTAAAAAACAATTTCGAGAATAATATAATTTCACCATTATTGCATAAAAAAAATGATTTCCTAATTAAAAAAATTACCTAATTTAGATCTAAATGAACCTCCCTCCGTTGTTGATGGCCGGACCGGCGAGTGGTGGCTGTGATTGGTTACTGGTGAACGGTGGATGGTGAGTGGTGGCTGTGATTGGTGAGAAATGTGCGAAATTTGAAATTTGCTGAAAAAAATATGGGGGTCTTTAATTTTGAAATTTGCTGAAAAAATAATATATGGGTGGGATTTTAAAAAATATATATATGGGTGGGTTTTTTAAAAAAATATGGGGGGCTTTAATTTTGAAATTTGCTGAAAAAAAATGGGGGCTTTTTAAAAATTTTGGGGAGGGAAATACCAAAAAGGAAGCAACAGGTATCGAACCTGTGACCTCCCCTTCACAACACCAACAACTCAACCATCTCCGCCCTTGGGTCTTTTTCGATTATACCTTCTTTTGTATTCCTCTTATAGACTATCTACTTTATTAAAGAAAATTGTTACAAAATCCAAATATCTTCTATACAAAGTTAAACCTGTTAGTACAACGTTAAACCTAGCAACACTAATAGAGACACAAGCAGTAATAACATTATTTCCTTTTTGCTTGTCTGAAGATCTTTCTCAGTAACTCTCTTGCCATTACTGAGTCTTCATCAGTAACTGTCAGCTTAGCATCTAACATAACAAATAAGCTAGCTGCCCTTAATGGATAATCTTTTTCTATCAGCATGTAGACATCCACGCCATTCTTTGTAGATACATGGTGAACACCACATGTATCATACAGTCTCCATTTTGTACTCAACTCATGAGCTCGAAAATTCCATAAGTTATCTTTTGGATCAGGTTCATACAACCTCTTCAATTCCACCCATAGCTCCTTCTCTTTGTCTTGTATACGATATGTAGATCTGAACATTTCTTTAACCAGACTCCATAGATTGTCCAAGTCTTCTCTATAAAAAATCTTCAGCATATCTTCAAAATACTTATAAATTTCTGAGTGTCCTCCTAGCCTGATTATCTTCCAAGCTTTCCTAAATGTATCTTTGTGTATCTCCAAATCAATAATTGGACGTTTAGCTTGAATAGGATGATGAACATCCAATGCTTCTGGGATTATAACAATCATATGCTGCTTGAGTCTTTCGTCAGTTAATTCCTCTGCTGTTTCTTCTTCATCTGCTGTAGGTACTTCTTCACCAATCTTCTGTTTCTTTGAAGATTCAGACTCCAATATTATACCATGTCTTCTTGTAGTTCTACATGGTTTTTCTGTTCCCATGGGAGTAAATGTGTTCACTCTTGTGTAAACCCTTTCAAAGTCACTCTTGATCTCCTCAAAACTTCTACCTTGGAACTGCTTCCTTTTGTATCCAGCCATGTTCAACATGTAAACACACATGGTGTGTCTTTGCTGAGCTTTACTAGGTGGTTTACTCCTCTTTTCTTTGGTTTTTTGTTCTGCAGCAGACTTTCTTCTGGAATTTATTAGTTCAACAAGTTGTCTTGACTTCTCATCAATGGACAACACTTCATCTCCTCTGAGTTTACCTAACTTTTCCTTTAAAACTTCATCAGCATCAATCATATACTGAACTTCTTGAGCGTGATCAAACATTGCTTTAGTTGCTTGATTTGCAAGTCTTGTTTGATCAAGGAAATATGCAATATCAACAATTTCTGATGTTTCATCTTCCTGTGCTTTATTAGGTACCTCTGCATCAAAACTAATCTGAGCAAGAACACTCTTCTTGTCCTTCTTTGGTGGCTCTTCTTCAATCATAATGCCCTTTGCTTTATCTGCCCTTTGCCTTCTATCATACACATCCATATCTTGTTGATGAGAAGTACCAATATTTTCAGCATCCAAATCTTCTTCACCCATATCTTGCCTCCCCTGAAACTCAACATTCTGTTCAACCAAAGAAATATTGGGGTCTTGATCAATATCAGCTGTCTTCCTCCCCCGTTTGGAAGAAACATCCATGTCATCATCATCTGAGCTTGTAGACTCCACAATATTTGCCTTTCTCTTTGCTTCAAGTGACTTGACTTTAGACTGCAATTTCTTCACTTTTTCAATGACCTTCTTGTAAGCAGTACTATACAACTGCTTTGTCTCCTTGAGTGCTTGCTTTATTTCCTTGAGTTCTTGCTCTGTCTCCTTGAATTCTTGCTTTGTCTCCTTGAGTTCTTTCTCCAACCCAGTCACCCTTTGAGTCAATTTGGTACAAATATCCATCAATTCCATTAGTGACACTCTGCCCTCATCACTTCCAGGTGTGTTACCTCCCGATCGAGGTGAATCGTGGGGCATTTCCCCCATATTTGGTTGTGAGGCTGATTGAGAACCAGATGAACCTGTGGGTGTGTGATTGGACTCAACTGGGCTTGTTGATCCTTCACCCTGAATGTTTTGATTTTGAACCAACATTGTTTCAAAAAGTGGAACTACTATCCCATTAAACCCCCTAGAAGCCATGCTCATGTTACTGAACAGTTTTTGAGTAAGGCGAGGAGTTGGATAAACAATTTTATGAGATAGAAGCAAACTTTTCCGTATATTCAAAACCGTTTGTATAAACCTTGGATACATTAAAAACTTGTATTTGTTATCCACATTTTTCACCATACCATCAAAAATTAATTTTGAAAAGTTAAAAGTCCTTTTTGTTGCTAAACAAATGAGAGCAGTTGCAATATTGCTGCTGAATTGCTCCCATGCGGTTTTCTTTGGACTTAAACAATGAAGGATGGTATGTATGAAGAATCTCCATTGGGGGTCAAAACATCCTTTTTGAAAAGTCAGAATTTGAGAAGATGTGTCATACCCCATTCTGGAAAGGTTATGAAAAATTTCAGTATTAGGCAAAGAACTAATACCATTTTCATCTGCTAAATGGAGATGCCTCCTAACAGATGCCTCAGTAATAGTTATTTTTCTGCCATCAACTGTTGCAATTAACTCTTTGTCTCCATTCTCAAATGTATTGGTAGTAACAGACCGCCAAAACTGTTTGATTTGAGAGACATAGATAGTAGGATCGACTGTAAGAGCGTACCTGATGTGGGTATTGTTTAGAAAATCTATTATCTGGTGGAAGCGTTGACTCCCTTCTGGTTTCT
The DNA here is from genome assembly GCA_021014915.2 of Artemisia tridentata subsp. tridentata. Classification (NCBI taxonomy): domain Eukaryota; kingdom Viridiplantae; phylum Streptophyta; class Magnoliopsida; order Asterales; family Asteraceae; genus Artemisia; species Artemisia tridentata. Next base: position 359,617,983 of record CP139508.1, on the reverse strand, counting down.
CCAAGAATGCAACCTGGTTATGCGTATCACAAAACTCTAAATTTGCCATGAAAATTGAGTAAATGCTTGTTTAGAGTGCTGGGTTATGATTGGACCTACTTCAATTAATTGTTTCTCAAGTTTGAAGAAATGGTATAAATTGTATAAAGAAAGAGAGTTATCCAATTTATGAAACCCTACTCTGTTATAGAGTTTTTTTTAAGAGGTAAGTAAAGTAAAGTAATGTAATGTAAAGAAATAGGGAAGAGCGGAAGTAAAGTTTATAGATTTTTGCATGTTTGTAAAGTAAATGAAAGTAGGTGGCCTCATTTTAAACTTTTTATATTTGTGGAATTATTATTATAACCTTGCTCCATAATAAATACACACTAAAGACAAAGGTTGTTTTCGACATTAACTCATTTGATTTTTGTCTTTATTCACTTTACTTCACTATGAAAGTTGGGACAAAGAAAACCAAGAACACACATAAAATTTCACTCCATTTCATTCCCTTCATCTAAAAAAACTTGAGAACATAGTGTAAATAAAGCGAAGTAATTGACAATAGTTACCCCAACGGTTAGAAATAAACCACGGTTAAAACCCAGAAACGGCTACCCAGTACCCAGCAGTACAACGTTTTACTCTAGCAGAAGAAACGTTTGCCTAGCAGTAATAACTTTGTGCATCCACTCCATTCTCAGACAATTAATTATACATCAAATATTTCATTGATATTTTTTAAGGCTACAAGTATATACATCTAATTATCCAACCTAAATACTAAACATACTAAAAAAAAAAAAAAAAAAAAAAAAAATCATCCTAAACTGCTTCCCTCCATTTCACCCCAACTTGTTAGAACCAGAGCTCTCTTCCCTGCTTCCCATCAATTTCTGGCTTTCCTTGAGTCGTTTAAACACAATTTCAAGATCGCTAACCCTCTTTTCTAGATTATAAGGGTCCTGAAACCCATCTTGTTGCTCCCCCTGGTTTTGCGGCACAAACCCATTTTGCTGCTCCACCACAATTTGTTGCTGATCCTCTTCTTTTTGCTGCACCACCTCCTCCTCTTCACCTTCCTCCTCCTCTTCCTCTTCATCTTCTTCCTCCTCCTCCCCGTAGTCACACAATCCCCAAACCTCATCCCAGTAAAAGTCTTGCGCATGCAGCCAGTTCAAAATTTGACCCCTCATCCACATATCTACCTTCCTATACGACCCATATTCTGCAATGGGTTCATCCCCGAAAGCAATTAACACTGCGTCAAACAGCAAATTGTTGTTTAACACCCACTCGTACTCTTCAGCATCATTTTGAAAGGTAACATTATTTGCTGCCATTGTTGAAGTTTTCTTTGAATTGAAAGGGATATATGTGTTTGTGTGTGTTCTTTGGTATATATATAGTCGATATATAGGTATAAATAGGCTGGAGAGGTAGATGCCAAGACTTTAGGCGGGAAAATGGATCGACGGAGCGCGCCAAAAGTAAAGTGTCAATTGAAGTTTTACGATTTCCTTTTACCAAGTATTGACTTTCCATGTACAATGAGTTGATGCAACAACAAGTTGTATATCATGCTTTGTGAATAATAAACTTCCAAACTCAATATTTCCAACTATTGATCAAGTGGTGGTTTGGTTTAATTAAGAGTGGCAAGATGTGTAGAAAAAAAAAAGAATAGTAGTTAAAAAAAAAAAAAAAAAAAAAAAAAATCTAATGTTGTTGACGTGGCGGTGAAAACCAACTATAGCCGACGGTTCGGGTTCGTGGCGGGTTTTAGTGTACCCGTACCCGAACCCGTTTATAATATACCCGTACCCGCCCCATATCCCACCGGATACCCGTTATCCATCGGTTTTTCAGGTTTCCCCGCGAGTATCGAGGTTATCCGTAATATAATTAAAAGTTAAAGAAAATGAATATCGTATCAAACGATTTAACGCAACATATCGCAACGCAACGTACTCGGCACGATATTCACCAAAAAAATCAAATGCGCAAGAGGTTTCAAAAGTTAATCATTCTCATTTCAAAAGATAATCTCGTTTTAGCCTTTTAAAAGGGTTTGGTATCCTCATTCGTGTGACGGTAGAGAACACGGACTCACGAGTACTCACTCCAAAAAAACGAATAACCGAATTGAATTAATAGTCGAGAAGAGTATTGACAATAACTCGAGAAGAGACGAGATGACGAAAACAAGTCGAAGAGATAACTAACAACAAACATATCAAATAAGATGAGTCGATTGGTAATCGTCTGTATTTTCCCATCATCCCGTTTATTAGTACAAGGTATACTCGTTTTATGATTTAAAACAAGTTTGGACTTACGACAAAATTAATCTTTGGAAATAACAAAATTTCGCCAAGACCCTTTCATTTATCGAACGTTTCCAATTCAAAAGACTTTATTGAAAATCAATTTCCCGAGTAATTTATAATATAACGAGTATTTATATAAACCCTAAACCCTAAAACCTAAACCCTAAACCCTAAACTCTAAACCCTAAACGCTAAACCAATCCGTAACTCAAACAATAACCAAACGAATAGTCCAATAAATCCAAATATGTTAGTGTACGGGTAGCATGTCTCGAATAGTCCAATATCCCTCGTGTGTTCCGTTTTTATCCCAAATGTCACACGAAAGGTTTTCAAAATCGAGATCCTACTTAAGATCCTATGGTAAAGATCCCGAGAACATTCATGAGAAAAGTCACAATTTGTGATTATCAATGATTGAATGGAAATCCTGCCAGAACAACATCAAACAACTCTGACAGCAGGTCACTTCGGTAACTCCTTGTGGGTTACGCTTAGTGTTTTTGCTCCAAACGGTCTACAGTCATGGGGTGATCTCCAGCGACTCACTGAATCGTGGGTGCACTTCGGTGTGTCCGTGTAATCCCTTTCGGGGGAATCCGGTTCAGAACGGTCTGGGTTAAGATTTGAGAAAGTCTTCACACTATGCTGTTGATGATCTCAAGTCTGAGCCTGTAAGTACCGGTTGGTTCGTGCTGTTGCTGCTGCTGCTGCTGCTGTGAGGAGCTGGAGTTTGACCATCAAGACTCCATCATGTTCATATCTTGAAGTAATGTTTTCACAATGACTCAGTAACATCAAAAGTTCAAAATATGATTCAAAACAAGACAAAGACATATGAGCATGATGGAGAAGACAAGAAGACGTTGGAGACTGGCAGAAAGAGACAACATCACATCATCATTTAACAAGAACAAAGAAACAAAGATTATAAAGACGTCGGAAGCCTAAGAAGAAAAGAAGACGTCAGGCAACATTGATGATCAAGACTTAGGGGGAGATTGTTAGGAATACGTTTTTATATATTTACAAGTCTTGTTCATTTATAATGTTGCACATTTATTAGGACTATATTGTTTGTAAATTTGGACCGGTTCATTAGTAGTCCATGAACCGGTCACATGTGCTAGTTTATTCTTATCCCATGTGAAGGAATATTCCTAGAATTATTCCTCCTCCCATTGCCTATAAATACAAGGCAAGGGACTCATTTTACTTGTTGGTTTTCTATTGTAAGTGCGGAAGCTATGCTTGTGTGTGAATCAAATTAGTGAAAACCTTCCATCTTATTCTTCTCTTCTTATTTCTCTTATTTACCTTATCGTATTTAGCTTATTACATTTCCATACGTAGCTTAATATCTAAGATAAGTAGTAGTTCATGTGTGGTGTTGAGATCATTATAGTGACCTACACACATGGTAACCAGTTCGCAGGCGAATGGTTTTACGCCAATGAAACGTATTAGAAGGTTAACCTGGGCCTCCGAAGGGAGGGCTTTCTACAGGCTCGAAGGGGAGTCCTTCGACCCGTTAGGAGGGTACATCATCAAGCCCCCCAGTCGAAAGTGATATATACGTACGAGTATAAATTGCATTCGACTCAAAAAACCTTATACACTCTATCCCATTTATCACAAATTCGGACGAAATGAAGATAAGTGCTTTAAACAAAGTATGCGCAATAAATGCGGCTATCAATTCTCCAACTGCTACACTCTAGAATGCAGCAACTACTATATCGGTAACTCAAAACATCTTTTCAAAATTGAAAAGATGGTTTGAAATCCGTATACTACTCAAAGTCTCAAACTATGAGTACACGTGGACGGTTAGGGTAATTTGTCAATAGATATGCATAAACTCTTTCTAGTTCCTACTTGATCATACTTTTTCTTTACGCCCAAAATACACATACACAGTACTGTGCTTTGTGCTTCTTCAGAGATTAAAGGTAATTATCCCTCTTCATTCTCATTCTTATAAATACAAGATGAGTATGGCAGCGAAAAGGATTATCAAGCAGCAAAAATGTACCTTATCAGAACAGGCTTTAATAGAGTTTCTAAGAAAATACCCTATGCCCAAAGAAGTTAAAATTATGCTACCAAATAAGAACCAAAATATCTTTGATGCCCCTGCTGGATACGTTGGGTTGTATGTTCATGCTTTTATGGAATCCAACTTTAGGATTCCTATTCATCCACTAATCCTAGAGTTTTTACAGTATTATCAAGTTCATATCTCCAGGTTGAACCCGTTTGGCTTAGCCAAACTAACCACCTACATTGTTATATGCAAAGCCTATGGTTATGAGCCCACACTTAACGTGCTTAGAGGCTTTATTAACCTCTGCCCTGGTGGTGATTGGTTAACTTTAGGCAAAAGAAGTGAACCTGATGTTCCCTGTTTAATAACAAAACCTTTTGCCAACATAAGAAAATGGAAAGGATTGTTTTTCTATGCGTAAGACACTATCATACCTCCCCGATATCCAGCGTTGCTAGACAAAGATTTTCGTTTTGACGAGAAACATTTTGATGATCCTTTGCCACACTTCGTCAGAAGCTATCCCCTTTACCAACGTCTTGAACGTCATCCATTTGACGTGCAAACGTTTCCTGAGCCGATACTGTTCATGGCGGGGATTGTAGATCATTGGGAAGGCTCTCCACTGGAACCTGCGATAATCTGTAATGGGAAAAGTATGTGCATACCTATTAAAATAAAGTAAATGACTTATCTGATGATATTTATCTCTTCTGTTTGCATATCTGCAGGAATGGCGTTTAGGAACTTCGTTGTGGCTCGTGGTGTTAGAGAAGTTAGTTTTGTCCCTAAAAAGCCAGAAGACATAAGCTATGGGGTAGGTTCTCCATCCATGTCAATTGAGAATGACAAAACCCCGCAGTTCGTGGAAACTGTTGCAGATTCCGATGACCCCCTGATCAAGGAATTTCAAACGAGGCTCGCAAGGTCCTCCGGTGTTTCATACAAGAAGAGTAGTAAAGCAAAAGCTGCCATGTCTGTAAGGAGCCCTCCAAAGAGGAAATTAGCCCTTCCCAGTCTTCCAACGAGAGTTGTGAAGGCCAAAGGATCACACTCTAAAACTTTTATACCCACCCCTCTAACGATTCCTGATGATCCTTCTCCAAGTAAGCTAGCCTCTTTCATGCGTATCAAATGCCATGCATCATATAACTTGTTTTCCTTTCTTTTTTTTTTAGGTCTTCCCGATGTTGTGGAACTTCCTACTGCACATGCCTGTCGACAATTGGTTGACAAAATGACGCCTATCAGCTGGAAAGGAGTCTTGAATGACATGTCTATTGAAGAACTTTGCGACTTTCACTCCAAAAGTTACGCTAGGCAGGCTGTATTGGATAATCATCTTAATTCGCGAACAAGGGAATTAATGCAAACGTTGTTGGATGTGAGGGTAAAAATGGATGGCATTTTAGCTAAAGAAAAAGCTAGGGATCAGGAATATGATAAGTTGGAGGCTAAGTGTAAAGAAGTGATGAAGGACTTTGAGAAGAACCCCTTCGTACGAGATATGCGAGTCAAAATTAACAGACTCGAAAGCCAACTGAAAGAATCCCAGGAGAGGTGTAATAAATTGAAGGTTGAAGAGTCCAAAGTTTCCATCTATAGAGCCCAAATTGCCGCGCTTGAGTCTAAATTTACAACCCTGGAAGTCGAAAGGTCTAGGCTAGCCGAGCAGGAGGTTAAACTTGTCGGTGAGCTCCATGATTTTAAATCTCAGCTGCAAATCTTGGAGAGGGACCGAGCTGAGGTAGTTTCGAGAGTTATTCCTCATGTGGCGATGGAATTGTACCGTAGTGATGAGGTAGGGGAAGTTATTGGGAGTCTAGTGAACGCAGCCATCTTCTACGGTACGTGCACCGCCCTGGAAGAAGTTGCCAAGACAAAGAAACCCGTTGTTTTGTCGGAGGTGCCTTATTACCGTCCCAATTCGGAACAAGAGTTTAATGAAGCTGGTGATGCCTTTATTTCAACAAAGTACCCATATCTTTCCGAGGTGTCCAAAGATCCATTGGCTTCAATAGAGGAGCTGTTGGCAAAGAAGCCTATGAAGATCCAACCTTCATCCTCAACAAGGAAGTCTAACTCTGTTCTACCTTGAAATGATTCCCCATCATGCTATAATTTATCCTTTATTCCTGTTTGAACAATTTATCTTTTGTGTCGCTGGGCTTCGACCAGTAACTTTAGACTATTGTCCTTTTTTGTGATTATGGTAATTAAGACTTTACGTAGTCTTTGTTTGTGTTAATTTAGTGGAATATGTCCCACTCTTATTGTCATGTTTATCTTCTCTTACGCTCTCTTCAAGAACGTACACATACAACCTAAGGTTATAACCTTATTGTGTGTATTTTGGACCAGGATTTTAAGCAATCGTATAATTTGATTGCGACAGAGGGTCGCGACCCACTCCGTCTTTATCCTTAAGTAGCAGAGGGCTTTTAATACCCTAAGACTTCATAGGAAAGTTAATGTGAATTATACTGGATGTTATTTATACACAAGGTTTGTGCCTTGCAACATCCTTCGACATTGAAACTTTTACACTACTTGGCTGGACAAATCTTTGTTGTAAAGAACGAAACAAGAGATTTGAGGGAAATGCGTTATATCATTAATTGGGTAGGGAGGATTACATCATTTTAAGAAATGAATACTAGGACACCTACCATTAATGCTTCTTTCCCTAGGTGAGAAGAATGCGTTACATGAAATTGTAAAAACAAAGTGAGTGTGTTTTTTTTTGTAGTAAGTTTTATATGTAAAACTTACGAAGGTTAGTACCGTTCCAAGTTCTATCCATGACTTCTCCTTTAAGCGTTGCGAGCTTGTACGCGCCATTGCCGTAGGCTTCTGATATGACGTAGGGTCCTTCCCATGTTGGCCCTAGTTTTCCCTCGTATTCGGCCTTGCTTGCACTATTCAGACGAAGGACATATTCACCTGGCTTGAGCGTGGAGGGTCGAACTCGATTGTTGTAGTACTTTTCAATCTTCTGTTTGTGGGCAGCCTCCCTGATCGAAGCTATTTCTCTTCTTTCTTCCAGAAGATCAAGATTTTCTTGAATCTTTTCCTCATTTGTCTTTTCTTCAAAGTTCACGATGCGCTCCGTTTTGATGCTTATTTCGGAGGGTATAACAGCTTTCGTTCCGTAAGTGAGGCTAAAAGGAGTCTCCCCGTGGCTTGACTTAGGGTGCGTCCTATGTGCCCACAGAACTTGGGGTAACTCGTCCACCCACCCATGATGGCTTCGTCCCAATCTCTTTTCAATTCCTTCTATGATATCCCGGTTTGTGACTTCTATTTGTCCATTACCTTGTGGATGGTAAACGGAAGTGAATGACTGTTTGATCTTCAGGCCTTCGCAGAAGGTTGGGAAAACCCCTTCGGCGAACTGCTTTCCATTGTCGGAGATGATAATGTGAGGGATACCGAAACGACAGATTATGTGTTCCCATACGAATTTATCCATATGCCTTCCTGTTACTGATGCCAAGGGCTACGCTTCAACCCATTTGGTAAAGTAGTCTATGGCGACAACCAAAAACTTTACTCCCCCTGGAGCAACTGGAAGAGGTCCGACTATGTCAATTCCCCATTGGCAGAAAGGCCATGCTGACGTAACGGAGGTCATGTCTTGTTTAGGCATTCTCGGGACCTTGGAGTGGATCTGACACGCCTCACACTTTTGTATTATTTCTATTGCATCTCTATGCATGGATGGCCAATAATACCCAAGCTTCATCACTTTTGAGACAACGGAGCGAGGGCCTGCATGCAACCCGCAAGAGCCTTCGTGAACCTCGTATATGATACTCGAAGCCTGTCTTGGTCCCACACAGCGAAGCCACGGGGATAAGAAGGATTTCCTGTATAGATTATCCCCAATAAGTCTATATTGAGGAGCTTTGACCCGGACCTTTCGAGCTAGTTTAGGGTCTTCCGGCAAGATACCGCTGATCAGATACTCCCTAATCGGAGTCATCCAGTTGGTGCCTTCCTCGATCACGATATCGGAAACTTCGCCCCGCTCAATTGACCTATCAGCCAATACTTCTACCAAAACCTCCTTCGTTAAATGAGCAAATGCCATCGACGCCAACTTGCTTAGGGCATCTGCTTTCTTGTTTTGATTTCTGCGGACATGTACTATATCATAGGTTTCGAAGCCTTGGAGAAGTTCCTTGGCCTTTTCCAAATACTGCTTGATGGTGGGCTGTCTTGCTTCATAGGCGCCCTTGACTTGATTAGCAACCAGTTGGGAATCTACGAAAATGGACAGATTCTGAACTTCCATTTCTTTTGCTAGCCGAAGTCCGGCTAACAGTGCTTCGTATTCAGCTTCGTTGTTGGTTGCTTCGAACTCAAAACGTAATGCATAAGTATACTCTTTTCCTTCCGGGTTAACCAACATTAAACCTGCTCCCGAACCATCGGAACTTGAGGCTCCATCTGTGTACAGCTTCCATCCTTCGACTGTCTTCGAAGGTTGTTGCTTAGGAACCTTTTTATCTTGGCTAGGTCCGGAAGGCGTTTCGGCTAGGAAATCCGCAAGTACCTGGCCTTTGACAGAGTTTCTACCCTTATATTCTATTTCATGCTCTCCCAATTCGATAGCCCATTTGGCTATTCTTCCTGATTTCTCGGGCTTCGACAATATCTGTCTGACAGGCTTGTCAGTCAAGACTGTGATGGGATGAGCCTGAAAGTATCTTCGAAGGCGTCTCGCAGCATAAACCAGAGCAAGGATTAGCTTTTCCAACTCCGGATAGTTTAGCTCAGCTCCTTGTAGAACCCTGCTAACAAAGTATATTGGGACTTGTTTCTTCTCCCTTTCGGCTAAAAGCACCGCACTGATGCTTTCGAAGGAAGCCGCAATGTACATGAACAACACTTCACCTTTGATTGGGGCCGTTAGTGTTGGCAAGATTTCTATGAATTCCTTTAGCTTTTCGAAAGCTGCTTCCGCCTCGCAGCTCCATTGGAAAGTCTTTCTATCTGTGCACCCTTTGAGTGTTTTAAAGAATGGTAAAGATCGATCTGCCCCCTTCGAAAGGAACCTGCTAAGTGCCGCCAGCTTTCCGTTGAGGCTTTGGACTTCCTTTAATGACTTTGGAGCTTGAAGATTAGTGATGGCTTTAACCTTCGAAGGATTAGCTTTAATCCCTTGCTTTGTTATTAGATGCCCCAAGAATTTTCCTTCCTCCATGCCAAAGGAACACTTCTTGGGGTTAAGTTTCATATTAATTGCCCGTAACTGATCGAAGGTCTCTTGAATGTCAGAGAGGAGGTCCTTTTCGGTTCTGCTTTTGATTACCATGTCATCGACGTAGGCTTCTAAGTTCCTTCCGATTTGCTTATGGAAGGCCTTGTCCACTAAACGCTGATAAGTGGCCCCTGCGTTCTTTAAGCCGAAGGGCATCTTCTTGTAACAATAGACACCCTTTCCTGTGTAAAAGGCTATTTTTTCTTCGTCCTCCTTTGCCATTTGTATCTGGTGATACCCTTTGTAGGCATCCAGGAAGCATTTCAAACGGAACCCCGAGAGGGATTCGACCTTTCAATCAATTTCGGGTAGAGGGTAGCAGTCCTTCGGACAGGCTTTGTTGATGTCGGTGAAGTCAACACACATACGCCACCCTCCATCACTTTTCTTTACCATAACTGGATTAGCGACCCAAGTTTGGTATTTTACTTCCCTGAGAATTCCTGCTTGTACAAGCTCATCTACCTCTCTACAGGCGGCTGCACTTCTTTCTGGTGCTAGGCTTCGTCGCTTTTGCTTAGTTGGTTCAATGTGCTTGAACTCGTTAAGCTTATGTTCTGTACCGAAAGGCTTGCCGTCGATCATGAGAGTCCTGGGGACCCCGGTCATGTCTGAATACGTTCACGCGAATACGTCTTTGTTGACTCTGAGTAGCTTCTCCAAGTCTGCTTTGAAGTTAGCAGGGAGTTGCTTTCCGATTACCACCGTTTGCTCTGGATAGAGCTCATTTACCACGATACGTTCTTCGGCGTCTGTACAACTTAGGATGACCTTCGGAGGCTCCTCTGGACTTTCTTTAATCTTTTTACCGTTGTCTCCCGTATGCTCTTGATTATAAGTGGAGAGGACGGTGCCTATCCCATAGGGTGTATGGAATTTTACCGCTGCGTGTATGGTAGAGACTACGATCCCCATTTTTTGCATGGCGGTCCTTCCTATCGACAAGTTGTAAGGAGAGCTGGACCTTACGATAGCGAACATGAGGGTTTCTGTCCTTGTAAGCTTGCCTTCTCCAATCGTTATTTCTAACGGAACTTCTCCCAGAGGCCATGAGTGTTCGCCAGAAAATCCTACCAAGGGTATCTTCGAATCAATTCGCTGTGACCTGATCGAAGGATTAAGCTTGAGAAAACAGTGCTCGTAGATGATCTCGCAGGAGCTTCCACAGTCCATATAGGCTCTATTCACTTCCCGGTTGGAAATGAGTACTTTGATTACCACCGGATCGTTTGAAGGGGTTTGACCTGCGAGAGGAGGAAAAGTTACCTCCCCTACTTCGTTACCCTCCGTCACTTTTCTTTTCAATCTGGCTTCGCCCCATCGGACCATGAGTATTGGGGCTTCGAGAGGAGTGGTGTCGGTAGCCCCTTCCTTTTCCTTCTTTATGCCCTTAACCAAATGTGCCAATTGCCCGGACTTCACAGCTTCCTCTATCTGTTTCTTCAGTTCTCTACAACTGTTTGTGTCATGACCGTAATTTTCATGGAAGTGACAGTATTTGCTGGTATCCCGATTTTTGCCCTTACTTGTCATACGGGGAGGCGCTTCGAATGCTTTGGCTGCCCTCTCCGTAGCAAGTATTTCCTTTGGAGACTTCGTTAGACTGCTTAACAAACCATGGTTGGGGCCTTTGTTGTACGGGGAAAACCTATCTCTGTTCCTGTTCTTATTTTTGGACCCCTCCCATGTGGAATGTTTCGAAAACTTGTTGTTGCTATCTTTATCTATCGGAGCCCCATTAGTGGATACCTCTTTGGCTTCGATCCAAGTATATGTCTTTTCGGTCAGCCCTTTGTATGTCGTCGGAAGGTCGGTGGACAAGAATTCTACCAAACTCCGATTCCGGAGGCCATGTACGAAACCAGAGATACGTTGGTCTTCATGAAGACCCAAAATTTGCAAAGTCTCATCGGTGTACCTAGTAACGAAGGCCCTTGTGCTTTCATTGTCTTTTTGTTTGATGTTGTGCACCGTTAAATGAGTCCTTGTGAATTTCTTCTGCTGACTGAAGTGTGACCGGAACTTGGCTTTGAGATCGTCAAGGTTGACGATGCTACCGGGCTTTTGCCCATTCCACCAAATACGAGCAGAATCCCGTAGGGTATATGTGAACATGTGGCAGGCCACCGGAATGACCCATTTTTGCATTTTGATAGCCCCTTCGAACAAATGTAAGAAATTGTACGGATCCCCCTTCCCATCATAAGTCCCGACATGTGAAGGCATTTTCAACCCATCAGGCAATGGGTAATCTTCTATCCACCTAACGAAGGGTGTGGCTGAACCCATAGGGTCTGAATATAGACAATTATAAGGTGGTGCGTACATGGGGACAGTATTGTATGGATTGCTATTTGGGGGCATTCCCGTAGGAGTCTGGCCTGGGTAGGACTGATAAGGTGTATTTATGGCAAACGGGTAACTGTTTCCTATGGCATACGGGGGGTACGCCATAGGGTGGCCGAAGGGCATACTCCCATAATTTTGAGGGAAGCTTGGGTTGTTAGGTTGTCCATTTACTGGAGTATATAAATTTTGAGGATAAGACTGAGTTTGGAACGAGGGGTACATACCATTGGGAGGGAGATTTCCTCCCATATTGATTGTAGACGGATTGCCTCCTACGCCTGATGCGTGAGAAGGCTGCAGCGGAACCCCAGCTTCAGTCCTTCCAAGATGAGCAGCTAGCAATGGAGGCAAAGTCACCCCCCTTTCTTCCCTAAACTGACTCCTACCGTTAGAGCCTTCGGTAACCGCCCCTTCTCTTCTTGTCGGAGCCCTTTCAGGGACTCCTTCGAAACCAACAGACCTTTTGCTTAGCCTTCGGCCAATTGGAGACCCAATTCTTAAGGCCGATAGGGTTGGTCCTTGGGTCGGAGGCCTAGGTTCCATCTCCATTTCCTCATCATACTCATCACTCGAGTATTCCAACTCCCTTTGTACCTCAGCATTCCTGACTTGTCTGTTACGAGCCCTTAAAAGGGTTTCCAACACTTCGTGGTTGGCTTCGACAAAGGCTGGGCTAATGACAGGTTCCAGGTTGGCTGATGTCGAAGCATGATTGTTGGTTGTGATTTCTGGATGAGAACGTGTTGTGAAGGTGGAGGCGGTTATTGGGGGAAAGTTGTCAGGGTCGTCGGTTGGTGTTGGTGTTAAGGTAGAGAAACCCGGTGGGGGAGTATCTTCTCTTCCTTGGTCCATGCTGGAATAATAGTGAAATTAGTTGGTAGGTTAAAAGCTCGGAATTAACGAGACCAATTGTAGCGGTCCCACGGATGGCGCCACTGATTGAACAAATAGTTGCACAACCAAGCCTTCGATGGTGATCAAAGGAATAATGGGGTGTTGAGATTGCGCCAAGCTTGTTCTTAACCTGAAAATAAGAAATACAAAGACACTACGTTAAGTGATTGCGCAGGGGTTGGACCCTGCGAACCACCTCCGGCGTGCGAGTAAGTATGTGTGATGGTAATGTAGGTCGTAAATTTAGAGAGTGAGGTTAACTTGAAAATTACTTACTTTGTTCTTGGCCCGACTATGCTATTTATAGGTGAGAAATAGGACATAGTGGGCGGTTGCACATAGTTCGGAGATCATGGGGGCGTCCCATGGAAAGTGGTAACCGCTAGGGCTTTGTAGCCCACGATCTCTGTTTTGGCGGGAAGCCAAAGGGAAGAGGAGACGTGGGTTTGACCAGGTCAGGATAGTCCTTCGTGCTAGTCCCTTCGTCAGGAATACCCCGAAGGGCTTAGGGCTTCGATTGGCGGATTCCCACATGGTAACCAGTTCGCAGGCGAATGGTTTTACGCCAATGAAACGTATTAGAAGGTTAACCTGGGCCTCCGAAGGGAGGGCTTTCTACAGGCTCGAAGGGGAGTCCTTCGACCCGTTAGGAGGGTACATCATCAAGAAGCAAGTCCCAATCTACTTTGTTAGCAGGGTCCTGCAAGGGGCTAAACTAAACTATCCGGAGTTGGAAAAGTTGATCCTAGCCTTGGTTTATGCTGCGAGGCGTCTTCGAAGGTACTTTTAAGCTCATCCCATCACAGTATTAACCAAGAAGCCTATTAAGCAGATACTGTCAAAGCCTGAGAAATCGGGTAGAGTAGCCGAATGGGCCATCGAACTGGGAGAACATGACATAGAGTACAAGGGTCGAAACTACGTCAAAGGCCAAATACTTGCCGATTTTCTTGCTGAAACACCCTTCGGACCTAGCCAAGATAGGGAAATCCCGAAGGAAAAGCCCCCAAAGGAGAAGGAGGGGTGGAAACTATACATAGAAGGAGCCTAAAGCTCCGATGGTTCGGGAGCAGGTCTGATGCTGGTTAGTCTGGAGAAAAAAGAGTACACTTATGCATTACGTTTTGAGTTCGAGGCTACGAACAATGAAGCAGAGTACGAAGCTTTGCTAGCTGGCCTCCGACTCGCAAAGTACATGGAGGTTCGTGACCTCTCTAATTTTGTGGACTCACAGCTAGTCGCCAACCAAATCAAGGGCTCTTATGAAACAAGGCAGCCCACAATCAAACAGTATTTGGATAAAGCTAAAGAACTCCTTCAAGGGTTCGAGTCCTATGATATAGCACATGTTCGCAGAAACCAAAACAAGAAAGTAGATGCCTTAAGCAAGATAGCTTCGATGGCATTTGCTCATCTAACAAAGGAGGTTTTGGTAGAAGTATTGGCTGATAGGTCAATAAAACGAGGCAAAGTATGTGATGTCATACCCGAAGAAGGCTCAAATTGGATGACCCCAATAAGGGAATACTTGATCAGTGGTATCCTTCCTGAAGACCCAAAACTAGCGCGAAAGGTCAGGGTCAAGGCTCCCCAATATATACTTATTGGAGATAATCTCTACAGGAGATCTTTCTTATCTCCATGGCTTCATTGTGTGGGGCTAAAGCAAGCTTCGAACATCATCTACGAGGTACATGAAGGATCATGCGGTTTGCACGCAGGCCCTCGCTTCGTTGTCTCGAAAATAATGAAGCTCGAATATTATTGGCCATCTATACTGGAAGACGCAACTGAAATAATACAAGCATGTGCGGCATGTCAGATACACTCAAAAGTTCAAAGACCATTAGAGCATGACGTGACCTCTATCACATCAGCAAGGCCTTTCGGCCAATGGGGATTCAACATAGCCAGAACTCTACCAGTAGCTCCAGGGGGGGTACAATTCCTGGTAATAGCCATAGATTATTTCACCAAATGGGTCGAAGCCAAACCTTTGGCATCAATAACAGGAAAGCATATGGAAAAGTTTGTGTGGGAACACATAATTTGCCGATTTGGAGTCCCACAATTCATCACCTCCGACAACGGGACGCAATTTGCCGAAGGGGTATTCCCATCTTTCTGCGAAGGCCTAAACATAAAGCAAATGTTCACTTGTGTTGACAGGAAAATTGTCATTGAAATCAAGATAACGTTAGGGCAATACCGGCATGAATGGGTAGATGAACTACCCCAAGTCCTGCGGGCATATAGGAATATGTCCTTCGAATAAAACAGCACAAGCAAAGCTAAGGCCTACCCAACGTCATATCGGAAGGCTGTGGCAGCAAAGCATACAAGCCCGAAACGTTGGACAGAAGTTTCATGGATAAGACCGGAAATGATACCAATCTTCGTAAGTTTTACATACAAGACTTACTATTTTTAAAGCACTTAGCTTGTTTTTCAATTTCATGTAACGCATTCTTCTCACTTGGGAAAGAAGCATTAATGGTAGGTGTCTTAGTGTTCATTTCTTAAAATGATATAATCCTCCCTACCCAATTAATGATATAAAATATTTCCCTCAAAATCTCTTGTTTCGTTCTATACAACAAAGATTTGCTCAGCCAAGTACTTTACAAGTTTCAATGTCGAAGGATGATTCAAGACACATGTCTTGTGTAAACATAACATCCATTACAATTCACATTAACTTTCCTACAAGACTTAGGGTATCCTAAGCCCTTTGCATCTTAAGGATAAAAGACGGAGTGGGTCGTGTCCCTCTGTCGCAATCAAACTATACGATTGCTGAAAATCTTGGTAAAAAATACACACAATAAGGTCCTAACCTTAGGTTGTATATTTACGTTTATATATAAGCGTAAGAGAAGACAAGCATGATATCAAAAGCGGGACACAGTCCCCTAAATTGGCATTCATAAGGCTACATATGGTCATAGCCAGCATTAAACAACAAAGCAATTGTCTGTAGTCTGGGTCGAAGCCTAGAAGGAAAGATAAATTGTTTAAACAAAAAGGCACATGCCTAATAAAACATCATAAGAAATTGTTTAAAGGGTACATGTCACCCTTAAGACCAAATTAATGCCAACATGGCAACCTTCATGCATTTTTTGAGGAATTTGGATCCTCTTGGTGAGATGGAGATGGAGGCTTCATAGATGCGGTTCTCTTAGTTGGAGAGGGAGGTTGTATTTTCCTTAGCTTCTTGGACAGGAGATCTTCTATGGAGGCTGAGGGGTCCTTGGTTGCTTCGGTGAGGAAAGGGTACTCTGCTGTAGTGTACGCGTTACCAGCATCGTTATATTCCTGCTCGGACGTTGGGCGGTAGTAAGATACCTCCGACAACACCACCGGCTTCTTGGTCTCGGCGATTTCCTCCAACGTCATGCATTTACCATAGAATATGGCCTCGTTCACCAGCTTTCCCACTACTGCTCCCACCTCATCACTATGGTACAGCTCCATCGCAACATAAGGAACAACCTTTGACACCACCTCAGCCCTATCTTTCTTCAAGCTCTTGCATTCGAGTTTTAACCCATCCATCTCTTGACAAAGCTTGATCTCCTGCTCTACCAACCTAGCCCTTTCGGTTTCAAGACCAGAGCATTTCGACTCAAGTGTAGCAACTTGTGTCTTATACCCAGAAACCTTAGCCTCCTCCATCTTCAGCTTACCTCGTGACTCTTTAAGTTGTTCTTCGAGGCTGTCAATCTTAGCTTGGAGGGCTTTATACCTTGGGTTCTTTTCGAAATCCAACATAACCGCATCACATTTGGCTTCTAGCTCTGCATACTGAGATTCCCTCTTCTTCTCCATTACAACAATCACAGCTACCTCCTCCTTGGCATCTTTCACCATACGAATTAGCTCCCTTGTCCGGGTATTCAAATGATTATCCAACATGGCCTGCCTGGTATAACTCTTGTCGTGCAAGTCACACAGCCCTTCAATGGACATATCTTTCAAGGTTCTCCTCCAGCTAGTTGGATAAACAAAATCCACCAGCAGATGACAAGTGAGAGTATTTGGTAGCTCCTTAGTGTTCGGCAGTCCTGCATAAGGCATATCCATCAGATACGAGACACATTAAGAAAGAAGGGATTAAAAGAGATTTTACTTACCATGGATATCATCATCATCAACGAATTCCTCAGTCGAATACATGATTGCCTTACCAAGAGACTTCTCTGTCTTTTGTTTGGTAGACCTTGAGGTAGGAGTGGGGATGATTAATTTCCTCTTTGGGGTGGCCTTTGAAGGCCTTGCACTAGTGCCTTTCCTGCTTCGCACCCTAGCTGCGATGCCGGAGGACCCCATGATTTCAGTCGGTCACCCTCGGAGGGAGGATCTTCAGAATCAGCAACATTCTCCACAAATTGGGGGGTTTGCTCAGTACTTGCAGGTTTTGAAGGATGGACTACTGCAAGTGGCTCAACTGGTGAAGCATCAACATCATTGTTATTCACAGATACAAACGGAGACCCAGCTCCGTAGCTCACATCTTTTGGATCTTTGGGAATGAAGCTGACTTCCTTAGCACCCCCTGACACAACAAAGTTCCTGAATGCCATTCCTGCAACAACAAAAGAAAAAAGATAAATATCAGCAGATATTTGTTTTATTTAAATGGAAATGTACATACTCTGTCCTTCACACACTATTTCAGGCTTTGACGGAGACCAATGCCCGCCATGAACAAGATTGGCTCAGGGAATGTTTGCACATCAACTGGATGTCGTGCAAGACGCTGATACATAGGACTACTTCTTATTTCATAAGGCAAAGGGTCATTGAACCTCTTTTCATCTAACATATATGCTTCATCCAACAACGCTGGATACTTAGAAGGTATGATTGTGTTCTCAACATAGAAAAATTGCCCTTTCCAATTTCTGATATTCGAAAAGGGTTTGGTCACTAGATAGGGCACATCATGTTCACCTCTTTTAGCAATGGTTATCCAATCCCCACCAGGATATAGGTTAACGAAGCCCCTAAGCACAGTTAGTGTGGGCTCATAACCGCACGCTTTGCACATGACAAAGTAGGTGGTTAATTTGGCTAGGCCAAAGGGATTTAACCTAGAAATGTGAACTTTGTAGTATTGCAAAAACTCCAATATTAACGGATGGATGGGTATCCTAAATTTTGACTGAGTAAATGCATGCACATATAAGCCCACATACCCTGTGGGAGCATAAAAAATATTTTGATTTTTTTTCGGAAGCATAATTTTGAACTCCGTAGGTATGGGATAATCATGAAGGAAGTCAGATAATGCTTCTTTTGATAACGTACATTTTTGTTGCCTAATGATTCTTTTCGCTACCATACTCATATTGCTATAAAAAGAGTAAGAAATCAAAGAAGAATGATAGAATTTTACCTTTCTTCTCAACGGAAGCACAAGAGCACAGTAAGGTGTATGTGTATTTTGGGCGGTAGGTGAAAGTAAACTAGGGTTTACCATACTAAGGGTTTAAATACCAATTGTATCTTTGATCCTGGCCGCACACGTGTTTATTTATCCTTGACATGTAAGCGGACTTCAAACGGATGATAAAATTTTGAAAAGATGTTTACATTTACCGAAAACATAGCTATTAAGGTTGTGACGTAAGTGGGCGGATAATCATGAAGGCGCATTTAATGCGGAGTTAGTTAAGTACTTATCTTTTTGTCGTATGTTTTTGTGACGAGAGGGATAGAGTATATGTTAATTTTTTAAGTCGAATGCAATATAAACTCGTATGTATATATCACTTTCGACTGGGGGGCTTGATGATGTACCCTCCGAACGGGTCGAAGGACTCCCCTTCGAGCCTGTGTGAAGCCCTCTCTTCAGAGGCCCAGGTTAATCTCCTAAAACGTTTCATTGGCGTAAAACTATTCATCTATGAAGTGGTTACCATGTGGGAATCCGACAATCGAAGCCCTAAGCCCTTCGGGGTATCTCCTTCGAAGGAATTAGAACGGAGAACCACATTGACCTTGTCATACCCACATTCCCTCTTCTCTTAGGCTTTCCCGCCAAGGAGGAGATCGTGGGCCACAAAGCCGTAGCGGTTACCACAAATCATGGGATGCCCCCATGATCTCCGAATCAAGTGCAACTGCCCTCTAAGGCCTATTTCTCCCTTATAAATAGCTTAGACGGGCAAGAACCATGGTAATGCTAGCTGAACTCTCTCGATTTACTACAAACTTACCATATCACATTCTTACTCGCACGCCGGAGGTGGTTCGCAGGGTCTAACCCCTGCGCAATCACTTAACGTAGTGTCTTGGTATTTCTTATTTCAAGTTAAAGACAAGCTTGGCCCAACCTCAACCCCCCATATATCCTTTGATCATCATTGAAGGCCTGGTCGTGCAATTTATTGTACAATCAAATATGATAGAAGTTTTTTCTTTAGACAAATATGTCATATACAACCAAGTGTATAGACGATGCAATATGAGTGCTTGATGGATATTCCTCCTTGTTCGAGGGTATCAAGAAGCACCTAAAATAAGGAAAATAATTGATGCAAACTTCATCCTTAGATGAGTATGTTATATACAATCGAGTGTATATGATGATGAATCTACAATGAAAGAATTAGTGCAATATATTTCATCTTTTTGACAACGAGAAAATAAGATGTATATATATGCAATATATAAATGATATCATCACAAGCAACTCAAAGTAGAGAACCATGATTATGAAATCAAAGATCTCATGAAGTGTAGTCTTTTAATAAGAATTACAATCATCAGAAAAACGAGAATATAATATGATAAGAGCCTACAAAATAATGCCTAGAAAGAAGATATGAAGTGAAGTTAGAATATTAAGAGTTAAAGTGAGTGGTGTTAGTGTTGGTGTCGATTTACTAGTAGGATTCATGTGGTGATAACTCGGTAACATAGATGACTCAAGATTGATAAAAGTAAGTTTTCGTTAATCATGGTGGTGATGATTAGTGAAAGTGGTGATGTAAGGTGGTGGTGATAACGTAGACAACTATTAAAGAATTAGAAACACGCATGTATAGCAAATTCTAAAAAAATAGAAAATATTGACTCATGCAATCCTTATCTAAAATTTACAACTTAAGGGATAAGTAAAGACTGTGACTCTCGTAATGCATAAGGGTTACGATTCTAACAAGAACGAAATTCATTCATTGATTGACATAAATTATAAAAATGACATATTCTAGGTGACAATGAGAGAGAGAGTATTAACATGGTTTTGACCGACATGAACTTTTATGACATTATCATCTACCAAAGATGATGTATCATGCCATAATATACGCTTGAATGGTATTAAAGGAAGTGAAGATAATAAGCACCTAGAATCAGAAGTTCCATATAAAAATAAAAAAATAAAAATATTAAATACCTATATGAGGATGAGAATGGCATCATATGATGGGAGAGTGTTGGTTAGACCAACGTGTTGAAAAAGTGTTGGGAATGACAGTTTTGATTAATATATCGTTTGCACTGACAATGACGTGCATGATATGTGTTGAGGAAGAAAAGGATGAGGTCCTATGATGGTAATCTAGACAATGAAGTTGTGAGGTCTTGGTTTAAGAAAAATCATAGACTCCATTTAAATTTGTTGTTGGTTGTGGCGATGAAGAAGCTTGTCAAACACATGATGTGTTTTTCACTTGATGAGGTATTGGTGCAAACTTGTGATGTTGGGTTAAAAAGGCTTGAAATACTTGTGGTTTTGTGAACCGACTTTAACTAAATGGTGTGTACCTGTGTGTTGGTATTTTAGGGTGTAAGATACATGAGTAAGTATTCTTTAATACATTTTGACAAAAGACAATTATGTGAATGAATTTCTTTCCGCCTTAATCGATGGACATCCAACATAATGTGTAATGCAGCGAATGAAGAATGACGATAAAGTGTTTAGGAGGTTGCAGGTTAATGAAAGCGATGAGCTTAGTAATGTTTTTGCGGATGTTGGTTGTCATACAAAGAACTTCATCCTTGAAGTCACGCAGCTCTTCTCTATCAATACGAGATGATCGCATGACAAGGCATGTGGTTTCCTCATAGGAGGTGTAGAGGATTTAAGTATTGTTATAACTAAATAGTGATGGAGGTGATTTTTGGAAAGCGAAAGCAATAAAGAGATTTAGAAAGAGGTTGGTTGAAAGATACACAAATGCAATTCCAAGCCTCTAAAACTTAATTCTATATGCTTCAAAATTATATGCAAGTGCAGGGGTCCATTAAAACATACAAAACAAGTAAATTAGTATCTAAAGATGTCAAAAAGATAGAAATCTTAAGATAATATCCTATACAAACAACACATTGGACTACTAGACATAAAGTTACCACATAGCAAGATAGCATCAAGACAAACAATCATATTATGAAAGAGCATGATATTATTTGAAATACTTGAGATAGTTTTGTCGTTAGGCTTAGACATTTAAGTATACTTAGCTATAAGTAAATACGACAATCTATGTGATAAATTTGTAGCATAAAAAGACTTTTAAAAGTTTATCAAACCAAAAGCGCTTTGACAAATTATAAGTGCACACGTGGCAAACAAATAGTGTGGCAAAGTCACAAAAGAAGGAAAATGAAAAATTCATGCAAACCATGTTTAAATTATAACATTTTGGAGCATGTATCATTTAGGCTATCCTACGAAAAGGTTTAATGAATGTTAACAGAAGACAAGAGCTTTCAAACATAGATACATCATGACATATCCTGAGTTAACAAGTAACACGTTAATCTTGCGAAACTTCATATAAAGAACGAATGAAAAATATCATACAAATCATTAGGTTAATCAAATAGTTATTAAGCACCATGATAACGTCAAGACACTTAATCATCCTATACAAAAACATGTAATCAACACATGTATATGTAATGCAAGTGGTTTTAATAACCTAAAGAAAGAAAAGTCATATCTACTACTTGTTTGATTAATATTCCTAAGGCAAGGCAAGATATCTTATTTTAACACTTACTTTAGGAAAGTATAAGAATAAAGATTTTTCAAGTTAGAGAATGAATATGAGACTATTACTAGCGGTGCTCAATTAAGGCTAAACACGACCATTTTTACGGGTGATACCCAACTTCTCTCCTGGAAGCAATTTAACCGTTAGGTTAAATTGAGTTTCTAATGCAATAGGTTCTAAAGTAGTCATTCTCATGTTAGAAAGATAGGAATTCATATTTTTTCCTATTGACGTATAAAAAAGATGATAGTTTACCAATACTTGGTTAATGTGACTCAACTAAATCCATTATAACTAAGGTGATGAAGATGTCATGTTATACACATGAATTTTAACAATGGTGTGTTGATAAGCAATATGTTTTAATCTTGTGTTTAGAATCTAATGTTGTTCAAATTACATAGCTTATTGTATGATCTAATGGATGACATCTTTTATGTTGAGTTGAAGTGTGTACTTTAAATGTGATTTGATCGTCTAAGACTAGGGAATGTGTTTGTATGTGACAATGGAATATGTTAAATTAAAAATGTTCTAAGAAAGCTCTTTGGAATTTTTATTCAACAAGAATCTAAGTAAGGTTACCAACTTCAATAGATCTTGTGAGTAAGATTTGGTTGTGATTCAAGCTTGGAAGGGAATAGATAAAGATTGTATCTTTCAATAGGTTAGATGATCCAATGATAAAATCACTATGCTTATAAAAATATAGATTAGAAGGTAAGTTAAGATGAATGCTAGTCCAAAGACCAATTCACAACTGAGGTGTAATGAAATTTCTTGTAACACAACCGTCCATGTCATAAGGAGGGAATGATGCATAGGATATACAACATCCTTTGTTACCTTTTTTTTAATAAAAGGAACAATTAACGCATTGATTCTTTAGGTATAATTTTTTCCAAAACATCATGTTTTCCTAAATGAAGATATGAAGCTAAAATGTTTGAATCGGATAGTCCTATCCTAAATATACCCAGTCTTAAGATTATATTCACTAGATGATGACAAAAGGGATTCACTCGAGTTTCTTATGTATACTCCTCAAGAGGAATTGTCACACGGGGTGCATGAGGTTGGCTTTGAGATTGCATTTTAACATATGTTGTTAAAATGTTGATTTTAACGAAACTTATGCAAAGGTTTAACGACAAAGCATTACTTTGATTTATAATACTTTGATAACTTGTGAAAGTAGCACTACTTATACCTAGTGGAAATTGATAAAATGACCAGGAGCATCATGCTCATTTGATAGTAGAGGTTCTACCCATAATGAATCATCTAAGTCCTTATAGGTGGGAAAGTATGGTTGAGTTTGATCAACGTGTATTTGATTCGGTACGAGTGTTGGACAAAGGGCTTTTTGAGCAATGCACTCAATGGATTAAAATGATGGTAAGGATGGTGGATTGGTTGATCTACGTGTATTTGATTCGGTACGAGTGTTGGACAAAGGGTTTGTTGAAAACACCAAGGATGGATACTAATTCTTGTGGTCCATTGGTTGGTACAACTAGTGGGTGAAGTTCTTGAAGTTTTGGTCATGTTTGTGAAGCTTAGGGGTGAGATATATCACAGAGGTGAATGTGGTGAGATGATGGTGAAAGAACAAGTGAACATAAGTGGTAAATGTTCAAGGATGAAGATCTATTGACATTTTTTTTATTCTTATTGATCGAGAGAGTGTTAGGATAAGTGTTTTAACATATGTTGTTAAAATACTTTGATTTTTCGGATATGACTTTTAATGACTACAATCGTAAGTCAATTTTACTTGAATATTTTGGACAAAATACTTAAGTTGTCAATCCTACTTTGTTGAGATTAGATCGCACTCGAGGATAGCAAGACTTGATAATAAATCTTTAACCTAAGTGTGAGTTATGACTTGATGCAAATCCTTATCGTCTTGAAGGATGACACATTGTTTTCATGTTAACCAAGTGAGGCAACATATGTGGATACAAGACAATATTTACAGTTATAAGTTGGAATTGTGATTTTGATATTGTATGTTATCTTTGCAAACAATGAGTCCGGATTTATTAGGAAGTTTTCAATTCATAAAGCAAGTCAAGCTAATATATAAAGGATGAGTAAAGGACGGAAGAATGCTGTGAATGTGTGTAATGATTACAAAATCTCAGTGGTCCACAGATAGAAATGAACCAACTTTAGGGTTCCTTCCTTTATAGAGAAAGGTACCTCAGAGCATTTTTATGAAATTTGAAAGTATGATCAGAGATGGTCATCCTATTGGTGCAAGTGAGATGACATGATCCTAATATGAGTGAATATCAGTGAAAAGTATCCTAGTAACAAAAGTGAGTGATCTGGAGTGCGGGATTTAAATGATAATGAAAATGTGATATTGCAGGCTGGCGGCACCTTGCGACATAAAGGGCGAAACCTATAATTTGGTTCCGCCTCATCCGTGGGTAATATTTTGGCGGTACCAAAATAATACACAGGCGAAACCAAATTTTTGGCTCCGCCTGATCCGTGGTGCCAAAATAGTTTACAGAGGGCATTTTTTATCCCCCGAACCACGTTCAAATCCTGTAATGTTTCCTAAAACATGTGTAATTAATTAGTTGTGATTAGAAAACAACAATAAAACAGGTATTAACACATGTATGGGTATAGATCAAGCAAGGGCTAAAAATTTCACTAATAAAGTGAAAAATGAAAATTGATAACATAACTATGTTATCTTCCTGTAAGATAAACCGTTAGTTCACATGATAGATTAGTAGCAAACTTATCATCCCATAAAGCACATAATAGTTCATAAATTATTGTTAGTTATTGTACCAAACACTTTTTTTCAAAGATACTATATGTTTAGATAATCATTGAAGGTAGTGACACATTTTAACACTTGAACTATTAGGTGGGAGTTTGTGCAAAACAACATTTTTCAAAATACTTGACTAGTTTTACTTAGTTCTCATTCCTAAGTGAATTATGCAAGATTTTCATATAACATATGCAAAGAAAGTTATCTAAGTCTATAAGTAATGCAAAAACAATTTTCCAACTTAGTGCATGATGCGCGTGATGTGTCGTTGCGGTTTAGCAGTTTTAATGCCTACTCAAGTTTTAAATTTATATTTAGCCGACTTATCAATAACACACACACTTAACGAGCAGTGTACCCGGTCAGTATGAAGATAATGGTAAGTAGAGTGTCGATCACTAAGAGTGGAACGTATAATCTCGTTAATCTAATCAGTATTTTAATATCCTAACGCAAGGGGGTTTCAGCCTGAGAGACTGGCACAGTTTTGTTTGCAATTAAATAATAAAATAAACAAATAGGCACGAATCAGCAAGTAGCACACACGTACACAGATAGATACTAGAGACAATAAGAGGGCTGTCCTTATGATTAAGTAGATTGTCACTTGTTTTATTGATAGCTTTATATGAAGTGTATGTAATTAACCCTTTCTCGTTGGTCCTATTCTTATCGGCGAGTAAACCCTTAATGACGACTTATGTCTAAAAGTTATTCCTAAGTGATCAATTTAGAAACAACCGTGGGAGCCACACCTTGTCCCGCAGTCGGGTGCCCGCAAGCCACTAATAAACACAGAGGTGGTCAATGCACTAATAAGTAGTAACCAAAGACATCAACATATAAACTTTAATTGATGGGAAAGCAAGTATTAAAGGGAGTGCAATCTTTCCGTTGTCACATTACACAAGCCACCAATCCTGATGAATTAAAGTTTGCTAAAACAATAAAACAAAACTACTTAATGAATTAAATACATGCAGCACCTTCTTACAGCTCTTGTATCTTCGATTTGGGTGTGTCTTGTGCTGCCTTCTTGACTGAATTCGTCCTTCTCTTCTGTTCGGTTTTTAGGTTTTCGAACTTCCGATTCTCTCTTTTTTGCGTCTGGTCTACGGGGTATTTATAGTTTGTGTCTGAGGAAAGATGCGGCGCATCTACTTAAGTAGATGCGGCGCATGTACTTAACTTCGCGTGGGGTCCAAGATTATAATATTCAGGAATATTCGTACACCGCCAGAAGATGCGGCGTAACTCTTTATTAGATGCGGCGCATGTCCTCTTGTATCTTGGATCGTATCTGGTGACATCTTGATAGAGATGCGGCGCATGTTGATAGTGAGATGCGGCGCATCTGGAGCAGAATTGACTTGATCTTGTCCATGTCAGTAGACTCTTCACTTTATGCACGTTTTGCTCCATTATTAGTCCAAAATCGCCAAGTTTCACCAAATGCTTGTTTTTACCTGAGAATTACAAAAGTAAACGATTAAGTATCAATCCTCATACATAATATAGTAAAACAAGTCAAATTAATAGGATAAATGATAGTAATAAAATGTACTTATTTGAGTTCATCAAATATCCCCCCACTTGAACTTTACTTGTCCCCAAGTAAACCTTAGATTAAATCTCATGAAAATGTATCCTAAAAGATGTTAGGATTTATTTTTATATTTAAGCATGTATTCGTTTATTTCATAATCACACAACTAAACACTTAACGAATTAGAAGTAAAATAAAATAAGTCGATAAAAGCAAATCTAATCGTTTAACTGTCCAGTCGCGACGAATATTCTATCATAAGCTTGGCAAGTATACACATCTCCACCACTAAAGCTAAGGAATAACAAGTCTAAAGCGGTAAAAAGGGTTTTTAGGCTTAAGGGTTAATTATTCTTATTTCACTATCGATCTCAAATTCCAGAAAAGGCGACAAAATCACAAATACATGATCGAATCCACGAACACGATACTTGCAATTGCTCAAATCCTTAACTCGAATAGGCTAAAGATAGGTCCAAACTTCACCAATAATAATATATCAAAAAGGGCGACAAAATCATAAATACATAGCCGAATCCACGACTACGATACTTAAGATTGCTCAAATCCCTAATCTCAATAAATCAAAGGTTCGGTTGGATAAAGAACAATACAGGGTATGGATAATATTTGGGATATAAATTGGTGTAAAATAAAAAATAAAAATAAACAAAACAAAACAAATAAATTAAAATCCTAAGTGTGGTTAATCACTATCCCAACCATCCCATGAATAAGACTCATATCATTGAATAACTCACGCTTTAACACTTGAAACACACGCTTTAGGTAGACACGAATTATACTCAACAAAATCTTAATCAAAGAATAAACCTTAATTGGCATTCCCATAACTGCCAATTCCCATTCAATCCATAGATATAATACAACAAATAGTGGTGATATCGACCACTTACATAACTTTACATCGTTGGCTTAAAATAAACATCCAACTCTTTTTTTCTTTCTTTTTCTTTTCTTCTCTTTATTTTTTTTTTTTTTTTTTTTTTTTTTTTTTTTTTTTTTTTTTTTTTTTTAAGACATAAACATAGATGTGTAAAATTTCACCACATCACTACAACTTTCTTTCCGGATAATTTTTTCATACTTTTCATAACTTCAGAAATAATGGTAATAGTGAAAGTAGTAAACACACGAAAAATAAACTCAAAAATATACAATATTTACTTTCACTCCAATTTGCATTGTGCAATTTCCCGACCTAACCATATATAATGAATTACGCACGCGAACACAGGCAATGTAAGGAAACACACTCTGCCTATAGCAATTAACCAACCACGGATTCTAATCTACAGGGTAGGCTAAGGTTTAAGGGTGTAACGAAACATTTTAAACATAGGTGTAAGAAACGAAAGGAATGGCTCTGAGGGTTTTTCTAGGGGTATCTTACTCTAAAAATGAGAGTAACAAAAGGGTTTATACGGGGGTTAACTAACCAGTGTAGTTAGTTAATAACACATAACATATAAAGGCTATTTGGTGTAATCCTAGAATTTTACCAATTTAGACAAGTCATTCCAATTATATAAATAATACTCATTATGGTGGTCTCGAATAGTATACAAGCCAAGTTCTAAAGTTTACAAGTCACCGGCACACTCATAGATTTGTGAATTTTGAAAAATCACAATTTTTGAAAATAACGTCTTGTGTGCAGTTATGCAACTTAGATCTTAAACAAAAACATGCTAAAATTTTTTTTTTAAGTTTGATATATTAAGCACATTTTAAGCATAATTTTTGAAAAAGTTTAGGACAAGTAATTGTTAAGTGTTCTAATTCTCCTATCCCCCCACTTAAGTTAAACAACGTCCTCGTTGTTTGTATAAAAGGTTAAAAACTGGAAATAAAAAGAATTAGAACGGAAAAACTCCCCTGAGATTTGCTCGGTATGATCCTCCATTAGTGTAAGAGCAAAAATCAACTTCTTGTGGATTAGAACGTTAAATCTTCATACTTGATTTATCCACAGGAAATCCAGGAAACTATAATACCACCAACACTTTAAAACACACCTAAGATAAGAAAGGTTCAACTTGCATAATACATTAGTAGTTAGGAAAAATAAAACTTAAAAATTAAAACTGAAAATCATCAGGTCAGTCGATGCGCCGTATCTTATTGAAGAAGATACGCCGTATCGAGCCTGGAATAAATACGGATCAGAATAAAGATGCGCCGCATCCTTAACCAGGGATGCGCCGCATTAAAATAAACTGATAAATAGTTTTAAAGTCGAAAATTAAAATGAAAATGAAATAAAGGATAGGATGCGTCGCATCTGTTTAAGCAGATACGGCGCATGTAGTAACCAAACAGACTGTTAACAGTCTGTTGCAAAAATGGCTCGTTCCACGGTTTAATCTCATACGTCCTCTCGTACTCTCATGCTGAACTTAATGCCAGTCTTCGTCAAACATAACAAGAAATATAAACTGAAACATTAAACATAAGCATAAGAATAACGATAAGTACAATCCAAAAAGTAATAATAATGTGTGGAACAATATCAGTAAAACAAAAGGGTAAGATCATGGGTGAGCGGTGTCGTCCGGATGGGTCCCAGAAGTGCTGGCTCCATCAGTCCTCTGGCGGACTCTGCGCTCGTACGTACGTGCTACTCCCGTGATCTCAGTACCATCAGGACGGGTGTGGGTGATACCCTGAAGCTCTAATAGTCTGCTCACACTCCTGACCACCCACTCTAAGTCTCTCCTCAGTACCATCACCTCTCCCTCGACTGCGTCGAGTCTCTGAATCACGGTGCGTGGGGGTACTGGTGCCTGTGGCACCTCCTCGTCGGCAGGAGCAGCAGCCGGAGGATCCTGAGGTCCTCCCTGCTCCGCCTCCGCCCCTGCAGCTCTGGCGGGCCCTAATGCTGCCCAAAAGTGGCCCCCAGCAGCCACCTGGCAGATCGCCAGTCTAACCAAATAGTCTCTGTCGATAACTGGGAGACGAGCCACCACAACCTCCAGCCCCGCTGGAATCTCCGCTCCAATAACTCCAAAATGGCGGGCCAGCCTCGAAACAAAATGCCCGCCAGTCATGTGGCTCCTCCGATCTCTCCCAGCAGCTGATCGGTGGAGGTAGTGTGCCAAAAAGTGGGGGATGTTCACCGGCATCCCCTCATCCATGCTCCTAAGTAGGAAGAGGTCCAGAGTGGTCACCTTTTCAGGTGACTGACCCCTCCCAGCAATAGTAAGTGCAATCAGCCTGTGACACAGCCTCCTCATCGGCTCCCTGATCAAAGTATATGAGGGGGTGGAAGTAGTGATGTCGCCCCCCGAAGAAATCCTGAACCAGTAATCACTGAATACCCCTCTGTCAGGGACAACCCGTAAACTCTCAGCCCAGTACCTGGCAAACCCAGCAGATCCAAGCTCCTCCTCAGTGTGTAGACCCAAGGCTAAAATAAACTGCCTCATCGACATCTGCCTGTGCACACCTCCTAACCTGAACACCAGAGTGTCAGCTGTATCAATCTCCACATCCGTCTCTCTGTAATGAATAGTGCTAAAGAACTCCAGCATGAGCTCCCTAATCAGAGGCTCGTCAACCCTAAACAGTCGCTCCCAAGCACTAGACCTGAACTCCACCTCATCATCACCTCCAACAACAACCATCTCCATACGACGCTGTAAGCTCGCAGCTGCATGTCCACCACCGATCAATCCCACGTCGTCAAAATTCAGAACCTGGACTCTGAATATTTTCTTGAAGTAAACTGAGTCAAGCCTATGCAAATAATCCTCTAGAGTGCCATCAGTAAGTCCCATGTTCTCGAATCGTAACCATTGGTGCCTTTGTGCGATATCTGGTAGTGTCATCTGAAATAAACATTCAAAGTCAGCAAACAGTCTGCAAGTAAGGTAGATACGGCGCATTTGATTAAATCAATGCGGCGTATCTGTATAAAGTATAAGAGATGCGGTGCAAGACAACAGATACGGCGTATTGAGATGCGTCGTATCTAGATTAATCAATACGGCGTATCTAAAATTTTAGCAATTTTGAAATAGTTCGTTACGCCGCATTAATCAACCTAGATGCGCCGCATCTAAAAGCATATCAGCATAAAATAAAGGGTTAGGCACGTTTTTCAAGAATCCGTATCCGTGACGTAAACTTCCACTAAATATCACAGTATAATATTCTCCTTATATCAGTTCAATCAACCACAGCTAATTTACCTTCCCGCTAAATATTCAAAATCAAACCCAAAACCTAAATTTTCGGTCTATTCAATTAGTGCCAAATTCGATGTCCAAATCTAAAATTAACTTAGGGGAAATAATTAATTCCAAGTTCTAATCATATCCCTATATTGTTTAAGCGCGAATCGATTCAATCCTATAAACCCTAATTTTCGTATTAATCAAAATTAAATCGAAATGTAACAATTACCTTAGTATTTGTGATTAGGAGAACGTTTTAATGCTCGGATTAAAGGCGGATTGAAGAAAGATGATCGGATTTTGAGTATAATTTTAGTGCGTGTTCTTAACTGTGTGTATTTATGCGGCGTATTCCCGTCGTATTTATAAGGCGACACGATGCGCCGTATTAGAAAATTGGGATGCGCCGTATCTAGTTAATTCCGTTGACTAGTCAATAAGTCCTAGTTGGTCAGGGATACGGCGCTTCGGATATTTAGATCCGCCGTATCTCTATGTTAGTTAACGAAATTTAAATGAAGAACGTACCTTGGCCTCCGCATCACAGTTCCTTATACATCAAATTTGGGTAAAAACGGCACACCATATAGATGAATTCAAAATAAGAGTAATAGGCATAAACGTTTCATTAATAATCGTAATCTTATTGTTTAGTGGATAAGGATTTATTCCGAGGTTAGGAACAAATATCGTTTTTGAGCATACAAAATTAAGATTACGAATTGAATCAGACGTATAATAAGGATAATAAAACTGAGATCATAGTGTAGAGAACTTTCCTTTGGGCAGTTGAATTATCGTAGAGTTTACCTGGGATTCTATTTCAAGAATTAAAGAAGTTCAATGTTACCAGTACTGAGTTTTCCTCCACTCTTCCCGTCATATGTTCGGTCACTTCAGCTAGCGTCTCTTGGTTTGGTTCAGAATGTAATCCTTCTTGGTGATGCTTGAGTCATCATTTATCCTGAAAAATAAACAACTTGCACACGAGAGTAGCGGACCGATCAAAGTAAATATCAAAAATCAACTATATTTATCAAATTATATTCGTCGTATTAACAAAAGTTAATGCGCCGTATTTTCGTTACGTTTTAAAAATAAAAGATTTTTGATTCAGTAAGATGCGCCGTATCGACGGAAATCGATACGCCGTATTTGTTTAATAATTCGCAAACTGTTTTTAATTAAAATAATAGATACGCCGTATCTGCGAAAGCAGATGCGTCGTATGGCGTTAACGTTTAGAAAAAATTTTTTTATCAAAACAGATACGCCGTATCTACAAAAGCAGATGCGTCGTATTACTTTATCGCTTAGAAAAATTTTCTTGTTAAAAACAGATACGCCGTATCTTGGGGAAAAGATGCGTCGTATCGAATTAATTAAACGCGTTGTATTAAAAAAAAATTAAACGCAATACGCCGTATCTGAGAGATCAGATGCGCCGTATCGTTTGATTTAGCACAGTACAACGATAGCAGAACAGAAAAAATACGAAAAATAAAAACAAAAAATAAAACACACAAAAATAAAAACAAAAGCAAACAAATAACACACAATACAACAAATATGCAAAATAGTACAATGATGCAATTAATCTAATAAAAGAAAAAACCTAATTAAAATACTAATCAAATTAACAGATAATAACAATTCACTCCCCGGCAACGGCGCCAAAAAACTTGATGCGCGTGATGTGTCGTTGCGGTTTAGCAGTTTTAATGCCTACTCAAGTTTTAAATTTATATTTAGCCGACTTATCAATAACACACACACTTAACGAGCAGTGTACCCGGTCAGTATGAAGATAATGGTAAGTAGAGTGTCGATCACTAAGAGTGGAACGTATAATCTCGTTAATCTAATCAGTATTTTAATATCCTAACGCAAGGGGGTTTCAGCCTGAGAGACTGGCACAGTTTTGTTTGCAATTAAATAATAAAATAAACAAATAGGCACGAATCAGCAAGTAGCACACACGTACACAGATAGATACTAGAGACAATAAGAGGGCTGTCCTTATGATTAAGTAGATTGTCACTTGTTTTATTGATAGCTTTATATGAAGTGTATGTAATTAACCCTTTCTCGTTGGTCCTATTCTTATCGGCGAGTAAACCCTTAATGACGACTTATGTCTAAAAGTTATTCCTAAGTGATCAATTTAGAAACAACCGTGGGAGCCACACCTTGTCCCGCAGTCGGGTGCCCGCAAGCCACTAATAAACACAGAGGTGGTCAATGCACTAATAAGTAGTAACCAAAGACATCAACATATAAACTTTAATTGATGGGAAAGCAAGTATTAAAGGGAGTGCAATCTTTCCGTTGTCACATTACACAAGCCACCAATCCTGATGAATTAAAGTTTGCTAAAACAATAAAACAAAACTACTTAATGAATTAAATACATGCAGCACCTTCTTACAGCTCTTGTA
Organism: Artemisia tridentata subsp. tridentata; assembly: GCA_021014915.2. Taxonomy (NCBI): domain Eukaryota; kingdom Viridiplantae; phylum Streptophyta; class Magnoliopsida; order Asterales; family Asteraceae; genus Artemisia; species Artemisia tridentata. The sequence goes on along the minus strand of CP139508.1, from coordinate 359,585,112 downwards.
TCTTCGATTTGGGTGTGTCTTGTGCTGCCTTCTTGACTGAATTCGTCCTTCTCTTCTGTTCGGTTTTTAGGTTTTCGAACTTCCGATTCTCTCTTTTTTTGCGTCTGGTCTACGGGGTTATTTATAGTTTGTGTCTGAGGAAAGATGCGGCGCATCTACTTAAGTAGATGCGGCGCATGTACTTAACTTCGCGTGGGGTCCAAGATTATAATATTCAGGAATATTCGTACACCGCCAGAAGATGCGGCGTAACTCTTTATTAGATGCGGCGCATGTCCTCTTGTATCTTGGATCGTATCTGGTGACATCTTGATAGAGATGCGGCGCATGTTGATAGTGAGATGCGGCGCATCTGGAGCAGAATTGACTTGATCTTGTCCATGTCAGTAGACTCTTCACTTTATGCACGTTTTGCTCCATTATTAGTCCAAAATCGCCAAGTTTCACCAAATGCTTGTTTTTACCTGAGAATTACAAAAGTAAACGATTAAGTATCAATCCTCATACATAATATAGTAAAACAAGTCAAATTAATAGGATAAATGATAGTAATAAAATGTACTTATTTGAGTTCATCAATTTTCCAACTTAGTGCACAAAATCTAGCAAATGGTCTATTGTGCATAAACAAGAAATCGACAAACAAGCGAATAAATAACGTGGCAAGATTGATACTTATGTTATACAAACAAACAAGTGTAAACAACAATTTGCAATAAGTAAGCAACATATATGCACCCAACATAAACCAAAACAAGTAGTCATTTAGCATAGTAAAAGGAAAAATACTTTTCGTCACTTTGCGTTAAATATGACGATGTATACCAAACTTGATTAGTTTCCTTTATATTTATAAATATGACCAAATCCTTTAGTTTCAAAAGAGATTACATTAATATTCAAAGAATACCAACTTAAATTGCTCGATTCAAAAGTTTGAAAGTAGACTCAATCCTCTTTAAATTCATATGTGGCACGACTCTTACGAACTTATGGTTAATTAGTTATGAATTTTTGAAGTTGGCAAAAATTGCATACTGTGCAGACCAAGGAACCCTTTTACAAAGGGCAAGGAACCCTTAAAAGGGTTCCGTAGGATCCGTGGTCCACTGTGAGAAAATGTCACAGAATGAAAAAAATGTATTTTCGCATAGCGAGAATGTGTAGGACTTACTAGATTTAATAGTGAACATATAATACACATACTTTAATATCATTTTTACTTATGTGACTTATATAAACATTTATGAAGATGATTTTTCAAACAAATTTGTAGTTATCCCAAACGCTCCTTTTAAAATCGTATTTTTCGTAAATTTGCATTAAGCACATAATTTGACACTTACAAATTCTTTTAGGAAATATTTTCTTTTATTTTTCGAGGACACCTTCAAGCTTGTATACAAAGTAACATTTAACAACAAAATTTCTAAGTATAATTAGCGAAACACTTTTCATATTATATTCGGCTTCAATGGTAATTTGATACATGGATCGTACTCCATTTTAAAAACTATTTGTTTTGAAAATAAGAGCCACGAGGCTCTGATACGAATAGTGAGAACGTAGAGGGGGGGGGGATGAATACGTTACCGTTTAAAAACTTTAAATCATTTGTATCAAATATCCAATCAAGCTTGCCATAATATGAAAAATGCCAATTATAGTCTTATGACTAATATGAAGCGTATAGTAAAACAAGTTGTCACACAAGTATAAACATCAAGCCACAACACAAACACTAATATACTTCACTAAATCAACAAGCTCCCTTCTCGACGGAGAAAACCTTACAAACGTCGCTTACACTTTTTCCGGTACAAAGCTAAATACCGGGTTCTAGTTCGAGGTAGAACCAACCTGACGTCGCCTATACAATATTTCCGACACTAAGCTAGATGTCGAGTTCTTTCTCAGGTACAATCACTCCCGTTATGTTTTATGGCACAACATAACAAACCTTGTGTTTTATGGCAGAAACACATAAACCCTCTAATCTAGTTTGGTGAATATATTGTGATGATACAGTGATGTTTACAATGATGATCCATGACACAAATGTCTAATGGATATGAATGACTAATCTAAATGAACTTCCATTGATAGGAAGCCTTCAATGGATGAAGATCACAAGTTCCCTGAGCTTTTTGTGATAGATCTTCATATATGTATGCTTGTGGTGGATGATGACTCAAGATCTCTGAGCTTGCTTCACATGATCATTACGGGAGTATGCTTACAACATAATGAAAGTTAGAAGCATTATGATCACGATAATGAGGGTGATTAATGTATGTCACTACTGATCTAAATGTATGAAAACATAGTAGAGAGAATGTGTGTTCAAGTGGTTGAGAAATGAGTGAACAATGGGATGCTATTTATAGCCATTTGGCTTCAGCAACCCACGGATCACACGGAACCAAAAAAAGGGTTTCGCCCTTTATAATTTTTGGTTTCGTGGTCTCCTGATAGAAAGTCTACAAAATCTTTAGAAATCTCTCCAAAATCTACCTAAGATCTTTCCATAATCTTTTCCAAATATTTCCAAAATTAAGTTTCTAAGATCTTCCCAAAGTCCAAGTGAGATATCATCTTAGATTTGATGATGCAATGCATGAGGTAATAAGACATTTTCTTTTTAATTTAAGTATATAAGAAAGTTAACTTGTAAAATGAATTAATTAACTAGTTAATATATGTTTAACAAGTTGTACCATGTTAGTGTATGTGTTACTAAAAATGTTAAACTACTTATGCTACTATATGACTTAAGTTATTATGTCATTAACATCATTTTTAGAAGTATGTAAACACATTTGTCTTAGTTTGACACCTAAAGTGCACTTTGACATATAATGTGGCACTTATCCTATTTTGACATCTAAAGTGCACTTTAACACCTAATGTGGCACTTATTCTATTTTGACATGAATACAACTTAGGCAGCATGATGTACAAATAAAAATACTTTGTTAGGAATATGAATACTCATATGAAGACTCAGTCACCCCAAGTATCTATTAGCATTAAGAAGCTCGTAGGATAATTAGTATTATTAGTATTAGTTTAGTTATATTAGTATTTGTGGAGTGGGTCGGGTCTTTACCCACTGTCAACTCGCTCCACAGCCCACACGGGGCACTTATGTTAGTAACTATAAATACCCCTCTCCACATAGGGAGAGGGTGGGAACTTCTCACAATTTAACCTAATACTACTTCACTTTCTCTCACTAGTTCCCATTCTCTCCTTCTCTCTCTAAACCAATCGGCCAAGATCACACTTTGTATGTGTTATATGTTATTGAATATGCTACAATTGGTATCAAGAGCCATGGTTAGGTTCTAGTTATTGCATATTCACGGATTGGTGTTGTGATTTTGGCACTTTTGTTTTGTGTTTTGTAGGTCGAATAGAAAAGGAGGAAAAACGTTGGTTTGATCTTTGTTTGTGGTTTAATTCGTTAAAAACTTGTACTTTCATGTTCACAAAATAGTTTTACATCTTCCTTGACAATATACAACCTTGTTCGTGTTAGTTAGTGGAAGATTTGAAGAGTTTCTTGACTGCGGTTTGTGTTTCGGTAAGGTATTCTTAGTTGCGGTTTGTCTCTCGGTTAGTATTCTTGTCTGCGGTTTGAGTTTGTTTGGGTTTTGTTGACTGCGGTTTGGCCTGACAGCGGTTTGGATTTTAACCATAACGGAAAAAGGACAAAAAGTACTGAAAGGGACATCTTGTCCGTTTGCTGTTGCGGTTTGTGGTTTCTTGTCCTTTGTAGTTTGTCGTTTTGTCCTGCGGTTTGACTTCTTGCGGTTTGAGGTATTGCGGTTTGACTTATTGTGGTTTAACCTTCTGCGGTTTAGCTTTTCTGCGGTTTGATCAGCCCTGCGGTTTGACCAGTCTTGCGGTTTGACCGGTATTGCGGTTTGTCGTTCAGTGCTGCGGTTTGACGTCTGCGGTTTGAGGTTATTCTGCGGTTTGAGGTTCTCTGCGGTTTGAGGTTATTCTGCGGTTTGAGATTTTTGGTTTGCGGTTTGGTACTCTTGTGCTGCGGTTTGGCTATTGGGGTTTGTTGTGTGTGATTGCGTTTTGGGTGCTGCGGTTTGATACTAAAGTAATACTTTTTACTGAGATTTGACTCAAGTATTCAAATCACGGTTTATTCTTGATTTTAGTAAAATCCCGCGAAAGAATCTATTTCTCGGTTTAAATCATAGAATTGTAAAATCCCGTACAAATCTACATCATGACAAGCACAGCGTCTGATGACATTCAAGCTGTAGGGTCCGATACCCGTCCTCCTATGCTTGACAGGACGGATTATGAGTCATGGGCACAAAGAATTCGACTCTACTGCTTGGGCAAAGAAAATGGATTTAACATTCTTAAATCCATTGATGAAGGACCATTTCAAATGGGCACCACTCGTGATGCTGTGGATACTGCTGAGGATGGAACGGTCACTCTTGGGATCGATAGGCCACTTGAATACAATGATCTAACTGAGGAAGAAAAGAAGCGGTATGATGCTGACATCCGAGCTTCCAATATTGTAATTCAAGGCTTGCCCAAAGATGTTTACAAACTCATCAACTTCAACACTGAAGCCAAAGCCGTTTGGGACAATGTCAAAATGCTTCTGGCTGGATCAGAATTAACAAAAGAAGATCGTGAGTCGCAACTGTATGATGAGTTTGAGCACTTCAAGATGAACCCCGGTGAAAACATCACTGATTACTATGTGAGGTTTCACAAGCTGGTAAACGACATGAGAGTCATCAGAACGACTATGCCAAACATCCAACTCAACTCCAAGTTCGTGAACAACATGTCACCTGAATGGGATAGATTTGTCACTGCAGTTGATGCGCGTGATGTGTCGTTGCGGTTTAGCAGTTTTAATGCCTACTCAAGTTTTAAATTTATATTTAGCCGACTTATCAATAACACACACACTTAACGAGCAGTGTACCCGGTCAGTATGAAGATAATGGTAAGTAGAGTGTCGATCACTAAGAGTGGAACGTATAATCTCGTTAATCTAATCAGTATTTTAATATCCTAACGCAAGGGGGTTTCAGCCTGAGAGACTGGCACAGTTTTGTTTGCAATTAAATAATAAAATAAACAAATAGGCACGAATCAGCAAGTAGCACACACGTACACAGATAGATACTAGAGACAATAAGAGGGCTGTCCTTATGATTAAGTAGATTGTCACTTGTTTTATTGATAGCTTTATATGAAGTGTATGTAATTAACCCTTTCTCGTTGGTCCTATTCTTATCGGCGAGTAAACCCTTAATGACGACTTATGTCTAAAAGTTATTCCTAAGTGATCAATTTAGAAACAACCGTGGGAGCCACACCTTGTCCCGCAGTCGGGTGCCCGCAAGCCACTAATAAACACAGAGGTGGTCAATGCACTAATAAGTAGTAACCAAAGACATCAACATATAAACTTTAATTGATGGGAAAGCAAGTATTAAAGGGAGTGCAATCTTTCCGTTGTCACATTACACAAGCCACCAATCCTGATGAATTAAAGTTTGCTAAAACAATAAAACAAAACTACTTAATGAATTAAATACATGCAGCACCTTCTTACAGCTCTTGTATCTTCGATTTGGGTGTGTCTTGTGCTGCCTCTTGACTGAATTCGTCCTTCTCTTCTGTTCGGTCTTTAGGTTTTCGAACTTCCGAATCTCTAATCTCCTTAATGCGTCTGGTCTACGGGGTATTTATAGTTTGTGTCTGAGGGAAGATGCGGCGCATCTACTTAAGTAGATGCGGCGCATGTACTTAACTTCGCGTGGGGTCCAAGATTATAATATTCAGGAATATTCGTACACCGCCAGAAGATGCGGCGTAACTCCATGATTAGATGCGGCGCATGTCCTCTTGTATCTTGGATCGTATCTGGTGACATCTTGATAGAGATGCGGCGCATGTCGAGAGTGAGATGCGGCGCATCTGGAGCAGATTAGTCTTGATCTTCTTCATTTCAGTAGACTCTTCACTTTATGCACGTTTTGCTCCATTATTAGTCCAAAATCGCCAAGTTTCACCAAATGCTTGTTTTTACCTGAGAATTACAAAAGTAAACGATTAAGTATCAATCCTCATACATAATATAGTAAAACAAGTCAAATTAATAGGATAAATGATAGTAATAAAATGTACTTATTTGAGTTCATCAAATATCCCCCCACTTGAACTTTACTTGTCCCCAAGTAAACCTTAGATTAAATTTCATGAAAATGTATCCTAAAAGATGTTAGGATTTATTTTTATATTTAAGCATGTATTCGTTTATTTCGTAATCACACAACTAAACACTTAACGAATTAGAAGTAAAATAAAATAAGTCGATAAAAGCAAATCTAATCGTTTAACTGTCCAGTCGCGACGAATATTCTATCATAAGCTTGGCAAGTATACACATCTCCACCACTAAAGCTAAGGAATAACAAGTCTAAAGCGGTAAAAAGGGTTTTTAGGCTTAAGGGTTAATTATTCTTATTTCACTATCGATCTCAAATTCCAGAAAAGGCGACAAAATCACAAATACATGATCGAATCCACGAACACGATACTTGCAATTGCTCAAATCCTTAACTCGAATAGGCTAAAGATAGGTCCAAACTTCACCAATAATAATATATCAAAAAGGGCGACAAAATCATAAATACATAGCCGAATCCACGACTACGATACTTAAGATTGCTCAAATCCCTAATCTCAATAAATCAAAGGTTTGGTTGGATAAAGAATAATAAAGGGTATGGATAATTTTTGGGATATAAATTGGTGTAAAAATAAAAAATAAACAAAACAAATAAATTAAAATCCTAAGTGTGGTTAATCACTATCCCAACCATCCCATGAATAAGACTCATATCATTGAATAACTCACGCTTTAACACTTGAAACACACGCTTTAGGTAGACACGAATTATACTCAACAAAATCTTAATCAAAGAATAAACCTTAATTGGCATTCCCATAACTGCCAATTCCCATTCAATCCATAGATATAGTACAACAAATAGTGGTGATATCGACCACTTACATAACTTTACATCGTTGGCTTAAAATAAACATCCAACTCTTTTTTCTTTCTTTTTCTTTTCTCATTTTTTCTCTTTTTTTTTTTTTTTTTTTTTTTTTTTTTGACATCAACATATAGATGTGTAAAATTTCACCACATCACTACAACTTTCTTTCCGGATAATTTTTTTCATACTTTTCATACTTTCAGAAATAATGGTAATAGTGAAAGTAGTAAACACACGAAAAATAAACTCTAAAATATACAATATTTACTTTCACTCCAATTGCATTGTGCAATTTCCCGACCTAACCATATATAATGAATTACGCACGCGAACACAGGTAATGTAAGGAAACACACTCTGCCTATAGCAATTAACCAACCACGGATTCTAATCTACAGGGTAGGCTAAGGTTTAAGGTGTAACGAAACATTTTAAACATAGGTGTAAGAAACGAAAGGAATGGCTCTGAGGGTTTTTCTAGGGGTATCTTACTCTTAAAATGAGAGTAACAAAAGGGTTTATACGGGGGTTAACTAACCAGTGTAGCTAGTTAATAACACATAACATATAAAGGCTATTTGGTGTAATCCTAGAATTTTACCAATTTAGACAAGTCATTCCAATTATATAAATAATACTCATTATGGTGGTCTCGAATAGTATACAAGCCAAGTTCTAAAGTTTACAAGTCACCGGCACACTCATAGATTTGTGAATTTTGGAAAAATCACAATTTTTGAAAATAACGTCATGTGTGCAGTTATGCAACTTAGATCTTAAACAAAAACATGCTAAAAAATTTTTAAGTTTGATATATTAAGCACATTTTAAGCATAATTTTTGAAAAAGTTTAGGACAAGTAATTGTTAAGTGTTCTAATTCTCCTATCCCCCCACTTAAGTTAAACAACGTCCTCGTTGTTTGTATAAAAGGTTAAAAACTGGAAATAAAAAGAATTAGAACGGAAAAACTCCCCTGAGATTTGCTCGGTATGATCCTCCATTAGTATATGAGCAAAAATCATCTTTCTTGTGGATTAGAACGTTAAAGCTTCATACTTGATTTATCCACAGGAAATCCAGAAAACTATAATACCACCAACACTTTAAAACACACCTAAGATAAGAAAGGTTCAACTTGCATAACACATTAGTAGTTAGGAAAAATAAAACTTAAAAATTAAAACTGAAAATCATCAGGTCAGTCGATGCGCCGTATCTTATTGAAGAAGATACGCCGTATCGAGCCTGGAATAAATACGGATCAGAATAAAGATGCGCCGCATCCTTAACCAGGGATGCGCCGCATTAAAATAAACTGATAAATAGTTTTAAAGTCGAAAAATAAAAATGCAGAAAAATAAAATAAGATATGACCATTGCAGAGGATGCGTCGCATCTCAGGACTGAGATGCGCCGTATCTTCGTGCGGCCTGGACTGACTCGACACAGAATAAGGAAATAAAATAAAAGATAAGCATGGGTTGCCTCCCACGAAGCGCTTGTTTTTGTTCGAGTCACGAGCCTGACTCCACCCTTATTTACTGTGTAATAGGGTGTTGTTCCCCCCACTTGGGATCAAGTGCGGATGATAATAGCAATAAACACGAAAAGAGTGTAAATTTGCTAGTAAAGATGGAAGAAATAAATAAAGATCATACCTTGGCAATATATGTACATCTTCCCTATTCTTACCCGGTTTGGTTGATAAATTGGATGACTTGACCACTTCATCAGAAACAGTAGTATGTTGAGGAAAAATGAGTCTCCTTTCTTCTTGGTTACTCTCTTTGGTAGTAAGGCGTCCCTTGACTTCCGCAGAAGATGAGAAAGGGTCTTTGGCAAGTAAAAGTTCGAGTTCCTCTATATACTTCATAGGGTCGGAATCATCATCTTCATCAATCATAGCAATGTTTAAGAGCTCATCACCAAACTCTTCTTCGAGCTCCACAAAATACGGGTTGATCACAGGTGCTTCAATAGGTAGTGTGATAAATTTCACCTCATCATCTTTTTGTTTTGCAACCTGTTTAGGAAAACTAGCAAGATTATTAGTAACGGGATCAATAGTATTAAATAAATTTGTACCACTTTTTGTTGTAAGTGACTCCAATTCATCTTGTGAGTCTCCTTCTTCAACTAATGGTCTTGCAATTTCATAACCGTCCCGAATTTCATCCTTAAATAAGTAATCCCAGATTTCTTCAAAATCCCTCGTTGGGTCAAAATCTGGTTGAGGTATGTCATCATAAACTATGGCGTCAAATGGTTCGAAATCAAAATTATAATACTTTTCATCTTCATCCGTTGGATTGTCTAATGTTGGTAATACGATTGCAGGATATTCTTCAACGTAAGGTTCCGTATACACATCATCTTGCATAATCTCCGGAGAAAAAGTATTATCAATAGCAATTGCCGGAATTGGTTTCACGGTATATGAATCTTCTTCATCATCACTTGGTATACACCAGGTGTGTTGAAATGGCAATTTGTTTCTTTCTTTCCTTGACTTTTCTCGTCCAAGAATCAAGTATTCTTCCATAGTGATTTCTTTCGTATCAATGACTCGTGCACCATATCTTGCTCTTTCCCAATCGTAGATCCCATTATTGCTCAAGGCTCCTTCCTCTCCAAGTCTGATATATTCTTCCATTGTAATATCCGGATCGTCCATCTTCCTGAAATAAAACTTACTCGTGCAAAAGAAGGGTGAAACGATCAAAGTAAAATAAAAGCTTCTGATATCTGCTGTTGATGCGCCGTATCCTATAAATTGGATACGCCGTATCTTAATACGTTAAAATTAAATCAGACTTTATTCAGAAAATAGATACGCCGCTTAGAATTTATGAATGCGCCGTATCGAATTAATCAATCAAAAATCAATTTATCTAATTAAAATTAAATGCGTCGTATTAACGAAAGTTAATGCGCCGTATTTTCGTTACGTTTAAAAATAAAAGATTTTTGATTCAGTAAGATGCGCCGTATCGACGGAAATCGATACGCCGTATTTGTTTAATAATTCGCAAACTGTTTTTAATTAAAATAATAGATACGCCGTATCTGCGAAAGCAGATGCGTCGTATGGCGTTAACGTTTAGAAAAATTTTCTTGTTAAAAACAGATACGCCGTATCTTGGGGAAAAGATGCGTCGTATCGAATTAATTAAACGCGTTGTATATAAAAATTAAACGCAATACGCCGTATCTGAGAGATCAGATGCGCCGTATCGTTTGATTTAGCACAGTACAACGATAGCAGAACAGAAAAATACGAAAAATAAAAACAAAAATTAAACACACGAAACAAAAATAAAACACACAAAAATAAAAACAAAAGCAAACAAATAACACACAATACAACAAATATGCAAAATAGTACAATGATGCAATTAATCTAATAAAAAGAAAAATAACCTAATTAAAATACTAATCAAATTAACAGATAATAACAATTCACTCCCCGGCAACGGCGCCAAAAAACTTGATGCGCGTGATGTGTCGTTGCGGTTTAGCAGTTTTAATGCCTACTCAAGTTTTAAATTTATATTTAGCCGACTTATCAATAACACACACACTTAACGAGCAGTGTACCCGGTCAGTATGAAGATAATGGTAAGTAGAGTGTCGATCACTAAGAGTGGAACGTATAATCTCGTTAATCTAATCAGTATTTTAATATCCTAACGCAAGGGGGTTTCAGCCTGAGAGACTGGCACAGTTTTGTTTGCAATTAAATAATAAAATAAACAAATAGGCACGAATCAGCAAGTAGCACACACGTACACAGATAGATACTAGAGACAATAAGAGGGCTGTCCTTATGATTAAGTAGATTGTCACTTGTTTTATTGATAGCTTTATATGAAGTGTATGTAATTAACCCTTTCTCGTTGGTCCTATTCTTATCGGCGAGTAAACCCTTAATGACGACTTATGTCTAAAAGTTATTCCTAAGTGATCAATTTAGAAACAACCGTGGGAGCCACACCTTGTCCCGCAGTCGGGTGCCCGCAAGCCACTAATAAACACAGAGGTGGTCAATGCACTAATAAGTAGTAACCAAAGACATCAACATATAAACTTTAATTGATGGGAAAGCAAGTATTAAAGGGAGTGCAATCTTTCCGTTGTCACATTACACAAGCCACCAATCCTGATGAATTAAAGTTTGCTAAAACAATAAAACAAAACTACTTAATGAATTAAATACATGCAGCACCTTCTTACAGCTCTTGTATCTTCGATTTGGGTGTGTCTTGTGCTGCCTCTTGACTGAATTCGTCCTTCTCTTCTGTTCGGTCTTTAGGTTTTCGAACTTCCGAATCTCTAATCTCCTTAATGCGTCTGGTCTACGGGGTATTTATAGTTTGTGTCTGAGGGAAGATGCGGCGCATCTACTTAAGTAGATGCGGCGCATGTACTTAACTTCGCGTGGGGTCCAAGATTATAATATTCAGGAATATTCGTACACCGCCAGAAGATGCGGCGTAACTCCATGATTAGATGCGGCGCATGTCCTCTTGTATCTTGGATCGTATCTGGTGACATCTTGATAGAGATGCGGCGCATGTCGAGAGTGAGATGCGGCGCATCTGGAGCAGATTAGTCTTGATCTTCTTCATTTCAGTAGACTCTTCACTTTATGCACGTTTTGCTCCATTATTAGTCCAAAATCGCCAAGTTTCACCAAATGCTTGTTTTTACCTGAGAATTACAAAAGTAAACGATTAAGTATCAATCCTCATACATAATATAGTAAAACAAGTCAAATTAATAGGATAAATGATAGTAATAAAATGTACTTATTTGAGTTCATCAGCAGTCAAGCTCAACAAAGGTCTGAGGCAGACCAATTATGAACAACTATATGCTTACCTTCAACAGCAAGAAAAGCATGCTGTTTATGATCGTCTACTCAGAGAGAAACTTAATCCAACAACAATAACAACAAATGATCCACTAGCATTGGTCTCACATGTTCAATCATACAATCAACCACAACTTGATCAAGTTTATCATCACCCTATTTCATCAAAGAATCAATCTTCATTTCCCCAATCATCAGTGCATCCACCAACTGCTATGAACCCCCAGCTGGATTCAGGGTATTCTTTCACTGATCAGAGGATTGATGATCTTTCCAATCAAGTCTCCTTGCTTGTTCAACAGTTCCGAGCAACACTCCCTCAAACTAACAACCAACTTCGAACTTCCTCAAACCCACGCAATCAAGCAACTGTGGAAGATGGAAGAATTATTGTTCAGAATGTTCAGGGAAGACAAAATGTAAATCCAAGGAATGTTGGTAGGGGGAATATGCAAAACAGAGTTGGAAATGTCAACCAAGGACAAGGAAGGTAAGCAAAGTGTTACAACTGTGGTAGGTTGGGACACATAGCTTGGAATTGCAATCAGCCCAAGCATCCTCAGAACTCTGATTACATCAAGGACAAGATGTTGCTGATGCAAGCTCAGGAGAAGGGAGCAGTTCTGGATAAGGAAGAGCTTTTGTTCCTTGCTGGTGATGGGGGAAACACATTTGATGCAGATGTGGATGACCAACCGGTTCAAGATATGGCCCTCAATGAGCCAAACATCTTCAAAGCCGAAGATTGTGATGCATTTGATTCGGATGTTGATGATGAGCCGACTGCTCAAACCATCTTTATGGCCAACCTATCTTCTTTGGCATCATCATCTCATCAAGCTGGTTCTTCCAATCCATCCGTCATAACTGAGGTACTAAAGCTATATGATACATATAACATGGTAGATGAACAGAAGATTCCTACAGAAGTACAACAGATAGACGTTGTTGAATCAGATACTGTTAATATGGGAAACAGCAATGTTATTTCATATGAACAATATGTGAATCACAACGACGTGTCTGATGTATCAAGTAGTGCATCTTCTGTTGTAAATAATGCTTGTGAGTTGCATGAAAACACTGAGTTTATCCCAGATGACACCTTGACCACTAGGCTAAATATATATATAAAGATCAGGTAGCAATTTATGAACAACGTGCAAAATTTGAGCTAACTGTACGAGAACAGAAAATGGATAGTCAAATGCGTACATTTGTAACAGAACATAATTTAAGGGAAGAAACATTGAAAAAGGAGTTAGATTCTTTAAGAAAACAACTTAATCAAACTGTTAAGCAAAAACAGGAGATCCAAGAAAGTGTAATTACACTAAAACAGGATTTCAAAGAAAAAGAATCAAAACTTTAAAATGATTTTTCCAGACTTCAAATGTTAAAAAATAAGATAGAAAACAAGTTGTACACACAAGACCAGACCAGACAAATTGCTCAAATGATGCAAAAGCATAAAAAGCTGTGTGATAAACATAGTGAATATAATGTAGGTGAACCTAAGTTAGCTTACCTTAGGAGCGCTAAAGTGGCCCAACCTGCCTTATATGATGGAAACGAATTGCTTAAGCCTAGTCATGCACCACCTGATGTGTCCTCCTTAGAAGAGAGTAATGAGATAGAAGTGATCAAGAGAGAAAATATGAATGAAAAGATGAAGGATCCCAAATGTATAGCTAAACGAATCATAGTCAAACCACATGATTACTATGAAGAAAACCGTTTGATTGTTTTTGCACCTCAAACTAAGTTGACGCCTGAACAAATATTTTGGTCCTTGGACGTAGAAAAGAGAAATGAAGAAGCACTTAAAGCCAAAAATCCACCCTTTAGGAAAATAGCGGCTGAAACGGTGTATCCTCCCAATACACCTAGGCACTTAGTTCCGTTAACTCTTCCCACATAATGTAAATCTCTAATTAGCATATATGTCTGATGAATGTGTAAATACTCATCATTTTATACCCATAATAGACACAAAAATGACCAAAAACACCAGAATACACCATATTATACTGCAAATATCCTTGGTTTGTGTTTTTATGTGTTACAGGTACAAAAGGATCGAAAACAGGCAGAAATAGCCAAAACCGAGCACAAGATTGGAAAATGGTGAAAAGCCGAGGACGGGGAAGTAATTTACAAGTTTGGATCACAATATTGCTCAAGTTATCACAAGTCAACCTCCAAGAATATCAAAAAGTCAAGATTAGTCCTTGGAGATAATTTTCAGACTTTACAAGAATGGTCCGTGGATTTTCAGATTTTACAAATGTGGTCCCTAAACTTTACTAATTTCAACACCTTATCCCATTTAAACCTTAAACTAACCACTACCCTTTTATCCTAAAATAATAAACCCAGACCCATAATACCAGGTTTGACTAAAGTCAAAACCTTCTTCCCTAAAACCACCCCGCCAATACTATGGCTCTGCAAAACCATACCACCACCAGTTCCCCATGTCCTCTCCACTGACCCATCACCTCACTCCACTACCCCCTCCTCATTTAATGCCATCCCACACCCCACTTGCACTGTACAGCCTAAAACCCGTTTTCCCACTTTACCATTTTGGCACCAAAATGCCAATTAACGACTGAGATTGATTTGAGCCATTCCAATTGGTGGGATTTGATCAGTAGGATGAGTGGAGGCTTTTGGGATAGCTATAAAAGGAAGTGAAGACACACAGAAGCCATTGTCATAGTTTTTAGACCAATTCGTAGTGTAACTTTAATTTAAGCTTTTATCCTTCTGGGTTTTGTTATTTCTGAATCATTTAAGTCAAATTAGTTGTAATTCAAGTGTTTTAATATGGAAATTCCAAGTTTAATCGTGTAACTGTTTTCCCGCCAAATTTGTTCTTAATCATTTTTCATATTATAAGCTTTGTTGTTTGTTCAAAAAAGCTCTTCCGAGCTTATTAGTGCTTATTCAAGTAAATTAGAAGTATCTGCTGTTCTAAATTCAAGAAAATCATAAAAGTCAAGAAAAAGTCAAAAAGTCAACATAAGCAGTTGTGTTGTTAATAAGCTGTTCTGGATGGCTTAATTGGGTTTAAAGCTTGGTTCTGACAAGCTAGGTTTACCCCTGATCACTTTCCCTTGTTTCTTGTTCCAATTCAATTGTAAGCATATTTCAAGTTTAATAAAAGTTAAGTGTTTCTGTTATTCGAATTAAAGTCACTAGCTATCAAAAATAGAGAATAAGCTCTCATTTCTGTTTCATTAAGCTCTTATGAGCTTATTATTGCTTTTGTCAAAGTTTATGTGGTTCATTTCAGTCTCTAATTCCAAAAGTCAAAGAAAAGTCAAACTTTAGTCAATTTTGGTCATTAGCTTATTAGGGCTTATTCCATTTTGTACTTTGCTTTTATCAGCTTCATTAAGTTATTTGAATATTAACAAGTTAGGAATATAAGTTATTTAAGTAACATCCAGTTTATTTATCATAACAGTCAAGTAAAGGAGTGTTTGTCTTTTCAAGTCAAACGGGTCATTTGGGTCTTGCCACTGTTCATGTGCAGTCTTCTTAGACTTGATCTTGAATAACTTAGTGTAAAAGAGCTATTAGTGCAAGTATTTCCCTTGTTTTCAGTGTTTTGCAGGTTTGAAGTTAATTTTTGGAGACAAAAGTGGCTGACAACTCTCACAAGCCCCTCATAAGCTGGACCCAGCTTTGGCTTTATTCTTGCACTTTTCAGGTTCATTTTCACCCCTTCTCAGTTTGTACTTAAGTCCTTTAGGCCTTGCTTTAGAATCCTCCATTACAGCCTTAGTAGTAGTTTTGCAGTTTCCATTTTTAGTTTTTATGGTTTTTAGCAGGCTTTTGTAGATGTTTAACTCGCTCATATTAAGTAGTTAGAAGCTGATCTTTGGGACTTTTGAAGTTGGCCAGCTTATCTAGCCTTACATATTTTTGTTTGGATTTTTAGAATTATTCTAAATAGCTTTTTCTGCCCTTGAAAACTGCACTTTTTCCCCTGTCACTGCTTAGATCAACAACATAATCAACCATTTGGCTGATTTGCAACCTCTTTATAAGCTGTAATTAAGCCACCAAAAGGTCTGAATCTTGGTTTATAATAAGTTCATAGTATAAAGTTATTGTAATATCAGTTTGGAGGCCTAACTTTAGCTTATAGATAGCTTAACTTTAGCTTAAAATTAGCCCTATAACTTATTTCATTCAATCCTAGTTCTAAAAAGCTTATTATACTAACTGTTGCTTATTTAGCTTATTTCTGGCTTATTTTTGAGTTTTGAAAATATTCTATTTTCAAAAGTTAAATATTTTTTGTAAGTTTTAAAAAAGAAAAATACCAAAAAAATAAAATAAAATAAAAAAGTTTAATCAAGTCTTTTATAAGCGGCCACCTTATTCTACTTTTTTCTGTGCTTAAATTTAGTTTTCAAAAATATTGTCTTTTATAAAAAGTGCTTATAATTAAGTACTTTATCAATTTCGAAAAACAAAAATCCAAAATCTCTTCGTTTTTTTAATCATTTAATTAGAGTAATTTAGTTTTTAATTCATAATAAAAAATAGAGTAAATTGCAAAAATCGTCCCTAAAGTTTGGCCAAATTGCATGTTTCGTCCCTGAAGTTAGGAAAGTGCAAGAATCGTCCCTGTGGGAAACTTTTGGGGCAAATATAGTCCCTGGCCAAGTTCAAATGACACAAATACCCCTGTCCATTTCTTTTTTTATATTCCTTTTCAGTTTTTAACACAAATGGTCCTTGTGTTGCGCAAGGCTTTACAAATTTAGTCATTTTTTTTCACAAATGGTCCTTCTTACACAAAATCGTCCTTGTGTTGCGCAAGGCTTACCCAAATGGTCCTTGAGTCCGGTTTTTACGTTTTCGTCCGTTTTTCTTACTTTTTTGTCCGTTTTTGTCCATTTTTCTTACGTTTTTGTCACTTTTTCTTCCGTTTTTTACGTTTTTCTTCCGTTTTTTACGTTTTCATCTGTTTTTCTTACATTTTTTCCGTTTTTGTCCGTTTTTCTTACGTTTTTGTCCGTTTTTCTTCCGTTTTTGTCCGTTTTTCTTATGTTTTTTACGTTTTCGTCCATTTGTTACGTTTTCGTCCATTTTTCTTACGTTTTTTTTTACGTTTTTATCCGTTTTTCTTACGTTTTCGTCTGTTTTCTTACGTTTTTTTACATTTTTTACGTTTTCGTCCGTTATTCTTACTTTTTTTTCCGTTTTCATACGTTTTCTTACGTTTTTTCCATTTTTGTCCGTTTTTCTTACAATTTTATTCCTTTTTTTACGTTTTCGCCCGTTTTCTTGCGCTTTCATCCGTTTTTATTGTTTTCGGACGTCTTTCTTACGTTCAAAAAACTCCGGACTAAATAAAAAATTCAGACAAAATAAAAAAATTCGGACAAAAAATTCGGACTAAATAAAAAAATCGGACAAAAAAAAGGGAAAAACGGAAAAAAGAAGAAAACGTAAAAAAACGTAAGGAAAATGAGTAAAAGCGAAAAAAACAAAAACGAAAAAACGTAAGAAAAACGCGAAAATGATAAAACGATAAAAGACGGCAGAAAACGTAAAAAAAAAAGGATAAAAATGAAGAAAAACGGACAAAAAAGGAAAAAACGTATGAAAAACGAAAAAAACGTAAGAAAATGGACGAAAACGTAAAAAACGTAAGAATAACGGACGAAAACGTAAAACGTAAGAAAAACGGACGAAAACAAAAAAAAAGGACAAAAACGTAAGAAAAAACGGATAAAAACGGAAAAAAAAAAAAAAAAAAACGGACAAAAACGTAAAAATGTAAGAAAACGGACAAAAACGTAAGAAAACGGACAAAAACGGTATAAAAACGGACAAAAACGTAAGAAAAACGGACGAAAACGTAAAAAACGTAAGAAAAACAGACTCAAGGACCATTTGTGTAAGCCTTGCGCAACACAAGGATGATTTTGTGTAAGAATGACCATTTGTGAAAAAAAAATGACTAAATTTGTAAAGCCTTGCGCAACACAAGCACCATTTGTGTTAAAAACTGAAAAGGAATATAAAAAAAGAAATGAACAGGGGTATTTGTGTCATTTGAACTTGGCCAGGGACTATATTTGCCCCAGAAGTTTCCCACAGGGACGATTCTTGCACTTTTCTAACTTTAGGGACAAAACATGCAATTTGGCCAAACTTTAGGGACGATTTTTGCAATTTACTCTAAAAAATATAAAAGTCAAAAAAAATATAAATCTTTTTTCTAAAATTTTCTTTAGTCATTATTAACTTAGGAAAAATAATTTAGCACTTGTAGGGTTTAATTTTATAGATTTCACTTTTTAATCGCGTTTTTATAATTCCCGTAACGCGTTTTAAATATAATTGTGTTAATCTTAATATTCCAGTGAGAATTTGTTTCTCATTTGTCAAACGACATGCTTTCTGTCCTTAGAATTAAAAAAAAAAAAAAAAAAAAAGTAAAAAACCAAAATTCCTATCATCAGTCACTTTAATCCAAAGCTTCAACGATTGCCCATTCACACCTCGTTGGGACACGACCTGGGTAATCACTTACGTGGGTTTTTGCAAGTTAGCCTTTTTCCTAAAAGGTTGATTTGTCTTTATTCACGTGTATCCGTCTGCATAATATTTATATATATACACTTTAGCACGGATCAAATTTTGGCGCCGCTGCCGGGGAGGTTGTGTTGCGACAATATCGTTGAGATTTTAAAACGATTAGTGACTTGAGATCCTTCTTTCAGAAGTTTCCACTTTCATAAACCATATAAAATACAAAAATATTTTCCTTTTCTTTTATATATAATATCATATAAAAAATAAAAACCCAAAAACATTTTCCGTTTTATTGTAAAATAAAAGATAAAAGCAAAATTAATATAATATTCCTCAACTTGGGTATTATCATAATAAGTTCCCAAACATCAGATTAAAACTTGCCTTTGTGTCGCTTGCGAATTCGGCTCACCTTTGATTGATAAACAAACTCTAACGGAGGTTTAAGGAGGGTTTGACATTAAATTGTCGAACCGAAAGGAGCGGGTTTTTAAGGAGCATTTATTGCCCACCTTTGCTCCTCCGCCACTCTGTGCATTTTTCAGTCAGAGAGCTACCGTACGCTTGTTGATTTAAGGTTTAAGTTCCTTGTGTTTTGCTTCGATCTTGATTTAAGTAAATATTTTTTCCAAAAAAAAAAAATAATAAAAAAAAAAAAAATATTTTTGAAAAACCAAAAACCCAAAAATATTTTTCTTCATCCTCTTAAACCATTTGATTATATCTTCTTAAACCTCATTACTGTTTAATTCTCATGTTGTCACCCGACTATCATTGTTTTCACTGTAAAGGTCCAGTGGATGATGAACATCGTTGTTACAAGTGTTTGAGTGAGCGGTATGAGAGAGATATTAGGAAAGGATTGTGCAATTGGTGCAAATCATTATTCAATCCAGTGGATGAGGAGCATCGTTGTAGTTTTTCCGGCTACCCTCCACAACCCCAGCCATCTTCACTCACTCAGCATAAATGTTTTATATGTGAAGATCCGTTGGGGGATGATTCACAGTGTGAACGATGTTTTTGCAAAGGATGTGGGTTTACTCATGGACTTTGCACGTTTTGCACTTCTGAAATCGAAAATACGCTTACTTATCCAGATTTTCAAAACGATTTCAACCCTCCTCAGAATTCATTTTGGCAAGAACCGTGCTATCAAAACTTCGATGACACATCATTTCAAAATGTGCCAAATGATATTTGCCAGTATTATGGAGGTCCGCACCAAGGTTTTGACTGTCAAACAAGGAACACGCTTGCCTATGAGCAAGTTCCATGTGATCAAAACTTTGGTAATGACCAATATCCGTATGATTCTCCGAGTCAGTCACAACAGTTGTACTGTTGTGAATTCTGTGGAGGTCCGCATTATGAATCCGATTGTCAAACGAGGACCCCGCTTGTCTATGAGCATGTCCCTTGTAACAATTACGACTATTCTTGTCATGACCAACCTCCACAGTATCAAATGATTCAACCTCAGCCATCTCCTCTTGAAAAATCTTTTGAAAATGTATTCCAAAAACTCCAAAATGTGATGGATACACTTAATGATTTGGCTGTTAAAAATGCCCAAGAAGATCCTCATCAGAAAACCATTGGAGAACTTTCATTTGCGATGACGATGATGAAGATTCTATGTGGGGAGTTTGCGAGAATTCATCAGCTGCAATTACACCTGTCCAGAAAAGGCAGGAAGACAAGACTATTGCAGAATTGCTAGCCGACGAGCAAATGAAAGCCATTTATGCTAGCAATATTGATGAGGAGGACGACGAGGAGAGTATTATTCCTTTGAGTGACATCATTTCTCAACTCCCTCAGTCTATTGCAATCCCATCATTCTTTCCAACTTTGGACCCCAAGGACTCTCTTATTATGGGGGATGAGCATATTAGCACTATTCCTGAAAAGGAATCGGACGAATTCATAAAGTCTAGTGCTGAGAACCTTATCCCAATCCCAAGTGAGTCCGAGGGTATTTCCGACAAAATGTGTGATTTACCTCCTTTTGACATTTCAAATGATCATGTTGAGATGTTTTCCAATTCTGACGATGATTGTACTTCAAGTGATGATGATTCTTTATCTTGTGAGGACATCGATTATGTTGAGGAATTACCTTCTAAACTCGTCAGCCTAGAGGAAGAAAAGGATTTTGAACCTGACAATGAAGAAATTGACACTGATATTCTGGAAATCAAAGACGATTTGCTTCGTGATAACTTATTGAATATCAATGTGCTCATTTCTAAGATCGAACCATTTTGTGAAAATCCAACCTCATCTCCTATCCCCGTTGAGGATAGTGACTTTTTCTCGGTTGCTTACGAATCATTTAGTTTTGATTTCATGGAAGAAACGAGTAGTGGCAGTACCACTTCTCATGCTGATTTCTCTCTTCCTGAATATGATTCGTTTACCTTTGATCTTTATCATGAGGAGTTCTCCAGTGAACTCTCTCATATTATATCTCCTCCGGAATATGATCATTTCTATTTTGATCCTGAGGATGATTTAAGTGTGGGGGGAGGTGTACTTTTTCATAAGTATTTGCTTATTGATGATTTCATCCCAACCCTCCCTCCCGTTGAAGACAAATTTGCTTTGGATGATGAAGAGTTCTTCCTGATAATCATCATGACATTTCTCCTCTTCATCACATATAGTGTGATTTCTCTTTCCCTTTTCTTCTATGGGAATGAGGACACCATTTTTGACCCCGGCATCTCCATTTATCAATCTTTTGAGCCGGATGTATCTCATCGGTGTGAAACTTTCTTATGTTCAAATGTTTATCCAAACACATTGAATGAAAGTCCGATGGAGATGGTTTCTTCCACTTGCTTCCCCATGAACCAATGAATTCGGGGTCGAGTCAAGCTAGTGACTCGGTTAACAAAAACATTAGCATTGCATGGGTAAACACCTATGTTTCTGACTTCTTTCTATTTTCTGACACTAAGTGTGGGGGGAATCCCACTGTGCTGTGCATTTTTGTGTGTTGTTTGCTCTTATTTTCAGGTTTCCCTTGGATTGTGATGATTGCCGCGCCTGTTTTCAATCCAGCCGCCCAATATCCTATCCTTTTGCTAACGATTATCTAGGGATATCTTTTTAATCCTGTTTGTGAAAATAGAGATTTCTTTCACACACTTGGCTATTAGTATTACCTTTTTACGTTCTAAGTCTCGGCATAATAGCCGGTACTTTGAATATTGAGGGCAATATTCAATTCTAAGTGTGGGGGGGGGGGGGAATTCTCTCGAATTTTGTCACATTTGTACCTTCTAGTGCCCTAGTACCCCCGTTTTGACAAAAATTTTAAAATTTTTTCGTTTTTAAATATGAAATTGCAATAAAAAAGAAAGAAGTGTTTAGTCTTGATTAGGTTAGAACAAAGGGAATCCTGACTCTGCCAGAGTATTGATCTGGCTGCTTCCTTAACGATTAGACTAAGGTTTTACGATTTGTGCAAATGAAAATGCTAAGCGTAGAATAATTGATTTTCTTTAGAGCTTATATAAGTAATCTATGGCTTTTTCTCCCAGAAGATAACTAATCTGATTAAATACGTGCTGTTTTCAAACGTTTGAACGCCAAAATCATGTTGTTATGCAAAACAAATTTTTATACAATTTTGATATAGAGCCCGAGTTCAACTTTTTATTTTTATTTTTGAGAAAGCATATATGTATGTATATTATTAAAGTTAAAAAAAAATGATGAAAAAATGAAAAAAATGATGAAAAAATGAAAAAGAAAAATAAAATAAAATGGAATGATATTGCAAAATACAAAAATATAAAGATATTGCAAAATGCAATAAGTTTTGATGTTGCAAAAATAAAGATGTAATTGTTAATAAATGTAGGAAAATTGCTTTCTCTTAAATTTAAATCGGAACTTGAACTTGGATTCGTCAATTTTGTATAAAAGTTAAACGGTAATTTAGTAGATCGTTGATTTCAAAGATCTCGAAAGCTCCGTTATTATTCTGTGTGAGGTGTCAAAAACCTGGTCACCTAAAACCAACTGGTTTGGGATGTGCCGAGAAGTAAGCCGTTACATGGAGTGATCTCATCTTTGAGTCTCTAATCTCTAAATGATCGTTTGTTGTTATCTATTTAAGTATTTTAATACTAGCTTAGTGGGAATATCTTAAATCGTTGATATCGAAATTCCGCTGATTCCGGTACTATTCTCTGTAAGGTGTCAAAAGCCTGGTCACCTAAAACTAACTGGTTTGGGATGTGCCGAGAAGAAAGCCGCTACATGGAAAAGGCCTTTTTGATCCTTAGATTTTCGAGGTTCCCGGTAAATTAGTATTTGACTTAAACAAATAACAACCATAATAAATGTCGATTTTCGCGGTCAAAATTTTGAAAATGAGCACAGTCGCCTAAACTTAATATATGCGGGAGTGAAAAGTTAAGTTTCGGCTTACATAGATTATTGATATAAGTAGTGTTAGCATTTTACAAAAGCATTTGCGCATTGAGTTTAAGCTTAGTTGGGAGTATAAAAAAGAGGATGACGATTACAATTCCCTGGAGACACCCAGTTTGTGTGAATCCTGTTCCGTGATACCATTTTTGGAAATCAAGCGTGTTATATATTTTGTTCTAAGTTTAAATTTCTGGTATTGTATAAAAAATCAAAACGGGGTTTACTTGGTATTCTTTTGATCCTTTCATTACTTCATATGATCGGATTGCTAGGGACTAGCAATAGCTTAGTGTGGGGGATTGATGAGTGTGTAAATACTCATCATTTTATACCCATAATAGACACAAAAATGACCAAAAACACCAGAATAGACCATATTATACTGCAAATATCCTTGGTTTGTGTTTTTATGTGTTACAGGTAGAAAAGGATCGAAAACAGGCAGAAATAGCCAAAACCGAGCACAAGATTGGAAAATGGTGAAAAGCCGAGGACGGGGAAGTAATTTACAAGTTTGGATCACAATATTGCTCAAGTTATCACAAGTCAACCTCCAAGAATATCAAAAAGTCAAGATTAGTCCTTGGAGATAATTTTCAGACTTTACATGAATGGTCCCTGGATTTTTAGATTTTACAAATGTGGTCCCTAAACTTAACTAATTTCAACACCTTATCCCATTTAAACCTTAAACTAACCACTACCCTTTTATCCTAAAATAATAAACCCAGACCCATAATACCAGGTTTGACTAAAGTCAAAACCTTCTTCCCTAAAACCACCCCGCCAATACTATGGCTCTGCAAAACCATACCACCACCAGTTCCCCATGTCCTCTCCACTGACCCATCACCTCACTCCACTACCCCCTCCTCATTTAATGCTTTCCCACACCCCACTTGCACTGTACAGCCTAAAACCCATTTTCCCACTTTACCATTTTGGCGCCAAAATGCCAATTAACGACTGAGATTGATTTGAGCCATTCCAATTGGTGGGATTTGATCAGTAGGATGAGTGGAGGCTTTTGGGATAGCTATAAAAGGAAGTGAAGACACACAGAAGCCATTTTCATAGTTTTTAGACCAATTCGTAGTGTAACTTTAATTTAAGCTTTTATCCTTCTGGGTTTTGTTATTTCTGAATCATTTAAGTCAAATTAGTTGTAATTCAAGTGTTTTAATATGGAAATTCCAAGTTTAATCGTGTAACTGTTTTCCCGCCAAATTTGTTCTTAATCATTTTTCATATTATAAGCTTTGTTGTTTGTTCAAATAAGCTCTTCCGAGCTTATTCAAGTAAATTAGAAGTATCTGCTGTTCTAAATTCAAGAAAATCATAAAAGTCAAGAAAAAGTCAAAAAGTCAACATAAGCAGTTGTGTTGTGAATAAGCTGTTCTGGAAGGCTTAATTGGGTTTAAAGCTTGGTTCTGACAAGCTAGGTTTACCCCTGATCACTTTCCCTTGTTTCTTGTTCCAATTCAATTGTAAGCATATTTCAAGTTTAATAAAAGTTAAGTGTTTCTGTTATTCGAATTAAAGTCACTAGCTATCAAAAATAGAGAATAAGCTCTCATTTCTGTTTCATTAAGCTCTTATGAGCTTATTATTGCTTTTGTCAAAGTTTATGTGGTTCATTTCAGTCTCTAATTCCAAAAGTCAAAGAAAAGTCAAACTTTAGTCAATTTTGGTCATTAGCTTATTAGGGCTTATTTCATTTTGTACTTTGCTTTTATCAGCTTCATTAAGTTATTTGAATATTAACAAGTTATGAATATAAGTTATTTAAGTAACATCCAGTTTATTTATCATAACAGTCAAGTAAAGGAGTGTTTGGCTTTTCAAGTCAAACGGGTCATTTGGGTCTTGCCACTGTTCATGTGCAGTCTTCTTAGACTTGATCTTGAATAACTTAGTGTAAAAGAGCTATTAGTGCAAGTATTTCCCTTGTTTTCAGTGTTTTGCAGGTTTGAAGTTAATTTTTGGAGACAAAAGTGGCTGACAACTCTCACAAGCCCCTCATAAGCTGGACCCAGCTTTGGCTTTATTCTTGCACTTTTCAGGTTCATTTTCACCCCTTCTCAGTTTGTACTTAAGTCCTTTAGGCCTTGCTTTAGAATCCTCCATTACAGCCTTAGTAGTAGTTTTGCAGTTTCCATTTTTAGTTTTTATGGTTTTTAGCAGCCTTTTGTAGATGTTTAACTCGCTCATATTAAGTAGTTAGAAGCTGATCTTTGGGACTTTTGAAGTTGGCCAGCTTATCTAGCCTTACATATTTTTGTTTGGATTTTTAGAATTTTTCTAAATAGCTTTTTCTGCCCTTGAAAACTGCACTTTTTCCCCTGTCACTGCTTAGATCAGCAGCATAATCAACCATTTGGCTGATTTGCAGCCTCTTTATAAGCTGTAATTAAGCCACCAAAAGGTCTGAATCTTGGTTTATAATAAGTTCATAGTATAAAGTTATTGTAATATCAGTTTGGAGGCCTAACTTTAGCTTATAGATAGCTTAACTTTAGCTTAAAATTAGCCCTATAGCTTATTTCATTCAATCCTAGTTCTAAAAAGCATATTATACTAACTGTTGCTTATTTAGCTTATTTCTGGCTTATTTTTGAGTTTTGAAAATATTCTATTTTCAAAAGTTAAATATTTTTTATAAGTTTTAAAAAAGAAAAATACCAAAAAAATAAAATAAAATAAAAAAGTTTAATCAAGTCTTTTATAAGCGGCCACCTTATTCTACTTTTTTCTGTGCTTAAATTAAGTTTTCAAAAATATTGTCTTTTATAAAAAGTGCTTATAATTAAGTACTTTATCAATTTCGAAAAACAAAAATCCAAAATCTCTTCATTTTTTTAATCATTTAATTAGAGTAATTTAGTTTTTAATTCATAATAAAAAATATAAAAGTCAAAAAAAATATAAATCTTTTTTCTAAAATTTTCTTTAGTCATTATTAACTTAGGAAAAATAATTTAGCACTTGTAGGGTTTAATTTTATAGATTTCACTTTTTAATCGCGTTTTTATAATTCCCGTAACGCGTTTTAAATATAATTGTGTTAATCTTAATATTCCAGTGAGAATTTGTTCCTCATTTGTCAAATAGAATTAAAAAAAAAAAAAAGTAAAAAACCAAAATTCCTATCATCAGACACTTTAATCCAAACCTTCAACGATTGCCCATTCATACCTCGTTGGGACACGACCCAGGTAATCACTTACCTGGTATCACACACACAAACGTGGGTTTTTGCAAGTTAGCCTTTTTCCTAAAGGGTTGATTTGTCTTTATTCACGTGTATCCGTCTGCATAATATTTATATATATACACTTTAGCACGGATCAATGTCCTTTGTCAACTATTTGCTGATTTTGATAAAACTTGTAAAAAGAGAATTACGCCAACGAGAATTACTGAAGAGAAAAGGGATTTTGAATTAACAAAAAGAGTGCTACTTAACTGAGGTCATACCATTCTTTAAACTTCTTAAGGAACATTTTGAGGGCATGCAAAAAACCCTTAAAACTGAGGTCAGAGAAATGAAAGAAGAGTTTAAAGATATGGAAAATGAGGTATCCCAACATGCGATAGAACTTAAGAGTCGTGAGATTGAGAGAAAAAACATTCTCATCACCAATGACAATTTGATTACTAGATGTATTGCTCAGGATGTATTTTATACTGCTACTGATTCTACATTAAATGCCTGTCAATTTCATGAGTTGTCTATTGCATTGAACGTTACCCAAAATCGTGTTGTTGAGCTTGAGGGGGAGAATTTGAAATTGTATGAAAAAATTCAAAATGATGACCATGATAACATGGTCAGTCGCTTTTCAAAACTAGAGGTTGATAATCTTAATTTGCAATTAAAGTATCAACATTTAGAAGAAAGAAGTAAAATCTCAAATGCCAAGACATCCTTGGATGCTCCTGAATTTGATGCATATTTTGAATTAAACAAACGTGATGAAAAAATTCAAGCTCACACTAACATGATTCGACAATTGAGGGCTCAAATTGCCCAATTAAAGTCAAATAAGAGTGAAGTAATTGGCACCCATAAATCAGTGCCTTTAGATTCTCAGAATTTTCAATACCAAGACACCATCAATAAGTTACACTATGAAAATGAGTGTTTTCGAGCTGAAAATTCAAAAATCAAACAGCATTACAATGAGTTATATGACTCAATTAAAGTCACACGAAACAATCACAATGAAAAGATAACTGCTTTGCAAAATGAGATTGAGAATCTAAAGACTCAGGTGAAAGGGAAAATGCCAATTATCACTAGTGATAATGTTGTTCTAAAGGTTTCTGCTTGTAGTAAGTATGCTGTTGATGTTGTGCCTATTCCATTTCCCCTTAAGAAAAATAGGTCTGCCCATCAAATATATCTCAATCACCTTAAGGATAGCCTTGATACCCTTCGTGAGATCGTTGAAGAGGATAGAATAGATAAACCACTTGATAGTGCAGTTGTAGATGCATGCTTCCTCACTAAACGGTCTCAGAATCTTTTAGAATACGTCATTGGCACAAGTCCTAAAATTGATAACAAAAGAGATAGACTTGCTGCATCATCCTCTACTACTAAGAACAAGCATGTAACCTTTGATGTACCACTGAGAACATCTGAACCCAGCACATCAAAACCGGAAAAACAAATGACAGTGAAACACACTAATGTTCCAATCACTGCTTCTACATGAGTAAAATATGACACCAAAGCTAGCAGGTCAAAGCCTAGTCGCAATGCAAGGAAAGATAGGACTGCGCCGGCTAAGAGTGTTCAGGAGAAGAAAGTAGAAGTCCATCCTAGGAACAATAAGTTTGCTTTGAATAGAATGAATCGTGTTTATTCTAGTATTAGCTTTAAGCGTACTGTAATTAATTCGAATTCTAATGCTGTTTGCAAAACATGTAATGAATGTTTAATTTCTGGTAATCATGATGATTGTGTTGTGTCATTTTTGATGTCTCACAAACGATCCGCAGTTAAGAATATTAGAAAAACTGATCTGAGTAAGCAAATTTGGAAAGCAACAGGAAAGATGTTTACTAATGTTGGTTATCAATGGAAGCCCAGTGGAAGAAAATTCACTTTAGGAGATCAGTGCCCCTTAACTAGAATGACTAATCATAAGGCAGTGAATGTTAAGGAATGAAGGCCAACTGGTTGAATTTTCCCTTTAGTGACACAATGCCCTGCAACTAGGTCATTTGCATCTACTAGTGAAGTTTCCACTATGAATACGATAGCATCTATAATTCCTGTAGTTCCAGAATTTGTGTGTGCTAACCAAACGGACCCCAATTGCACGTGGGGATCCACCTTTTTCAGTTATCCATCGTTGTCTGTTTTCAAATGCAGGTCGTACAAATCTTCCTTTGGTATTTGGACTCAGGCTGCTCAAAACATATGACCGGGGATCGCTCACGGCTCAAGAATTTCGTGAAAAAGTTTATCGGGACAGTTAGATTCGGGAACGACCATTTTGGGGCAATCATGGGTTATGGAGATTACGTTTTTGGTGACAGTGTAATATCCCGGGTATACTACGTAGAAGGACTAGGGCATAACTTGTTTTCTGTTGGTGAATTTTGTGATTCCGATCTTGAAGTTGCATTCAGAAAACACACATGTTTCGTCAGAGAGTTGGATGGTATTGATCTTCTTAAAGGCAGTCGTGGCACCAATCTATACACCATCTCTATTGAAGAAATGATGAGGTCCTCTCCTATTTGCTTGCTTTCAAAGGCCTCAAAGACCAAATCTTGGCTTTGGTACCGTCTGTAAAACCCGAAAATTTATACAATCCGAAATGACAAAAATGCCCTCGATTTAAAATTTTAAGAACGTTAAGAAAATCATACAAGTAACTCAAATTGTATTTTAACTTAAGGTACATTTTATAATAAACTACCTAAAGTTTAACTACTTAACTTAATACTTATATGCTAAATAAATTAAAGTGTCCTAACCTATATTAATTATACAAAACGCCACAACTTGAACCTTAACTAGAAATTTGACCAAATGCACCTTGTAACAAATAAACTTGTTAAAAGCCCACCATTATCTCCTAATTGCAGCCCAAATCTGATCCATCAAGCCCTCCCAATTTAGCTACACGGTTCTTCCCTTTTTTTCCTTATAACCGATCTTTAATAATCAAAGAAACCCTAAAAAAAAAAAAAAAAAAAAATAAAGGATCGGTCCTCCCTCCTTGTTCCTTGCTGCTGCTGCCATTCGATCCAAACACCACAAAAAAAAAAAGGAAGTTTGATCTTATTTCATTCTTGTGTCATTCATCACGTAAGGTAACCATGTTTTGCTAATGTCAATCCATCCGAATTTTTTTTGAAAAACCCTAATCGGATTCTTGCATTGTTTCCTTTTTCTGTCGATCTACCCAAGAAGAGAAGAAGGAGTCCGTTGGTGAATTGTCGATCTTGTGTTACCCATATTCTTCGTGTGATCTTCAAGGGTATTGTATCTTATACCTTGTTCAATCCTTGTACATGTTTTTGTATCCTAAATCGAATTAAAGTCTCATAATAAGTCACATGAAATCATAAAAGTAAGAAACCCTAAAAACCCTAGTAACATGGATCGACTGAAATTGTTTTGACTATTAATTCGATTTGAATGTGTTTAAAGCTGTTATAAATCAACTTAAATATGTTGTGGGCTCACCTAAAGTCGTTTGGTGTCGAAAATTAATGAACGGGATGAAGAAACCCTAAGTATATATATGATTCTGTGATAACTGTTTTTGATCTGGAACTTGGCTCAACTTTAACCGGCTATAAATAAATGATGTGAATGGGTATTGTAATGGTTTTTAAGTCTAAAACTAAGTTCAATGAAGTGGCTACCTGGAGAAATTTATTTTGTAATTTTTAGAGGCCTGTAAGGCTACTTTTTGATTTTTAGAAAATTATGTGTCTGGTCGCATTTGTAAAGTCTGGAAAAACAGTCCGGGTTTTTCATTTATCATTTTCAAACCATAACGAATTAGGATGTGTCCTTTTAGCTGAGTAATATATCACATGTTGGCTAATTACTGGAATTTTTGTAGAATTTTATAAATTTTATAGACTGGGAAAGAAGATGAAAAATGGTCGGGTGTTTTTAATTAATATGGTTCTGGAACAGGTTGGGAGAAAGGATTTTTAGTTCGTATCTAGACAACTTAATAAAATCTGGAAAAATTACATAAAATACTCAAGACCCTGGGGAACGTCTGTGAATTTTTATAGATTTTATTTCGAAGATTTAATATGGTTTGAAAATTATTTAAAACGAGTCCAGTTAATACCTAAAAACTGTCAAGACATGTAAAAAGGGTGTGAATTGTTATTCTCCTAAGCGAAGGGTTATAAATTGTAAATCGTGAAACTTGAGGGTATAATTCGTATAATAAGTTAATTTGAAGGTACACTCTGTAATCTTGGAAAATAAAATGCGTGATGTGTTAATAAATTAATGAGAGGGGTTAAAATGTAAACTAAGTAAATCTAGGGCTTCATTTTGTAACTTTGATAAGTAAAGGGGTATAAAGTGTAAATTATGAAACCTAAAGGACTAAAAGAGTAACTTGATGAATCTAAAAGCTGAAATGGAAAGTTACTTAAAAAGGAAGGGTTTGTAATTCTTGTCTACCCCTCTAGGTGTGAAGAAAGAGAGGTCCTGATCCACTCTGTGTCATCCATTTCTGATTTGTGTTTGCTTCTGGAATAAGGTACGGATATTCTGACCTTCTCTGTAAGGTTTCCTGTGATCTCTTTCATGTTCTGATCTGTATAGCCTCTGATTGATACCTGAGACTTGACCTTCTGATAATGAACTTCTGCATTGATCTCTTGTCTTGAATTCTGATATGAACCCTGATGTGAACCCTAATATGATACTTGACATTTGATACCTTGCTATGAATCCTTTGCCTTGAACCTTTGACCTAGTATATGAACCTAGACTGTGAAGCCTTTAATTTCTGACCTGGAAAATGATTTGAGAAAAGCTATTTAAAAATGAAGTTTACAAATGTGATACAATACTCTTTTGATTTGGGATTTTACTAACTTGTATGAAAACTATTCTAAAAGACTATCTGCATGAGAAACCATTTTAAAAGATCATTTTATGAACTCTACTTTGAAGGATTATTTTTATGAAGACCGTTAATAAAGATTATTTTAAATGGACTCTTAATTAGAAACCCTTTTTAAATGAACTGTTACTGACCTGCTGATTATTGACCACCTGATATTGACCTGCTGATATTGACCTGCGGATGTTTGAACCCTCTGATATGACAACCTGATTATGATGTGAACCTTTGACATGTGACCCTTGATCCCAGTTTGATACCCGAGCCAAATTTGTGACCCTAGCCATGAAGGTAACATGGCCGTGTCTGTGATGCACCACTGGCATGACTAGTGTGTAGCCCTAGTGATTTGGTTACACCGTCCCCATCTTGATTCTGATATGTGCACACTCCTGTTATTATGGCCAATATGATTTGTTCTTGGGGGGCGAATGGATGCATCCTAGTCTTGTTCTGGTTCTGATATATTTGGTATGTCTGGTGACTGGTACTGTGTGCAATACATGCCTTTCACAACCCTGGGAGCTTGCAACTCCAACCCTGGAGGTATCCCCTCAACCTTGTCTTGGTATGCTGAGGTCACCCCTCCATACACCCTGGTATGTGATTTGATATGATATGTTTCTGGGCTCGTGGTGGATTACTGTCCTAAACCTTTACTCTCTCTCTGTACCTTGACTTATTTATTTCATTATGCCATATCTGTTCTTGTCCTTTTACTTTCATTTCTTTTGCTTTTGTTTCCGTTTATTATATATCTGTTCACTGGGCTTTGTAAGCTCAGCCGCACGTTTTCTTTTCGTGTGCGGCAGGTTTTAGTTGGAAGCTGGGTTATTAATAGAGA
Organism: Artemisia tridentata subsp. tridentata; assembly: GCA_021014915.2. Classification (NCBI taxonomy): domain Eukaryota; kingdom Viridiplantae; phylum Streptophyta; class Magnoliopsida; order Asterales; family Asteraceae; genus Artemisia; species Artemisia tridentata. The sequence continues at coordinate 359,553,190 of CP139508.1, read as the reverse complement.
GGACCTTGGACTTAGAAGACCTTGCTAGTTAAATTGGATTTGAGACGATTTGAAAAGTTATTTTCAGACTTAGTGATTATTGTATATCTCACTTGTAACCTTGTAAATTCAGATTTTGTTTGTAACCCTAGAATCCTATTGTATTATTTATGTCATATGCTTGTGTTTGTTCTGATAAGAATCCGTATCTGTGACACCTTTGCCCTTGTCGGGTTGGGGTGTTACACCGTCGTTTAAATCACTTAAACTTCGGCACCATAAATGACCTTTCTCGCAAAGATCTTGTACGAGGCATGCCCATATTAAAGTTTGAGAAAGACCATCTTTGCTCTGCCTGTCAACTGGGCAAAATCAAGAAACACACTCACAAACCCAAAACTATCAACACCATAATGGAAGTCCTTTACACCCTTCACATGGATCTGTGCGGACCAATGAGAGTTCAGAGTATAAACGGGAAGAAATGCATTCTTGTGGTGGTCGATGACTACTCTCGGTTTACATGGGTGAAGTTTTTGAGAACCAATGATGAAACTCCAGAGGTTATCATCAAACTTATCAAACAGTTGCAAGCGAGACTTAACAAGACTGTCAGAATCATTCGTACAGACAATGGAACTGAGTTTGTTAACCAACAACTCAGTCAATTTTATGAAAGTATTAGCATAACTCACCAGAAAAGTGTTCCACGCACTCCTTAGCAGAACGGTGTTGTTGAAAGAAGAAACCGTACTCTTGTGGAAGCTGCACGAACCATGCTCATATTTTCAAAGGCACCGATGTTTCTTTGGGCAGAAGCAATTGCTACAGCATGTTATACCCAGAACCGATCCTTAATTCATACTATTCACAACAAAACTCCCTATGAGCTGATTTATGGCAAGAAACCAGACCTTTCTTTTCTGCGCGAGTTCGGTGCACTGTGCTACCCGACAAATGACAGTTAAGATCTGGGAAAATTAAAACCTAAAGCAGACATAGGATTCTTTGTTGGATATGCACCAGATCGCAAGGGGTACAGAATCTATAACAAACAAACCCGAAAAATCATGGAAAAAATTCACGTAACTTTTGATGAGCTGACTGAGCAAACGGCTCCTGGACACACCAGTTCTGGACCCGCTCCTAATCTTTTGTCACCTGGACCCATCAGTTCAGGCCTTGTACAGAATTCCACTCCTGCAGTTCCTTGTGTGCCACCTACTAGTGAGGAGTTGAAGAACTTGTTTAATCCGATGTTTGATGAATACTATGAGCCACCAACTGGTGATGCTACAACTGAAGCACCACCTGCACCTCTAGCTGAAGATGCTCATAAACTACACAACTCAGATGGTTCATCGGTATCTATCCCAATTAGTTAAGAAGTACCATCTGTCAGTCATTCACCATCATCATCGAATGCTCAGTCTTCTTCGGTACAACGTGGCCCTGCAGTTGATAATTCTTTTGAAGTGAATCCTTTTGCTCTTGCTGATGATGTTCCATTTGAGAATGTATTCGCTCCTGAATTTTCTACAGAGACATCTTCTTCAGGAGTTCACAACACGGCAACATCAGTTCAAAACCCTCAACCACATGACCATCTCAGAAAATGGACCAACGATCATCCAACTGACAACATTATTGGAAATCCCTCTCGTCCGGTATCCACACGAAAGTAACTTGCCACCGATGCCTTGTGGTGCTTCTTTAATTCTGTAATCTCCAAAATCAAACCCAAAGATTTCAAAGATGCTATGTCTAAAGACTGCTGGTTTCAGGCAATGCAAGAAGAAATTCATGAGTTTGATCGACTTGAAGTATGGGAATTAGTGCCCGCTCTAGATTGTGCAATGATTATCGCTCTCAAGTGGATCTTTAAAGTGAAAGTTGATGAGCATGGTGACATTCTGAAGAATAAGGCTCGACTTGTTGCAAAAGGATATCGTCAAGAAGAGGGCATAGACTTTGAAGAATCATTCGCTCCAGTTGCTAGAATTGAAGCCATCAGAATCTTTCTAGCTAATGCTGCCAGTCAGAATATGGTTGTCTACCAAATGGATGTAAAGACAACATTTCTGAATGGTGATCTAAAAGAGGAAGTCTATGTCAGTCAACCAGAAGGATTTGTGAATTCTGATCGTCCTACTCACGTCTACCGTTTGAAGAAGGCTCTATATGGGCTAAAGCAAGCTCCCAGGGCGTGGTATGATAGTTTATCAAAGTTTCTTCTGGCTAATGGTTTCTCCAAAGGTGTTGTTGATCCTACACTATTCACTAGGAAATCGGACAAACATCTACTTATTGTTCAGATCTACGTAGATGATATCATCTTCGCCTCTTCTGATCCTAGGGAATGTGACATGTTTTCTAACGAGATGAGTTCCAAGTTCCAAATGTCTATGATGGGACAAATGTCGTTCTTCTTGGGTTTACAAATCTCTCAATGTCCCGGAGGCATCTTCATTAATCAATCCAAATATGCAAATGAAATATTGAAGAAATTTGGATTTGATTCAAGTGATGCTGCTGACACCCCTTTGATCGAGAGATCGAGGTTGGATGAAGATCTATCTGGGATCCCGGTTGATCAAACAAAGTTTCGAAGCATGATCGGATCCCTAATGTATCTCATTGCTTGTAGGCCAGATCTATTGTTTGCTGTATGCATGTGTGCTCGATACCAGTACAAGCCTACCAAGAAGCATCTGGAAGCGGTAAAGCGAGTCTTTCGATACCTTCAAGGGACTATTCACATGGGTCTCTGGTATCCTAAGGACACCGCAATGGCACTCACGGCCTACGCAGATGCAGACCATGCGGGGTGTCAAGATACTCGTCGAAGTACATCGGGAGGTGCTTAATTTCTGGGAGATAAGTTGGTTAGCTGGTCATTTAAAAGGTAAATGAGTACGTCTATATCTTCAACAGAGGCTGAATACATTGCCATATCGGCGTGCTGTGCTCAAATTCTTTGGATGAGATCACAACTATCGGACTATGGTTTTGCATACAACAAAATTCCTTTGTATTGTGATAACAAAAGTGCTATAGCTCTTTGCTGCAACAATGTCCAACACTCCAGATCAAAGCACATCGACATCCGACATCACTTCATAAGGGAACAGGTTGAAAAAGGGGTGGTTGAACTTTACTTCGTGAGGACTGAGTTTCAGTTGGCTGACATCTTCACTAAGGCACTTCCGAGAGAATGATTTCAATTTATTCTCCCGCGACTTAGCATGAAGAGTTTGACTCTAGAAACTCTCAAGGGTCTTCAAGAAGAAAACGAGGAGTAAAGGATTTGCTTCACATATCCTTGTAATTACTTGTATATATCTTAAAACCAAAAAGAAAATAGAAAAATATAAAACCTATAAAAACCATAAATATCTGAAAAACACAAAAATACCAAAAATAGTTCCTCTATGCATGTCTTCTGTTTATTGATAACATTTACGGTCCTAGAAATGTCATTCAATAATGACACGGGTCTTTAAATAAAGCTCAAGCAGAAGTTAAACTAACCGGTTAAAACATGTCATTTCTGCTTGTAGTTACTTCAGACTGCAACCCGTGCATTATTATGGGGAAAGCATGTCTCCAAAAAGACGGCTGTTCCTCCAACTGGGTGATGTTCACCCGGGCATGGATTACTTTATATCCATGCTTCTTCGATTTGATGTATGATTTAGTGCATTATCTCTTGTATAAGAAGATAAGTCTTCTTTACACCACAATCTCTCTTGCTTCTATGATTCTTCAGGAGAGTTTTGGTGTTTCACAAGGTGGTAATTGGACTTAAATTTTTTACAAATACATGACGCTCAATTCAACGACTACAACTCTTTAAAAAGAAAACGGGTCATCAATTAAGCGGGAGAGTACTTGTTCAAAATTTCAGACACCTTTTTTTAACTTTGTGCAACATCAGCAGTGACACTCTCTCTTGGTTTAAGGGGGAGCATTGTATGCTCCATCATCAGAATATATTAAACCTGGCCACATTTTCTCCCATAATTTTAACTTATTTAAATCAATTGGGATCACAAATCTCAAATGGTTTGAAATTTTTGATCGGGGGAGAGAATGTGATTTAAATATGAAATTCTGATAAAAATTTGATGGTTTTGGATTCAAGTGTAGGCTCTCCCATATGTGCTAAAGCTAGTCGTATATCGATGCACATATTGAGGGGGGCGAATGATTTATGATGGCAATTGTGGAAGAACACCAAAGACCGACCACTTTATGTTATGTGCTGGAGTTATAAGGATGGTAAGGTTAGGTACAAGTTCCCACGATCCCGCCAGAGCCGGAGGGATCTACCCATGGACATCCCACTAGTTAGTGTAGAAGTCCTTAGGTATGAAAAGGAGAAAAGTGAAAATAAGGGAAGAGTGCCGACTGAGATGGAGCTAGTACTGGAACAAACCCAACAAGGTTCTAGTGATGAAGTCTCGGTAAGCGCTGAAGGGGTTGAAGAATGAAAAAGAAATGTAAAGATAAAGGGTGAAAAGAAAGAAGCCCTCCTTACACTCTAGGCAGAAATCGGGTCAATACATATGCTGTCAGAATCGCGTAGTTGATTGCTGACATTGAAGACAAGTATCATGGACCCAGTGATATGCTGCACAACCCTCCCTAGCCACTCAAGGTCCCTCAAAGGACTCTTGTTTCATTTGTCACGGAGATCAATACATTTCTATCGTCTCTCTCACTCCGAGTTAGACGATATTGAAAGGGTGGCAGTCCTCTCCAGCCTCCGTTCACTAAATCAAAACGCACTATTGAGTCTTGAGCCAAGAGATCATCCATAAATCTCATTGGGACACATTTCCAATATGCTTGCTGTTTCATACACCGTGAAAAGTAAGAAAACATATATTAAGAGTCCTACGCATTTTTCCTGTGGTATTGCCAGAACATCCGAGTGATACGAAAGTATTCATAATGAAGATGGAAATCCTTCTAGAGCCAACATCAAACAAGCTCTTGGTAGGTGACATGTGAGATCCTTTATGGATCAAACTAGTGATAACTGGAAAGAAATGATGGGGTGATTCACATTTGAATCAAACTTGTTCCAGGAAAAGGATTGACGGATGCTTTTTGGTAAACCTTTCAATGTGCTCACCAACTGAGTTTCGAGCACATTGATTGTGTAAATTTTCAAACAAAAGCATTTATGATGAAAATGTGATTTAACTTATAAAACTCTCGTCGTGTTGCATTAAATGTTTATCCAGTGACACGCGAGTGATTTTTCTAATCAATTTCTCATCAATCAGTGGGTATTCAATTCACTGATTCACTCTACTGTTGTTAGGAATATGAATATTCAGCTGAAGACTCGGTCACCCCGAGTACTTATTAGCACATCATAGCTCGTAGGATTATCAGTAATATTAGTAGTAGATTAGTTATTATTAGGATTGTGGAGTGGGTCGGGTCTTTACCCACTGTCAGCTCGCTCCACAGCTCGCTAGGGGCACAATATGTTAGAACTATAAATACCCCTTCCCACTATTGGGAAGGGTTGGACCTCATTTGAGTATTAATCTAATACACATACATTTCTCTCTCTAAGTTCCACTTTCTCTCTCTACATTCTTCTACTTCTTATTCGATCCAAGATAGTGTCCCAAATCGTGTGTTTATTGTTAGTGAATCTCCTACAATTGGTATCAAGAGCCATGGTTAGGTCCATGTGTGTTAGGATTCACGGATTTGATTAGTTTTTAAGGTGTTTTGGTTCGAATAGATAAGTGACAAAAATTCTATTTTGTGCTTTGTTTAGTAGTTAGAAGTTGTTAAATCTTGTACTTTTTAGCTTAGGGATTGCATAGAAGTAGTGTGTGGTGTTTGGAATCGTTGCTTCAAGCTTCGTGTGGTGATTTTTGGCTGCATCGTGTGTTTTTGTAAAGGTGTTCATCGTTGCTGTTTGTCTCTCGGAGACAAGTTCAAAGGTGCGGTTTGTGTTACCTCGAAGGAGCGGTTTGTCTTATTACCGGATTTGGAAAATAACGAAAAAATGCTTAGAAAGCGAAGTATTTGGCGGATTGTGTTGTCTGTGCGGTTTGTGTTGTGCGGTTTGTCTGTGCGGTTTGTCTGTGAGGCTTGTGTTGTGCGGTTTGTCTGTGCGGCTTGTGTTGTGCGGTTTGTCTGTGCGGCTTGTGTTGTGCGGCTTGTCTGTGCGGCTTGTGTTGTGCGGTTTATCTGTGCGGTTTGTCTGTGCGGTTTGTGGTGTGCGGTTTGTCTGTGCGGTTTGTCGTTGCGGTTTGTGTCCTTAGGGTTGCGGCTTGTATCTTGCGGTTTGTATACTAAAGGTTGCTATTTTCACGTTGCGGTTTGTGTCTTGGTGATTTTAGAAATTCCCGCGAAAGATTCGATTTCTCGGTTAAATCACAAGATCTGTAAAATCCCGTATTTACTATGGCTACCATACCAAGCACCTCATCAGATGATATTCAAGCTGCAGGATCTGACACTCGTCCACCTATGCTAGATAGGACGGATTATGAGTCTTGGGCACAACGGATAAGACTTTACTGCTTGGGAAAAGAAAATGGAGTTAACATTCTCAAGTCAATTGACGAAGGACCATATCAGATGGGTACCACCAGAGATGCTGTTACAACTGGTGAAGATGAGACTGTAACTTTGGGAATCGACAGACCTAGAAACTACATTGATCTTAATGAAGAAGAAAAGAAGAGGTATGATGCTGACATTAGAGCTTCAAACATTGTCATTCAAGGTCTGCCTACGGATGTATACAAGCTCATCAATTTCAACACTGAAGCTAAAGCTGTGTGGGACAATGTTAAAATGTTGTTGGCAGGGTCAGAACTCACAAAGGAAGACCGTGAGTCACAGCTGTATGATGAGTTCGAGCATTTCAAAATGAACCCAGGAGAGAATATCACAGACTACTATGTGAGATTTCATAAGTTGGTGAATGATATGAGGATGATCAGAATGACTATGCTCAACATCCAACTAAACTCAAAGTTTGTGAACAACATGACTCCTGAATGGGACAGATTTGTTACTGCTGTCAAACTCAACAAAGGTTTAAGGGATACCAACTATGAACAGCTATATGCCTACCTGCAACAACATGAGAAGCATGCTGCCTACGATCGGGTGCTGAGAGAAAAGTTATATCCTTCAACTCCAAATGATCCACTAGCTTTTATGAAAAATGTTCTACCAACAACCCAATCATCATCCAACCCAAGCTATCATCAACTTCACTCACCAGTACTTGCTATGAGTTCTTAACTTGACTCAGGCTACTCTCAGACCGACAAAATGATTGACAACCTCACCAATCAAGTATCACTACTGGTTCAACAGTATAAAACATCACTCCTTCAGACCAACAATCAGTTAAGGAATTCATCCAACCCACGCAATCTAGCAATGGTGGAGGATGGGAAAATTGTGGTTCAGAATGTGCAAGGGAGAGCTGGACGAAACGTGGGTCGAGGTTATGTGCAGAATAGAGCCGGAATGCCAATCAGGGGCAAGGGAAACAGATCAAGTGTTATAATTGTGGGGGGCTAGGACATATTGCCAGAAACTGCAATCAACCTAAACGTCCTCAGAACTTAGATTACTTCAAAGACAAGATGCTGTTAATGCAAGCTCAAGAGAATGGAGCTGTATTGGATGTGGAAGAGTTATTGTTCTTGGCTGGTGATGGGGGAAATACGTTTGATGAAGATGTGGATGAGCAACCAGTTCAGGATCTAGCTCTTAACGACCCCAACATCTTCAAAGCGGATGATTGTGATGCATTTGACTCAGATGTAGATGATGAACCTACTGCTCAAACCATCTTCATGGCCAACTTGTCTTCCTTGGCTTCATCACCTCGACAAGCTGGTTCCTCTAGTGCATCTGTGATATCTGAGGTACTAAAAATTTATGACACATATGATATAGTTGATGGACAAAAGAATCCCAAAGAAGTACAACAGGCAGATGTTTCTGATTCAAATAATGTTGACATGGAAAATAGCAATATTATTTCATATGGACAATATTTGAATCACAACAACTCGCCTGATGTACCAAATGGTGAATCTTCTGTAAATAATAATGCTTGTGTTATAAGTAATGTGTGTGCCTTAGATAATGCGTGTTACATAGATAATGCATGTGAGTGCCATGAGTACAACTTGCCTGTCCCTGATGATAACTTGATCACTAGACTAAACATTTATAAAGAACAAGTGGCTATGTATGAACGGCGTGCTAAGTTTGAGCTTAATGAACGTGAGCAGAAATTAGAAGGTCAAATGAGTACACTTATTAAAGAGTCTAGAGTAAGAGAAGAAACATTAAAACAAGAGTTGAATTCTTTGAAAAATCAGCTAGAACAGTCTGTCAAACAGAAACAGGAAGTACAAAAGTGTATGACTACACTTAAGCTTGAATTAAAGAAAAAGAAAAGGAACTCTTAAATGATTTTTCTAGACTCAAAACCTTAAAGAATAAGCTTGAGGATAAGTTGTACACACAAGACCAAACCAGACAGACTGCCCAAATGATGTATAAGCACAGAAAGTTAAGTGACAAGCATAGTGAAAGCAATGTAGGTAAATCTAAATTAGCTATTCATGAGATTGCTAAGATAGCCCAACCTGCATTAAATGATTCTAATGTGATGTTTATGCCTAATCTTGACCCGCCTGAGCATATCTACACTAAAGAGGAGGATGAGACAAGTGAGAGAACAAGGGAAAGAATGAATGAGAAAATGAGGGATCCCGAGTGCATAGCCAGACGAATAATAATCAAACCCCATGACTATAGTGAGGAAAATCGTTTGACTGTGTTTGCTCCTCAAAAGAAGTTAACACCTGAACAGATATTATGGAAACAAGATAATGAAAAACTTAAGGAAGAAAAACTTAAGGCCAACACCCCTCTCATTAGAAAAGTTGCGTCCATAACGGTGTATCCTCCCAATACACCTAGGAATTTGGTGCCTTTGTCTCTTCCCACTGAATGCAAAACCTTTATTAGCTTATATGTGCTTTGGCAACTATTTGCTGATTTTGATAAAACATGTAAGAAGAGAATCACACCAACCGGCATTACTGAGGGGGAAAGGTGTTTTGAACATGCAAAGAGGTGTTACTTAACTGAGGTCATGCCATTCTTTAAACTACTCAAAGAACATTTTGAAGGGCTGCAAACTGCCCTCAACACAGAAATAAAAGAAATGAAAGTAGTGTTTAAAGATATGGAAAATGAGGTGAATGAATATGCAATAGAACTTAAGAGTCGTGAGATTGAAAGAAAAAACATACTCATCACTAATGACAACTTGATTGCTAAATGTATTGCACAAGATTTATTTTACACTGCTACTGATTCTGCATTGTCTGCTTGTCAATTTTATGAGTATGCTATTGCATTAAATGTCACCCAGAATCGTGTTGTTGAGCTTGAGGGGGAGAATTTAAAATTGCTTGAAAAAATTCAAAATGATGACCATGATAATATGGTTAAACGTTTTTCAAAACTAGAAGTTGATTATCTAAATTTGCAAATGAAACATCAACATTTAAATGAAAAACTCAAAATATCAAATGACAAGACATCCTTAGATGCTCCTGAATTTGATACTTATTTTGAATTAAGCAAACGAGATGAGAAAATTCAAGCTCACACGAACACGATTCGACTGCTGAGGGCCCAAATTGCCCAATTGCAATCCAACAAGTGTGATGAGTATGGCACCAATAAACCTTCGTCTTCAGATTCTCAGAATTTTCAATATCAAAACACCATAAATAAGTTACATCATGAAAATGAGTGTTATCGAGAAGAAAATTCTAAGGTCAAACAACATTTCAAAGAGTTATATGATTCTATTAAAGTTACAAGAAGCAATCACAATGATCAAATAACCTCTTTGACAAATGAAATTGAGAATCTTAAGGTTCAGGTGAAAGGTAAAATGTCATGCACCACTTGTAATTGTGATGCACCAAAGGCTACTGCTAGTAAAAAGTATGATGTTGATGTTGGGCGTATTCCATTTAACCTTAGAAATAATAGCTTTGCCCATCAAAAATATCTCGATTATCTTAGAGAGGGCCTTGACACACTTCGTGAGGTAGTTGAAGAGGATAGAACTGAAAAGCCACTTGATTGGGCAGTTGTTTATGCCTGCAAACTCACGAAAAGGATTCAGGAAAACTTAGAATATGCCATAGGCTCAGTCCCTAAGTTTAACAGCCATAGAGATAGATTTGCTGCATCATCATCCACTGTTAAGAACAAACATGTAGCCTTTGATTTACCATGTACAACATCAGAACCCAGCACATCAAAATCAGGAAAACATGTGTTAGTAAAACAAACTAATGTTCCCATCGTTACTTCTACAAGAGTGAAAAGTGACACCCAAGCTTGCGGGTCAAAGCCTAAAGGCAATACAATGAATGATAGGACTACGCCAGCTAAGAGTGATCACAAGAAGAGTGTAGAAGCCCAACCTAGGAACAATAAGTTTGCAAAGACTAGATTGAATCGTGTTGATTCTAGTATTAAAAGTACTGTAATTAATTCGAATTCTAATTTGGTCTGTAAAACATGTGACAAATGCTTATTTTCTGCTAATCATGATGAATGTGTTGTGTCATTTCTGATGCCTCATGCACTCCCCATGTTAATTATGTTAGAAAAACTGAAAGAAGTAAGAAAGTTTGGAAGGCAACAGGAAAAACTTTTGCAAATGTTGGGTATCAATGGAGACCCACTGGAAAGAAATTTGCTTTAGGAAATAAACATCCATTACCTAAGGTGAATAAACATAAGAATGTAAAAGTTAAGGAATGGAGACCAACAGGTCGAATTTTGCCCTTAGGAACACAATGCCTTCATCATAAGTCATCTGCTGAACCTAGGGTAGATTCCACTATAGTAACCTCAGTGATTGATACTTCTGTGGCTCCTGAATTTGTGTGTGCTAACCAAACGGAACCCAACTACACGTGGGGATCTACATCTTTCAGTTATCCATCGTTGTCTGTTTTCAAATGCAGGTCGTACAAATCGTCCTTTGGTATTTGGACTCAGGCTGCTCTAAACATATGACTGGGGATCGCTCATGGCTCAAGAACTTCGTGAAAAAGTTTATCGGGACAGTTAGATTCGGGAATGACCACTTTGGTGCGATTATGGGTTATGGAGATTATGTGTTCGGTGACAGTGTAGTCTCAAGGGTATATTATGTGGAAGGATTAGGGCACAATCTGTTTTCTGTGGGTCAATTTTGTGATTCAGATCTGGAAGTGGCTTTCAGAAAACATACATGTTTCGTCAGAGAATTGGATGGTATAGATCTCCTCAAGGGCAGTCGGGGCACCAATCTATACACCATATCGATTGAAGAAATGTTGAAGTCCTCTCCCATATGCTTGCTTTCAAAAGCCTCTAAAACAAAATCATGGCTGTGGCATCGTCGTTTGAACCACTGGAACTTCGGTACCATAAATAATCTTTCCTGAAAAGATCTTGTTAGAGGGATGCCCAGACTAAAATATGAGAGAGATCATCTCTGCTCTGCATGTCAACTGGGCAAAAGCAAGAAACAAACCTACAAGCCTAAAACCATGAACACCAACTTGGAAGTTCTTCATACCCTCCACATGGACTTGTGCGGTCCAATGAGAATTCAAACCATAAATGGAAAGAAATATGTTCTAGTGATAGTAGATGATTATTCCCGGTTCACATGGGTAAAGTTTTTGAGAACCAAGGATGAAACTCCAGAGGTTATCATTAAACTGATAAAACAGCTACAAGTAAGGCTCGATAAAACTGTCAGAATCATCCGCACTGATAATGGTACTGAGTTTGTTAACCAACAACTCCGTAATTTCTATGAAAGTATTGGCATCACGCATCAGAAAAGTATCCCTCGCACTCCTCAACAGAATGGTGTTGTCGAACGAAGGAACCATACTCTGGTGGAAGCTGCAAGAACCATGCTTATATTTTGAAAGGCACCGATGTTTATCTGGGCAGAGGCTATTGCAACAGCATGTTTCACCCAAAATCGATCTCTAATTCATCCTGTTCATGAAAAGACTCCCTACGAGTTAATTCATAACAAGAAACTAGATCTTTCCTTTCTCCGTGTGTTTGGCGCACTTTGCTATCCGACCAATGATAGTCAAGACTTGGGAAAGTTAAGAGCTAAAGCAGACGTAGGTATTTTTGTTGGATATGCACCAGACAGTAAAGGGTATAGAATCTATAATAAGAGAACCCGTAAAATCATGGAAACCATTCATGTCACGTTCGATGAGCTGAGTGAGCAACTTGCTTCAGGACAAATTAGTTCTGGACCCGATCTTAAACTTTTGACACCTGGACCCATTAGTTCAGGACTTGTACAGAATTCCATGCCTGCGGATTCTTTTGTACCACCTACATGTGAGGAGTTGAAGAAGTTATTTGATCCTATGTTTGATGAATACTTTGAGCCAACGAATGGAACCATCCCAAGTGCACCAGCTGTACTTCCTATGGCTGAGGCTCAAGCCCCGCAAGGCACAGAAAGCCCAACAGCTTCAGTATCAGTCAGTCTCAATGCTCCAGCTGCCAGTCAATCGCCTTCATCATCAAATACTCAATCCTCTCCAGTATTACAAGAATCTGCAGATAACCATTCTTTGGAAGTTAATCCTTTTGCTCCTGTTGATTAGGTTCCTTTTGAAAACATATTTGCTCCTGAACATTCATCAGACATATCCTCTCTTGAAGAACACAACACTGCTACATCAGTTCAAAACCCTCAACCTCACAACCATCTCAGAAAATGGACCAACGATCATCCAATCGACAACATCATAGGCAATCCCTCACGTCCAGTATCCACACGTAATCAATTAGCCACTGATGCACTATGGTGTTTCTTCAATTCCGTGCTGTCCAAAGTCGAACCTAAAGATGCCAAAGAAGCAATGACAAAAGATTGCTGGTTCGAGGCTATGCAGGATGAAATTCATGAATTTGATCGACTTGAAGTATGGGAATTAGTGCCTCCTCCAGAGCTTGCAATGATCATAGCTTTAAAGTGGATCTTCAAAGTGAAACTTGATGAGCATGGTGATGTGTTAAAGAACAAGGCACGGCTAGTTGCAAAAGGATTCAGACAAGAAGAGGGCATTGATTTTGAAGAATCGTTTGCTCCGGTTGCTAGAATTGAAGCCATAAGAATCTTCCTTGCAAATGCTGCTAGTCGGAATATGATAGTCTACTAGATGGATGTCAAAACGGCCTTCTTGAATGGTGACTTAAAGGAAGAAGTTTATGTGAGCCAACCCGAAGGATTCGTGGATGCTGAACATCCTACTCATGTTTACCGCTTGAAGAAGGCTCTTTATGGGTTGAAGCAGGCGCCAAGGGCATGGTACAATACATTGTCCAAGTTCCTTCTAGTGAACGGGTTCTCCAAGGGTGTTGTTGATCCCACACTATTCACCAGGAAATCAAGAAAACATCTACTACTTGTTCAGATTTATGTAGATGATATCATCTTTGCTTCAACAAATCCTAGTGAATGTGATAGATTTTCAAAGGAGATGAATTCCAAGTTCCAAATGTCCATGATGGGACAAATGTCATTCTTCTTAGGATTACAAGTTTCTCAAAGTCCAGGAGGCATATTCATTAATCAATCCAAATACGCCAATGAGATCTTGAAAAAGTTTGGATTCGATTCAAGTGAGCCTGGTGACACTCCCATGGTTGATAGAACAAAGCTGGATGAAGATCCTTCAGGAATTCCAGTGGATAAAACAAAGTATCGAAGCATGATTGGATCTTTGATGTACATCACTGCTAGTAGACCAGATCTTCTGTTTGCTGTGTGTATGTGTGCTCGGTATCAATCCAAGCCAACCAAAAAGCATGTTGAAGCGGTGAAAAGGATCTTCCGATATCTTCAAGGCACAGTTCATATGGGTCTCTGGTATCCTAAGGACACAGCAATGGAGTTAACGGCTTATGCAGATGCTGATCATGCGGGATGTCAAGACACTCGTCGTAGTACTTCAGGAGGAGCTCAGTTTTTAGGGGAAAAGTTGGTTAGTTGGTCTTCTAAGAAGCAGATGAGTACTTCCATATCATCTACTGAAGCTGAGTACATTGCCATGTCTGCTTGTTGTGCACAAATCCTTTAGATGCGATCACAACTTTCAGACTATGGATTCTCATACAACAAAATTCCCCTATATTGTGACAACAAAAGCGCCATTGCTCTTTGTTGTAACAATGTTCAGCACTCCAGGTCTAAACACATCGACATCAGGCATCACTTCATCAGGGAACAGGTGGAAAAGGGTATTGTGGAACTATATTTCGTGAGGACAGAGTTTCAGTTAGCTGACATCTTCACCAAGGCTCTCCTAAGAGAAAGGTTTCAATTTATTCTCCCACGCCTTGGTATGAAGAGCATGACACCTGAAACCCTCAAGTGTCTTCAGGAAGAAAAGGAGGAATAAAGGATTGTCTTCTTATATCCTTGTACATAGTTGTATATATCTTAAAACAAAAAGAAAATACAAAAATATAAAACCTATAAAAACCATAAAAATCAAAAAATTAGAAAATACCAAAAATAGTCCTACCTAGGCATGTCTTCTGTTTATCGATAACATTTACGGATCTAGAAATGTCATTCAACAATGACACAGATCTTTAAATGAAGCTCGAGCAGAAGTTATACTAATCAGTTAAAACATGTCTTAATGGCTTGCAGTTACTTCATACTGCAACCCGTGCTATACTCTGGGGAAAGCATGTCGCCAAAAAGACAGCTGTTCCTCCAACCGGGTGATGTTCACTTGGGCATGGATTACTTTATATCCATGTTTCTCTGATTTGATGTACGTTTCAGTGCATCATTTCTTGTATAGGAAGAGAAGTCTTCCTTACATCAGACTCTTTATCTTCTTTGATTCTTCAAGAGAGTCTTGATGTTGCACAAGGTGGTAAATTGAATTAAATTTTCACAAATACTCGTCGCTCAATTGAATGACTACAGCTCTTTAAATAGAAAACGGGTCATTAATTGAGGGGGAGAATATTTGTTCACATTTCTGACACCTTGCCTAATTTGTGCAACATCAGCAGTGACACTCTCTCGTGGTTTAAGGGGGAGCATAGTATGCTCCGAAATCAGAATATATTTAAACTTGACCACATTTTCTCCCAAATTTTCTAAACTTATTTAAATCAATTGGGATCACAAATCTCAAATGGTTTGAAATTTTTGATCGGGGGAGAGAATGTGATTTAAATATGAAATCTGATAAAATGTGATGATTTGGAAGTTAATGTAAGCTCTCCCGTATGTGCTAAACTGTTTTGAATATCAATGCACATATTGAGGGGGAGCAAAATGTTTTGGACGTAAAAGTAAGCTCTCCCATATGTGCTAAACTCTTTTGTATATCGATGCACATATTGAGGGGGAGCAAATGTTTTTTAACAAAACATAAAGGATTGGGCATCTCATGCGAGTGTGGCTCAGACATAACAGATGAATTGACGAAACTTGAACTGTCATCAATCGAAAGGATGCGTCTTGGCCGGGTAATAATTTCAAGCTGGTCTAACCAGTGATGTAAGCGTGTCTCCAAAAAGATGTATCTGAGTAGAGTGTACCGTTTCGAGAAACTTTCTATGAACTTGACCAGGACGGGTAATAATTTCAAGCTGGTCTAACCAGTGATGTAAGCGTGTCTCGAATCGGTCATGTTCACTGAAAGTTGATCAATTCAAAAAGTGCGAGCTCTACCTGACATGTGCAAATTTATAAAACAATTATTCGAGCACATGTTGAGGGGGAGCATTTGAAAAATATAAAACTCTCAAGTGTTAGCAAAAATGTGTTTCAGAATTATGAACACTTTGAGAGATTTTTCAAAAAATTTGGTTTATGGCAATCGGGGAAGAATACCAAAGACCGACCATTTTAATGAATGTATGGAGTTATAAGGATAGTTAGGTTAGGCTCAAGTTCCCACGATCCCGCCAGAGCCGGAGGGATCTACCCAGGGACAATCCACTAGTTAGTGTAGAAGTCCTTAGGTATGATTAAAAAGGAGAAAAGTGGATAAGGGAAAAGTGCCGACTGAGATGGAGCTAGTACTGGAACAAACCCAACAAGGTTCTAGTAATGAAGTCTCGGTAAGCACTGAAGGGGTTGAAGAATGAAAAAGAATTGTAAAGATAAAGGGTGAAAAGAAAGAAGCCCTCCTTACAACTTAGGCAGAAATCGGGTCAATACATATGCTGTCAGAATCTCTTAGTTGATTGCTGGCATTGAAGACAAAGTATCATGGACCCAGTGATACGCTGCACAACCCTCCTTAGCCACTCAAGGTCCTCAAAGGACTCTTGTTTCAATTGTCATGGAGTTCAATACATTTCTATCGTCTCTCTCACTCCGAGTTAGATGATATTGAAAAGGCGGCAGTCCTCTCCAGCCTCCGCTCACTAAATCAAAACGCACTATTGAGTCTAGAGCCACGAGATGCATAATAAGATCTCATAGGGACACGAATTATTTCTACACTGGTTGTTCAACATTAAGGACACCAGTTGTAAACTTATGAGTCCTACGCAGATCTTAGCAATCTGCCAGAACATTTATGAGAGAATTTACAAATGTAATTCTCAATGATTGAATGGAAATTCCTGCCAGGGTCAACATCAAACAGCCCTGAAAGCAGGTCACTTTGGTAGTTCCCTGTGGATTACGCTTAGTGGTCGCGGCAGTTTCAAACGGTCTACAGTTGTGGAGTGATCTCCAGCGACTCACCTAATCGTTGATTTACTACGGTAAGATCTTAAAAAACCCTCTGTGGGTTTTCGATTTAGGAACGGTCTTGGTAAGGATTAGTGAGAGTTTTCACACTATGCTGTTAACAATCTCGAAGTCCGAACCTGTAAGTACCAGATGTTTTATTGCTAACTGTCGTATGCAGGAACCTCTGGCGGCTGTAGCTGTTGGATGCTGTAGCTGGTTTCAGTTGTAGCTGGTTGCAGAAAAGATGCCAATCCACTACCACATGTTCACACTACATCATCACTATAATTCAACAAAGTCATGATCAACCAAAAGACCTTCAACACTGCTTCTGCTAACTCTGATGCTAAAGATCATGACACCAAATAGTGTGAGCATGTCGGCTCAAAGATTTACACATCACATTGAAACATACCACTGAAAGATGACATGGAAACACATGGTGGATGATAACTCCAAAGAATCAACAAAGATCATCCAAGACAGAAGAAAAAGTCATCTGAAGATTTGCTGCTGCACAATGATCAAGGAAATTGAAGAATCAATGGTTACGAGATATGAAGTCAAGATCCAAGGATGAAGTGCTAGAATTCAGAACATTACTTCCGGGGTGACCTCCCTTAGGGGGAGATTGTTAGGAATATGAATATTCAGCTGAAGACTCGGTCACCCCGAGTACTTATTAGCACATCATAGCTCGTAGGATTATCAGTAATATTAGTAGTAGATTAGTTATTATTAGGATTGTGGAGTGGGTCGGGTCTTTACCCACTGTCAGCTCGCTCCACAGCTCGCTAGGGGCACAATATGTTAGAACTATAAATACCCCTTCCCACTCTTGGGAAGGGTTGGACCTCATTTGAGTATTAATCTAATACACATACATTTCTCTCTCTAGGTTCCACTTTCTCTCTCTACATTCTTCTACTTCTTATTCGATCCAAGATAGTGTCCCAAATCGTGTGTTTATTGTTAGTGAATCTCCTACAACTGTGCTATCTGCTTTGAGACGTTCCGGTATGAGAACATGCTTGGTATGACGATTCCAATGTTAATTCGTTGGATGAGTCTATACATCAAGTTGGAAATTCCTGTCAAGGAGAATTCTCTTTAAAGGGAATTCTACCTGATCACAGGTCGGTCCTCACGGAACCGAAGGTTAATCCAACCACACCGAGCGAATGTTAAAGCCATATTCGTTCTCCAACTTTATTGCTAACTGTTTTATTTCAGATTCGTATAAAGAAGGTGATGGTGGTTCCTGATTCCAGTAGAGACGTGTCAATCCACACTCCATGCTCACACTTCTAATTCATTATCAAAGACATCATGATAGCTGAAAGACCTACAACACAGCTTCTGCAACTCTGATGAAGTTATCATAATCCAGAAAAGTGTGAGCATGCAGTCCAAAGGTCATAACAAATCACATGGAGGTAATATTACCACAACGACTGAGCTTGGAGATTTATGATGACTGATGATCTCAAAGAAGGCTCAAAGATCATGACTTCACATGGAGACGATGCTGCAAGATGACTTGAAGATATATTTTGGATGATATTCTCAAAAGACACTCAATGATCATCCAAGACAAAAGATCAGTCATCAAAAGTTCACTACTGAAGGCACAAAGATCAATGACTTTGAAGAATCAAAGACTACGAGCTACAAAGTTAAACTCATGTAATAGAATGCTAGAATTCAATATGTAATTTCGGGGTGACCTCCCTTAGGGGGAGGTTGTTAGGAATACGAATACTCATATGAAGACTTGGTCACCCCAAGTATCTATTAGCATTAAGAAGCTCGTAGGATAATTAGTATTATTAGTATTAGATTAGTTATATTAGTATTTGTGGAGTGGGTCGGGTCTTTACCCACTGTCAGCTCGCTCCACAGCCCACACGGGGCACTTATGTTAGTAACTATAAATACCCCTCTCCACATAGGGAGAGGGTGGGAACTTCTCACAATTTAACCTAATACTACTTCACTTTCTCTCACTAGTTCCCATTCTCTCCTTCTCTCTCTAAACCAATCAGCCAAGATCACACTTTTTAAGTGTTATATGTTATTGAATATGCTACATACTTGTATATGCAAAATGTAAAATGAGGGTCGAAGTAGAATGGTTAACCTTTTAAAATACTTAATGACTATGAATGTATTTTAAACATTCTAAATGATTTGTTAAGGGGTTTGATCATAATGACACATAACAAACATGTACGAACCTGTGTTGTAGCATACGAGGACTTGAGATGTCGAGAGGTGTTGAATATTTGTTGAAACAAAATAGGAGTACTGTATATTTTACGTTATGTATCAAGTTACATGTTTGTCATCAATCAAAAGAAACGAGACTGTATAGATTAAATATCGTAATATTTGCACTAACATACTATATTTTTTTTTAATTATAGACCACTTTTTCCTTATTGCGTCAAACGCTCGTTCCACAAAAAATGAATGGATGTGACCCGTGATAACCCCTACAGTATTGAGCACGATATGCATTTGGGCAATTAGCCCACGCCAACCCGTGCAATCAATGTTTTCTAACATCTCAGGAAACCTGTGTTTTTCCTCGGGATAAGCATAGTGTTTTTCAAAACCAGTATAGTACGTTTCGCAAAACTCGTCTCCATATAAGTCCATAATAGCCTTACATAAATTTTGGAGAGCATCACAGGAAGTTTTCACAACCATTTGCAAATATTTGTCTAGAGCATCAGGAAAGGTGTCCTATGCCAATTGACGAATTGCAGAGCTACACTTCATCAATGGGGAAATGTCAACTCTTCCTGAACGATCACTACTTTGTTGAAAATACGACGAATTGATAGTTATTTTCCGAACATTGTGTGTGAATAGTGATCGGCTCATTCGGAACCGCGTACATAATATTTCTTTGTCATACATTGGGTTTTGAGAGAAGTAAGTAGCTATTAGACGATCATGAGCACTGTAACGATCTTTATGTATCGTACTTCGTGGTATCGAGGTTTTTGGGATTCTAGAAGCGGAAGCTTGTTTATTTATATATTATGTCGTCACCTCTTTTAAAAACTCTAGCTCGATACTATTAACTTTTTCTTCTTCATCCGAGGATGTAAAGATGAATTGTTCAGAATTCATTTGTTTTAGATGAGAAGTTTAGATTGTATAAAAAAAGAATGTTTTTGAAAGTGTAAATAGAAATAAAAGATTATCGAAGTATTATAAGGATTCAAATATTATATAATTTTTTTTCAATAAATTCCCATTGGCTCGAATATATGACCGTTGGCCTCATTTTCACGCTCCCACGACTAGGTATAAAATACGACCGACTTCCCTTTTCTTCTTCCATGACGCGTTCTGTGAGGGTGTGTGTAACAACAAAAACGCGTGCTAAAAGGCTCGAGGACACGTCTTTGATGCCTTTTTACCACCAATATAACATTTTGCCAACTTCATAGTACATATACAAATATGTATACATACATAGGTCCACACGCATGGATAAATAGTATGTTAAGTTATGCCGATGATTTTACGGGAGATAGAGAGAGTATAAAAGAAAGATATAAGTGCTTATATGTTTGTTACACATGTAAGGGAAAGTATGATATGTGATATTTTTGTTTCGTTAGGCTATGTGTAGAAGAAGAAGATGCCGTTTAAGGCCTTGTTGGCACCTCAAGGACGTGTCAAACACTAAAAACACATAAGCACGACTGATGCGTTGTTAGATTTCTTCTAGCAATGTTAAAGCGACAAAACAGTACCTAATTAAAAATTACAACATGTAATTATATGATAACAACATGACATCATTGTTAAGGTTGGGTTGTATGAAACCCTTGTTTGTATTCCTTAATTTTTGGCTTTTCTCATACAAGTAAGGCTACTCGCAGTGGACTTGAAAAAATCAGTCAAAATCATAGGTCGACCAATATGAATATCGGTCATGGCCACTGTGTGGAAAAAAAATATCGGTCGTCGGCTGGAAAAAGGAGAGATCGGTCTAGATTTTGACCGATTGTTACACCTTTTTTTTTTTACATAAAATAAAATACAAACAACACAAAATATTACACACACTCTGCTTCAAATTTAAATTAAAGGCTACAGTACGAGCGAGATGATTCAAAATTCAAATTCAAATTAAAAAATTTCCCTATATATGCCCACACTCTTTTATTTCTCATACACACAACTCACACACAGATATCTTTTCCAACAATTCCCCAGTCCACAACAATGTCTCGCAAAGACTTCTCCCTAAAATTCTCAAGTCCACAACAAGTGCCTGAAGATATCTTTCCACCAGAAGATGAAGTTTATCACACTCCACCAGAAGATATCTTTTCGGTATTCCAACCGGAAAATGAACCGGTGAACACTCCACCGGTTGTGGAATACCAAACCAATCCGTTTGGACTACTGAGGATGAACTCCGACTTCTTGAGCAGGATGTGGAATTCTGGAGGGAAACAGAAGAAAGAGAACTGCGAGAGGAAGCTGCTCGTATGGAGCAGGAACAAAGAGATGCAGAATACCTCAGGAACAACTGGTTTGACATTATGGAAGCTGCGTATTATAATGGCGAGTTTAGGGATGAAGAGTCTTCGAGTGAAGATGGTTGAAACTCATACTTTTCATTGTAATTTGTAGTTTCATTTTCATTACCGTACCGTAGTTTGTTAATCTGTAATTCGTGTTTTCAATTTAATGTTTAATTTATATAATGTTTTTATTTTTAATGAATTTTAAATTTGTTATTTAAAATATTTGAATTAAAAAAAAAAAAAAAAAAAAAAAAAAAAACCGGTCATCGACTGTGGCAACTTGGTCGTGTCTGGTCAGTGGAGACAGAAAGTTGATGTGGCAGGCTGATGACCCGGTCACGACTGTGCATAGCCTAATGGTTTGGTTATTAGTACATTTTTAAATTGATTGTAATCTCTCCTTATTTTTTGTACTTTTTTATTTTATTTTTATGTTTATAAGTTTTTTTTTTTTGCTCTTAAACTGCGAAACAGAAAATAAAAAACTTTACAAGTCAAAATTAATAAAACACAAAAAATACGGGGCATAAAACTATTAAAAACTGTCTCATCCTATTAATTAAGTGTGCGAAACTACCGAAATAAAATGCGAACAAAATATAAAATGTGACAAATCAAAAATGGTAAAAGATAAAAGTTATAAACAAAATTATCAAAAATTGTTTTGTCATGTCAATATTTAAAAAAAAAAAAAAAAAAAAAAAAAAAAAAAAAAAAAAAGAACAAAACAAGAGATAAGGCTAAGCACAACCGGCTGTAAAAAGTCAGTCGGTCGGTCTAAGTTGAGGAAACCAACCGATATCAAGGTCGGTCGCTTGGGTTGCAGGAAGTCGGTCGCAGGTTGGTCGAATGAAAGCCAAATCCAATATCGGTCTGATAAAAAACCGAGTTTTAAACCAATGAAACGTTTGTATCCAACTTCTCATCAATAAACAACTTCTCATCATGTAAAAGAAAAACACTCTCACATCAAAAGACCGACGATCCCGACTACCCCAAAATGCCCGGAATTTGAATTTCTCGCCGGAAAACAACTTCGAACTAACCGGCATAACACCGCCACAACAACGGGGTATTTGATTTCGTGCACCCTCTTTTGAATATTCATCACGACTACCAAAAGCAAAACATGTTTTACCTTAATCGTCCATATGTTCCACCGTATCGTCCTAATACGGATTATCACCAAGAACCAAGTGGGTCGACGTATCGGCCTAACATGAATTTCTTGCAATCTCCCCAACCGTATGAAGATTATTCCCCGATTCGGGATGTTAATCTTGATTTGGATTTTGAGGATTTTATGGACAACCATGCGACACAACAATATCCGACTCAAGATGCGTCGATGGGGCAAGGTTCGGGTCACGGTTCTTACCATTGTTCGTACCACGGTTCTTTCCATGTTGAAGACGATGACAATGTCGAAGAGACATCACTCGTCAAACCAAGGACCGCTTCGCGACGTGCTACAAAGGCGAAAGACAAAGGCAAAAAGGCCGAACCGTCCCAAAAATAGGCATCGTGGATAAAGGCGGAAGAGATCGCGCTTTGTAAAGCATGGGATTTTGTGTCAAAAAATTCCAAGCGAGGAAAGGCTATTAACACGCACCGCTTTTGGGAGGAGGTGATAGCGTATTTTCATAAAGAAACCGGTTCATTAAGAAGCTACGACTCTATCAACAGCAAATGGAAGAATCGGATTCGGAGTAGGGTTTGAAATTTTGCTGCTATCATGGATAATATCAAGCATAACCATGGTAGTGGTGAGAATGATGTTGATGATAGGGAGAAAGCTTTGAGAGAATACCGTTTGATATACGGTCATGATTTCACCTTGGAGGAATGTTGGAGAATATTGAGGCATCACGATGCTTGGAAGACGGAGGGGGATGCTATCCGAACGAATAGTCGGAAGAAAACAAAGGGCTCTACAACAACCTCGGGGTCAACACAAGGTCCCTTGAATTTTCAAGACGTCGATGATTCTGAAGATGAAGACGATACTCGAGAATCACGACCAGAAGGTCGTGACGCAGCCAGGAACTTCTTCAAATCGAAGCCGTCAAAAGAGGGGAAAAAAATAAGGTCATTGAAGATGAGTTTCTGAAGATTAAGCAAGAAGAGCTGGCCATGAAAAGAGAGAAAATAGAACTCCAACGAAAACAAGTCGAAATCATGGAAAAATCAAACAAGAACCAAGATTTGATCTTCTACTACTCAAAAATCGACCCAACTTTGCCCGAAAATCACCAAAATCATCTTAGGGCAGCTTAAGGCAGAAATCAAAGCTCGCTACAATTTAGATGATTAGTTTACGTTTGTAATCGCTATCGTATTTTTAATTTAGTATTGTAATGTTTTTATTATTAATGAATTTTAAGTTTTTTTATTTTTTATTTATTTTTTATTTTTTTTTATTTTTTAATGTTTGATAAAAAAAAAAAAAAAAAAAAAAAAAAAAAAAAAAAAAAAAAAAAACCGTCATCGACTGTGGCACTTTTGTCATATCTGATCACCAGAGAGAGAAAGCTGACATGGCAGCCGGTAACACAGGTCGCTTGGGTCAACGACTGTGTCCAGCCTAATATGGGTAAGGTGTTCTCAAATATACCTACCCAAGAAATAAATAAATATAAATAAGAGAAAATTACCAAATTCGTATTAAAAAAAAAAAAAACATGATCCATTTAATAGTCATTTTTAACGCCTCTTTCCCATTTTGGTCATGCTCAACTGCTCAACCGCTCGACTCCACTAGCTACTTGCCACGTGTCATTCCTTGTACTATTTTCTGGTACAACAAAATCTTTAGAGAATCTCTTTTACTATTTAGTTTATTAAAAGTCAATGCTCAACCGACGGTGCTCAACTTGCAAATACTCGACTGACGACGTACTTTTTGCTAAAATATCTTTCCAAAAGATTTTGTGTACTTTTTTTTACCTTTTTTGTTGTACTTTTTTTTTGTTTTTTTTCCTTTTTGCTGCAAAAATCACACACACACACTACTCTACTAAATTAAAAAAACACACACTAATTCACTGTTTTAGTAAATTAAATTCAAAAATTTCCCCAGTTTCAATTAAAATCTAAAAACACACACTAAAACACTATGCATGCACCAAGAGCAAAGACAACTACCACAAAATACACAGACAACCATCAAACCCTATAATATCCTGATCAAAGATATGGCTTCTAGAGAAGTAAGTAAAATGTGCGATTTGCACAGTAACCCACATGGTTTTTTTTTTTTTTTTTTTTTTTTTAATTAATTTTTTAATTGATCCTTCGCTATTTTTGGTTTGAATCATTGTTTGTATAAGCCCTTTCGTTTGCTATTTTGGTTTTGATTCATAGATCGCTAGGGTTTTTCAATTTTGTAGCATTTGTGAAGAGAAATAATGTCATGTTTGATTATTTGCTCTAGTGTGCCCTTTTAACTGCTTATTTTAAGTTTAAGAATTTTAGGCAATTTGTAGTGCATATAAGGAGCATTTAAGCAAAATCCAAAAGCTAAATACTCTTTGTGAAACAGGCATTGTCTGCATTGTATTCTTAATAGCATAACGAGGTAGGTAGTTGCCCTGCATTGTGGTTGTTTGATCCTTATCGCAAACATATTAGTTGCCCTGCATTGTCCTTGTGTATCACCAAAGATATGTGTAGGATAATATATGCAATTCGTGCAATATGACGCTTAAGACTTGAATAATGTTGTTGGTTGTTGTGTTAAATTAAAAGAAATCAGGAATATTTGGATAATGTTGTTGCTGCATGAATAATGTTGTTGCTTGAATAAAAAAATCAAGAATATGACTATTAAGACTTGAGTAATGTTGTTGCTTGAATAATGTTGTTGCTTATCTGATACTCATTAGTTTATCTGTCCAAAAGGTTATAAATGGTCCAAAAGGTAGGATTTGTGGGGATGCTTTATTATATTTGATCAACTGTAACTGTACTTGCTGCTGGTTCTTCCTATTAAATGAATATTTGGAAGTTGTATAGACTCTAATCTGTTTGAGTAGCAAACAAAGTGTATTTCCGGAAAAGGTCACTATATGCTTATTGGGACATTTACTCCATTTTGGGAGCCTGATGTTGGTTTACTTTGACATCATGGAAATTAAGCCATACATGAGAAATGAAATAAATGAGTAAACACTGGAATCTAGTAGCCATCCTAACTATTTTCAAAACTTGCCAGTGCTTGAGATTATAAGTTAAGTCAATAAAATTTGACTATAATATTGAAATACTACTTGTGTGTCTAAATAATGTAAGTATACATGTCTTACCTAAATAATGCAATTAGTCTGTGAAACATCATGCATTATAGAAAGAATGTTTTGAAATTGATTATTTTGTTAAATGGTATGTTTGGGATTGGTAGAAATCTTGATTGAGTTTTATAGTCTATATTTTTTAAATGTTATGTTTGTAAACTGTTTATTTTAACATATGCTAATATGGCTATGTTTTGTTTTTTTTCCTGTATACTTGTATGCTGCCAAGGTGAGTACCAGAACAAGGTTGCACTACATAAAAAAAGATAAGGCAAAAATTGAGCTTCAATCCCGAGCGGCTTAACTTTTTTAAAAGCACTGTTTTCGGGCAATGGTTGAATATCAAAACATACGAGCATGACAACCATTTGCTTCATTATTTACTTCAACATCAACGCGAGGTTGAAAACCCTGATATAAATACTCCCATGTATTTTGATATCTGGGGACACACTCTTGAATTTGGTCGGGAAGATATGTGCTTAGTGTTAGGTTTTCGATTTGGTGATGTTTCTTTAGAGCATTTAAAGAAACGCCAATCTGGTTTCGGTAAGCGTATGTTAACGTTTCTTAAAGACTGAACACCTTTTTCGGATTCTTAGTGATCAAGTTGAGTTTGATGAGCTTTCAAATGATGATGCTGTACGCCTTTGCCTGCTTCTATTCTTAGAGAACATTTTTATGGGCAAACAGGAAAGAAATTTAATCCCCAATGAGATCCTGGTTTTGGTAGATGACTTTTATGCATGGAATGCATTTCCATGGGGCGAGTATATTTGGGTTGAGTTTCACAAGAAGGTTTATAATGCGGTTTCAAAGGTTAGAGACCGACACATGACATAAATTGCTTCCAAGGGCGATCGTTACACTGCAACATATACGTTGTGTGGATTTGCTTTCGCTTTGAAGGTTGGTACATTTCATAACTATTAATTCATTAATAATAATTTAATTCAGTATTGTAACTTGTCATTTTTATGCTAACGTTAATAATAATTTTTTTTTTCAGATTTGGCTTTTGGAAACCTACCACAATTCAACAAATTGGTGGATTAAAGAAGACAATGTGATCCCTCGGGGTGTTGCTTGGGATGATGGACAGAGGTTTGAGAAGACTGATTATGATCTTCTTTTTCATACTACTCAATGTTTTCGCCTCGTACCGACAAGTTATAATATTCTCTTTTAGACACATTGTTTATGATTTTTAATGTTATTAAGAGCATATGGTCAGTTTATAAATACATTTTTTTATTTCAGAGACTGAGATGAATGAACTTTGGTGGAGATCAAGTGTAGACTATTTCCGAAAGTATAATACGAGGTTGTACATTGATACAGCACCTAGTCCAGCCATTGCTACACGAGCAGTGAATCGATCAGGTCGGCGGCTAAAGATGACACCACGAAGAAGAAGTGGTTCGGTTGTTGGGACAGATTTTCATAGGAAGGTGGATCAAGACATGCCGTTTATGGGGGAAGACATGCCACCTACAGGAACAATTACATCTCAAATGGCTAATATGCAAATGCAAATTAATCAATTACGTGATTATCTCAAGCATTTGAAGCCTGATGAGGTTAGCCCCATTCCGACTGTGGATGAAGAATTGCCACCTAGTGGAACAGTTTTAGCTCAAATGGCTAATATGCAACGCCAAATTAATGAACTTCGTAATTATATCAAGAATTTGAAGCCTGGCGGGGTTAATGAGAAGAGTGGTGGTCAATCCGACACTATACGAGCTTTTGTTGAAAAGGTTATATTAACCTGTTTTTTATATTTAGTTTTGCTTCTAGAGAACCAATTATTTAACGTAAGTATTTATATTTTTTTCAGACCGGTACTGAAAATGACGATAATATGGATGTAGATCATGATTCAAAGGTTTGTTCTTTACAATAGTATATGTATCAAACAATGGTTTACATGTGTTGTAGCCAACTGGCATTGATGCTGTGGATGTTGGTGTTAATGCAAATATGAATGTGCAAGAAGATATCTTATGTTCTTCTGGTAACGATTTATCTACACAAGAAGTGCAAGAAGTAATGGTTGACCTTTTTGGTGGTCAGGTAATATATGCAAGTTATTTTGTTTATTTATGAGTTAATACATACCCAAATTTGGCTTGTTTACACGTGTATTTTATTAGGATGATAATGTTTGTGACATTGAGCAAGATATGGAAGTGAAGGGCATGATGAGTGAAGAAAAAAACTTACAGTCTCCTAATATGGTATGCCACATGTAGGTTATCCATAGATGAATGTGCTGTAGGAAAAACAAACAAAAAATATATTCAGTAATTTATAAAAAAAAATTTCGCATTTGATTTTCTCTACATGTACTAGATATCAAGTAAGATAGTGTTATGAGACAAACATGAGATAATGAAGGAGTGTGGCCTGTCATGAACAATACACACAATATCATTATCGCATTCAACGCGTCTCAATTATTAAGACAGGTATACCTAACCTTGTAGATGGGTTCCATTGCTTAATATGAACATCGTCCTTAGTACCATTTGAGATGCTTGATCATGATCAGCAGTTTTGGCTCGACAATCAGCTTCCATTCTCGAAAGAGGCAAAACTTGTGATCAAGATCAAACACAAAAACTTATGATCATTATTACAAGTTTGTGTGTTTGATCTTGATCACAAGGTTTGGCTCTTTCGAGAATGGAAGCTGATTGTCGAGCCAAAACTGGCGATCGGGATCAAGCATCTCAAATGGTACTAAGGAGGGTCTTCATATTCAGCAATGGAACCCATATTCAACGTTAGGTATATTTGCCCTAATAATTGAGCTTGTTTTACTTCGAGGAATTTGTTGCTACAAAATGCACCCAACTTTCATCAAATTGTCATCCTATGTGTACACAAACTCACATACTCTCAAAGCAAGTGGACGAAGATTACAACATTTCCTTAATAAATATCGCAGATAAACATTAAATGTTGCCCATTATAAACGGGTATCAATCATGACAAAATGATAAATAACATAAGACTTCTGCTTTATTCACAGTACTATAGTAGCATTGCCCATAAAAAGTTGCAGTAAATACACAAAATCAATTCTCAAAAAAAGGTTGTGTACAACATAAAATGCAGTTAATCAAGACTTGGAAAATCTGTACTACTAAAAGCAGCGAAGTGTTGAAGTCAGAAATATACTTTTCTTTGTGGCTAGACTACACTTTTTTGAACAAATAGTAATGTCATTTAACAGCATTATCAAGTCTCGACTGTAACACTATTACCAATACTGGAAATCAATTGGCAGGCAGAGACAATCAAAAGCATGATTTATAAATAACTGAGTAAAGTAAATAAAAGTTATATTTACTTTACCTCGTCAAGTAGCCATCCTTTACGATTATCGTCAAGGCCGATTAAAGAATCCCAGAAATTACGATCGACAACCAAATCAGACCAAGGGAACACACAATTACGCCACCCGTCCTTAATCAGGAACCGATCAATTTCGTAGCTAACATAAATTTTGTCGATGTTTTGGATTGGCCACTTAAGAACCTAAACAGAAAACAAAATAAACATAAATGACCATCATAAAATTATTGGTTTAATGATTTATTAGTACTAATAATTACAATAATCTTTGAAAACCAATATACACTTCCAAAAAACCGGGTAAACTTCTAGAACCAATATACACTTCCAAAAAAATGATCATACCTCTACCCACGGTCTGACGTCTAGTAACTTCTCAGTGATAACTGGATCTTGTATACTCTTTCGACCTCTAAGTTCTTCTGGGCTAGGAACTTGAGAAGTTTTACTTAGCTTCTCGACATAGGGTGGCCTAAGAACATGTTCAAACCTCCTCTTCTTTGTTACGCATTGCTCTAGAGACCTTTTCATGGGAGGTGAATTCAGTTTCTCAATAAGTTTCCTTCTATTTTCAACTTCAACACTCATTTTCAGACTCTTTTCCCTCTGCTCTTCCTCATCTTCTTGCTTTTCAGCTTTCTCAAGATTTACATTTGAGACGTTGTGCAATCCATCTACCTTGTTATCCACATCAACAGCCTGCAAATCAAACAACTTGAAAAAATCATTGTCTTCACTGCAATACTCATCAGCAAGATCTATAACCTGTGAATGAGATGAAAAAAAAGTTACCAACAATTTATTAGCGCAAGTTATTAATTATGTCAGAACCGAAATAAGAACAAAACACAACATCATCAAATTACCTTTTCTCCAGCAGCTGTGTTAACTTTGTCTTGCTGTCTGTTTACTTTGGCTCTGTCATTGATTAGAACCTGCAGAATAAAGTATTTCAAAACAAAATTCGCATATTAGCATACCACATGGTAAGTTTTTTCATAACAAAGTAACTTGGTCAACAATTGCAAAAGGTAAAATACTAACTTGAATAATAGTCTCAAGTTTGAAAGTGCGGGCTTCCAAATCCTTAACCCGTTCCTCAAGAGGAACAAATTCCACCTCTATACCCCTTCTATCCACTGAACAACCCTCTCTAATGCTTTTATGCCGAGCCCTTTTTGCAGTTAATTTATGAAAATATTCATCCCATTGGCCCCCTTTTGGAAGAGGCGGTGCTCTAGAGGTATACCACTTTAAAAAATCCCAGCTTTGTGTATACCATTCAACTTCAGCCTCAAAATTTGTTGGGGTCAAAATCAAGTTTGGTTTAGAGTCCTTGGAAAAATATAGAAGTTATGTGGTATATCAAATTCTTTATAAGTCATGTTGACCAATCAATTTAAAAACATATATACTTACCTTGGCAAAAAGCTGGTCGAAATAATCAATTTTTCTAAATGATGTGTGTTTCGACCATGCAAGTGCTCTTGGGATCACCCCTGGAGCCTTGTTCCACCAACGTTCACTTTTATTGGTACTCTCTATGATCCATATCTACAAAAAGTTAAGAAAACGAATATAAGTTGAAAACTGATGTTATAAGTAGAGAGGTTTTCGAAGTCTTTGTGTACAGTTTGTTGCTTATGTTTTAATGTTTATCGATATGTTCATTTGTTTGTGTTTGTTTAGCATCTTAAAAAACGAACATGACGAACACAAACAAGTTCTTAGTAATTTATTTGTTCAATTAAACTAATGCCAAGAAAAGACTAACAAACTAGCAATCAATATATGATTTAGCCCCATGTTGCTCTAGAACCAACAATACCAATAAAACAATGAAGCAAATTCTCATAAATAAGCACTTGTAACCTTAATAAGTACTAACCAGTAAGCAGACTTCAAAATTTTAATTTTTTTAAAAAAGAACAAAAAGAAAAAGAATGTTAACAAAGTTTGTTAGTATTAACCTTGAAAGCAGCAACGAATCCATTCAAACTATAGACAGGAAGATCGTTGAATTCTTTATGACCCTTTCTTCGATGGTAATCCGGTATATGCTTTGAAGAGACATTTCTAATTGAATCATAAAGCTGCCTCCATATATGCTCCCCCCATGGCATTGCATTCCATTCATCAAGATCCTCCACCATCCTCAGAAAAATATCATCAATGATAGTCCCCAATTCTTTACCCATGAATATAACCTCAAGTGTTAGCAAGAGGCAAACACGGATAGCATCCTCATCAGACAGTTTCATAAACACCTCTTCATCTTCAATAATTGATAATAGATCAATTAATTTAACATGCTGACCAACCTTGTGCGGGAAAACACGGTCACGAAAAGGGATATGACCACTCCGCCATTTCCTAAAACTGACAAGACCAAATTTAAACCCAGTAATCAGGCAGAATTCCTGTCGACCAAAATGAAGACTATGTCCATTCAAATAGTATACAAGCGGAAGATCATAGTTATCATCTATTTGGTGGCATTGTTTCTGAAGCATGTAATGAACAAGCCCTTCTTCATTATCCACATAGGTCAGATCAAGCCATGGTCCAAAACATGTGGCATTAAACATGGTATGGCGTGGCTGGTCTAATCGATCCTTCATAAGTACAAAGTAATGCAATTTGCTTTTCACGATAACTCTGGCATCATACGCCTACAAGAAATAACAATTCCATTATATAACACTAAGATAAGGCATAAAAGAAATAATAAACAACTCGCAGCCTATTCAAATTACTGTGTTGTAGTTTGAAGGAGATGAGTACCAATATACTAAGTTCGTTATGCTCACTCAGCCTTATCTATGTATTAAGAAAAGTACTAAACCTAGCATTAAACGCGTTAATAAGCTCCTTATACTTAACAATTTCACATTCAATTCAGCGAGTTACAGTAAACTAAACTCATTAAGCTCAAGAGCCTTATCAATGTATTAAACAATGTACTAAAACCTATTTTAAACTAAAAATTTACAATAAAACCTAAGATTTGTACCAAAACCTAATTAGCTTGAAGCAATCCCAACAAAGCACTTTAACATAAGTTGCATACAAAAAATATGTTTTGACTAAGAGTATCAACAGTCATTTTTTGCGACTGTGTTCTGGATCAGTATGGAACAAAAATAACAATATGGAATAAAAATAAAAATAACAGTGAAAACCCTAAAAAACAGTATGGAACAAAAATAAATCAAAGCACTAATAAGCACTTAAAAAAATTACCATCTCGTTTTTTGCGACTGTGTTCTGGATCAAAGGTTTAAAATGTGTGATGGATCATACACATTCATGTACTTGTCGAAAATGTAGGTATCTATGTGTCGTAAATGGATGATAGGATGATAGTATGTACTGGTAAATGGATGAAACCAAGAAGAAGAAACAAAATATTTTAGATCTTAAGTTTTTGGTGTGTACTGGTATATGGATGAAACCACAAAGAAGAGGAAGAAATAAAATTTGGAGGATTTTAATTTCCAAAACAGTGATTTAGAGTGTGTAAAATGGATTTACAGTTTAGTGTGTGTGTGTTTTTTGCAGCCAAAAGGAAAAAAAAAGTACAAGCAAAAAGAATAAAGAAAAAAAAGTACAACAAAAATCTTTCCAAAAGATTTTTTACTTTTCCAATGCAAAAAATACGCCGTCAGTCGAGCATTTGCAAGTTGAGCACCGTCGGTTGAGCATTGACTTTTAATAAAGTAAATAGTAAAAGAGATTCTCTAAAGATTTTGTTGTACCAGAAAATAGCACAAGGAATTACACGTGGCAAGCAGCTAGTGGAGTCGAGCGGTTGAGCAGTTGAGCATGACCAAAATGGGAAAGAGGAGTTAAAAATTACTATTAAATGGATCATGCTTTTTTTTTAATACTAAAATGGTAATTTTCTCTATAAATAATGGAGTTGATGGCGACTGTGGTGACGGCATCTCCTTGATTCCGATGCTACCTCAAGATTCCCTTTCTTTTCCCGCTAAATATTTTTTATTAATATATTATTATTGCCTTAAAGCCTACTTTATAAAATAGGGTTTTGGTCGTACAATAGCTACGTACTTTTTAAAGTGTTCCGTTTTGCTATGTGTACTATTTTTCGTTCCACTTAATATAGTATACTTTCATCTTTTGTACCATTTTGCATGCATGTTTACCTGCAACCGGCTAAACTTTTTTAAAACCGCCTAAAGTCCAACGTGGCATATAAGACTTATATTGACTTTATAAAATGGTAGTTTTTCACCTTTTTCATTTATAATACACTCCAAAAACAAAACGATTTGCCCCTTTTCATCTTAACCCTAACCCTAATTTCCATATGATCTAATACTCATAATTCAATAACAAAAATACGATTAACTGTCAATTTTCACCATGATGGTACATTTACACCATCACCACTCATGTATGTAGAAGGAGATGTTTCTACCATTGAAAATATAGACTTCATTGGGATGACTGTTATTCGTTTGTCCAAGATGCTCAAAGACTGTTGTCAGTTCCCGGTTAAAGGTATATACTATCATATTCCTGATAAAGAGCTTAGTAATGGTTTGAAGTTACTTAAGAATGATTTAGACTTGGCAGACTTTATTGCACTAGGTGTTAAGAATAAAAATGTTATTTATATTTATTTGAAACATCATGGGTATGATTTATCCCATTGGG
The DNA here is from genome assembly GCA_021014915.2 of Artemisia tridentata subsp. tridentata. Taxonomy (NCBI): domain Eukaryota; kingdom Viridiplantae; phylum Streptophyta; class Magnoliopsida; order Asterales; family Asteraceae; genus Artemisia; species Artemisia tridentata. Next base: position 359,519,465 of record CP139508.1, on the reverse strand, counting down.
TACAAACTGAGCTTGGGTTTGATTAGGTTACAGATGATGTAGGAGAAGAGATGGAAGACTTAACAGGGTATGGGGTTAGTGATTATGTAGGAGAAGATGATGTTGAGATACCATATAGGACCATTAAGGACCCATTTCTGAATAAACTATGCAGTGGTAATTTTATAAGTGATCATGATGAGAATAATACTCCTGCTGATGTTAGTGAAGGTAGTGATAAGGAGATTGATATGGATGATGAAAATGTTGACAAAAAATATAAAATCACTCCTGGTGTAATTTATCCACAATTTGATCCAAGTGTTCCTTGGAATGAAATGAAACCAATAGTTGGTTTGAGGTTTGAACATCCATAACAACTGAAAGACTGTTTGACAAATTATGGAGTTTCTAATGGATACCAGCTGTGGTATAAAAGGAATGACTATAGGAGTTTGTTTGTTTTGTGTGGAAGGGATCTTGAAGAGGGTAGGAGTGGAGGTAAGAAAGGAAAGAAAGGTGATTGGGACTATAAGAAAGCTGATGGTGTAAAGATTGGGTCACCAACTAAGAAAGGGAAGGGTAAGGCTGTGAAGACTGATTCACCATCAAAGAAAGGCAAGGGTAAGGCTGTGAAGACTGATTCACCATCAAAGAAAGGCAAGGGTAAGGCTGTGAAAGCTACTAAAAAGTAGCCTGAGAAAGGTAATTGTTGCACATTTAAGCTTTGGGCATCCTGGATGCAAGTTGAAAGCTCATTCAAATTAAAACACTCATTCCACACCACATTTACTGTAGGAACTTTGATTTAGGTGCATTAGTAGCCTTTAAATGGATTGCAAAGCAGTTTGCTTATAAAATAGTTCAGGATCCAACTATTAGCTATAGGAGCATTAGAGATCAAATAAAAAAGAAATACTTGATCAATGTGAGTGTTGGTCAGTGTAAACGAGCTAAGCAGAGGGCCCTATTTGATCATGAAGGTGGTCTCATTGAGCATTATAGTAGACTATGGGATTACAGGAAGCAAAAACTAGACACCAATCCAGTCCATTTGAATGTAGAGGAGAAGGATAGTGGTAAGATACACTTCAAAAAATTTATATCTGTTTTAAGGCAATGAAAGAAGGATGGAGTGCAGGCTGTAGAAAAGTAATAGGGCTTGATGGATGCTTTTTGAGAGGAACATGCAGGGGTGAGCTATTGACTACCATGGGTAGAGATGAGAACAACCAAATGCTTCCCATAGCTTGGGTTGTGGTCAACATTGAAAACAATGATAACTGGGAATGGTTTTTAGCTTGTTTATGTGAAGATTTGGGACTGTGCAAGGTTGCATATATGACTATCATTTCTGATGGTCACAAGGTATAATTCATTACATTGTTCAATTTGTTTAACTTATGATCATTTGAATATTAAATCTGCTTAACTTTATCATGTCTATTATATGCAACAGGGTTTAATGGAAGCTATAAAGAACATGTTACCATATGCAGAGCACAGGCAGTGTGCAAGGCACATTTATGCCAACTTCCAAAAGAAGTGGAATAGTCTTGTTGGGAATTCTGGAAATAAGATATTTCTTGTCGCTGCCGATAGTGAAAGTTGGTTCCTACCGATAGTGTTGGTTCCTACCGAAGCTCATTGCTGCTGATAGTTATATTTTGTTTCTGCTGATAGTGTTTGTTGCTGCGGATATTATTGTCTGTTATCCGTATGTTTAGTAAGTTTATTTTTATAAGAGATCATGTTTATCTCTTTACACGTATTCTTGTAGGACGGGTTAGGGTTAGGGTTCCTTGTCATTATAAAAGGAACATCCCGTCTATGAGTTTTAGACATCTTTGGAAGTTAACAATCTTCAATAAAATCATCTTTTAGTTCATTATACGATCCATAGAGGATCATTGTCTTAGTTCTTTTCTTTTCTCATTCGTATTCAGAGATTCTCTTGTAGTGTGCTTGTGATTACATAGGCATCCTACCGATCCATATAGGCTCAAAGATCTAGCAGGTGTGTTAGATTCAACAAGTGGTATCAGAGCCTCGTGAGGATCTCTGATCAAGAAACAAAAGTTCTCAAAACAATCTCTCTAAACCCTTTCACAATGGGCGATGAAAACCCTGGATTTGAAAACCCTGAATTTGAAAACCCTGAATTCGCTGCCATTAACAATGAAGAACCTGAACCCACAAAAGTTCAACAACAAATTGTTACAACCACTGTGTCCAACAGTAATGCTAAGTTCCCATATCTTAAGAAGGAAGAGTATGAAGTCTGGGCGATGAAGATGGAGTACTGGATCTCCAACAGTGATCACCATCTTTGGAATGTTATCCTCAATGGGAATAGCAAGAAGAGAATTGGAAGAGATAAGAATGGGGGAATCATTATTCTCGCTCCTGCATCAGTTGAGGAGCAGCTGGCTGTGCAAAGGGAAACTAAAGCAAGAACTCTCTTGCTTCAGGCACTCCCAGAGGATCACATGGGTGATTTTCATCACCTAGATGTTGCTAGAGAAATCTGGCTTGCTGTAAAAGCTAGATTCGGTGGGAATGAGGAGTCCAAAAAGATGAGGAAATCAATGCTTAAGCAGGAATTTTAGGAGTTTAAGATCTCTGAGGAAGAAGGTATTCACAAAGGGTATGATCGATTTCACAAGATCCTCAGCCAACTTAATCAGTTGCAGGCTCGACCAGATAATGAGGACTGCAACACAAAGTTTCTGAGGGCTTGATGCGTGGGTTTTGCAACCTTACAACAGGTTTTACCTCTCGAGGGATCTCAAGAGGCTTACAACCCCACCAGGCAGTGTACCTGACCGATGTAGTATAGTGTAGTGGTAAGTACGGGGGATTGATCGTTCTCCACAGGGAATAGTGTTCGTTAGGTGTGAAAGACTACTCTAATTAGGTCTAAGGGTTGAGGAAGATTCTTTTTATGTTTTTATATTTTTATGAAAGCAAGTAAAATCTCGGTTTTGAAAGAGTGGGCGGAATTAGTTGCTAGTCAACTAACCCAAAATTACTACGGATGCAAATAAAATAAAATAACTGAAAATAAAATGTTGGTGAGAAACTTATGTGTAGAGAAATGTGTTTACTTAGATTTCCTTACTCCCTAACTATCTTTTACCGGTTAATTAGTGTGTATTAGTCGCGTGGATGACGGGTGTATTCCTTAATACCATTCGTGGGGTGGCGTACTTACTTCCCCAACTCTACAAGCTCCTACTTCACTCCTATGTCGAGCCGGCTAGGAAGCTCCTAACATGGGATCACTAGAATTCGCTTGTGCATTAAATACAACCATAAAAACCTTTAGTACGCATTTGGTTCATGTTTCTTAAGACGTTCAAGCAAGTTACCGAATAGGAAGTTAGCCAGTTTTCTTAAGCCTAACATAGATAAACAATCATCCAATACAACTAACAACACACTAATAACCAATAATCAATAGCTAGGTTTCATTAGATCTAAGCAAACACAAGATAAATTTAGCCTAACATGTTAATCAAAAGACAAGAATAAGATAAAATCAAACAACACATAGACATATTGAATGATTAATTGATAACTTATCTTCAATGTAACATGGAAGATCTCAAGGCAAAAAGCCTTGAAAAAGAAGCTGAATTCGTCTTAGGGTTTTCTCCCAAAATTCCACACACTAAGCTCTCTCTAATGACAAAAAATTAGAAAACTATATATAGATTTTTGGATCTGACGGCGTCACCTTATGGATTGTGACGCCGTCACCTCGCCGCTTCTAGGGTTCCCGGATGACCTTCTTGACGCCGTCCCTCTTTAGCTCTTCAAAAATCCATTCTGGCTTATCAAGGCTTGACGCCGTCGAACCTTGAACGTGACGCCGTCCCCTTTTGATTTAAGCCGTGACGCCCTTGATCAAGTTAAAGCATGACGCCGTCAGAATTCTCATGGTATTTTCACTGGCTTATCATGAGTAAATTTCACGTCCACCTTTTCTTGCCAAGGCATGACGCCGTCTGGGGTTAAATGTGACGCCGTCAAAGGTAACTTTCAGCCGATTTTTGAGACTTTGTCGTTTTCTTCACTTTTATGCTCCAAAAACGTCCAAAATGCCTCCTTTTCCAGATTTCTCCTCAAAAGTACCTAAAATGACAAAAGGAACGATTTAGGGCGATATTTGATCAAATAAATACGATTTAGGGCTTAAATGACCCCTTAAAAGCGGTACACTTTTCGCCTCATCAAATACCCTTACACTTGAGATTTGCTTGTCCTCAAGCAAATGCGCTTTTATTCTAATCAAAATACAAGTTAGGGGTCATTTAATGCAAACATAAAAGTAATTACAACAAATATTCGTTCCACTTCAATCATAATAAGCACGGAGATTATAAACTAGCACCTCACAAGTAGTGTTTAGATACTCACATCTCTCAAGTGTCATCAAAATAAATCTCATAAATGAAAACGGATAATATCTCTCACTACCTGTCATAGCAAATAGATTACCATAGGCTTGGGAAAGGATCGAAAACCTCCTCCACTAGGCGTAAGCACCTAAGATAAACTATCAAAGAGGGCTTTTAAATGGGTTATAACGTTAGGTGTAGGGAAAAGGAAAACACGGTTTTGTTGGATAAAGGATGTTTTACTGGTGGCGAGTTAAAAATCTTGATCAATTACATGTACTATACAATGTTGCTAAGCCAAGACTAGACTCGATCTTAAGCTAATGAAAGAAAGTAACAAAACATAACAAAAACATAAAATAAAATACAATGAAACGGGATGGTAGTCCGTATGTTTTTTTTTTTTTTTTCTATTTTTTCATTTTCTCATTTTTTTGTATTTTTCTTGATTTTTTTTTTTTTTTTTTTTTTTTTTTTTTTTTTTTGACATACACTCTTGCCCTACCATCCAAAATAATACATCATAGGGGCATTGCATTCCCCTTACACTTGAACTTTTACATAACTTTACAAATACTAATCTAACGACTCGAATTAAGATAATTGAAAAACTTGGAGTACTTTTAAAACATTTAGCACATATGGGGGTAATAATGTTGTTCTTCCCCATTACTCCATTACACTAGTACTTTACCCATGAGTCCCAATCGTCCCAAAACAATATGTACAAGGATATGACTCGACTTAGCAACCATGTAATCAACTAGATAATTAACTTGGGTTTAAACAAATGTTGTAACAATAATGCACTAAAAATGAGTGCATACAAGGTAGGCTAAGGCGATTTGGGTGTACATTTTAGTGGGGTGTAACAAATTCTTCCTTTAAGTAAAATGCTTAAAGGTCGAAATGAAAAGATAGGCTCTGAGGGGTGTACTAGGGGTATCGTGTACTAAAAATGAGTACAACGCAAAGGGTGTGGGAGAATTACTTGACCAATGTAGCCAATGTAATTATAACAAAAACACAGGTGTAAAAACAATGGGTTAATCCTAATGCCTCTTATCATGTAGTAAATCTAAGTACACGAATGTAGTCTCACTTGTGGCCTTGGAATGGTCCTAACGCAAGTTCTAGAATCTAAGTGCTACCGGTACACACATCATAGCATAAATGCTTTTCCTACCAATTCTAGGGGCGAACCTCACATATTTGGGGTGGAAAATTTTTTAGTGGTACGGTTTTTGTTCTAGTCATATAACTCCTATCCGTGAGACGCTCATTAAGATCAAAGTTTCACTCCTAAGTGTTGTAAAAAATTTTAAATTTGGCACTAAAATTACCCTAACAGGTATTTATCTCAGTTTTATTACACATCTATTATTAAACAAACAAAAATCAAGCGCAATGGCATTCTCTAAAATCGTACTTTTACCCCCCCTTACACTTAAGATGAACATTGTCCCCAATGTTCAAATTACAAGATGTAAAAGCATAAAGTAAAAGAATGAAATCAAATACTCCCCTGATTCGCTCGGTGGATAATGAAGTTACACGGTTAGATCTTCCTTCAAGGTAATGTTGAAGTTCCATGACTAATGCATCGCCATAAGCTTGATTCCATAAACATCTCCTTGTCCAAAATAACCTGTTAAACCTGAGAAAACAAACACGAGAACCTGCATAACATCGGCGGGAAAAATCTATATATAAGGATATAATGCTTGTGGAATGATAATTTTGCAGATTCCTGGAGATTATAAGTTGGAGATTTTAATAAAAACTTTTTATGAAAACAAAACTTTCAAAAATTTCTGAAAATTAAATCTGACGCCGTCAGGTTATAAAACCTGACGCCGTCAGAAATGACCTGACAAAAATTCTCATTTTAAGTTTCCGGAAAATTTCTGGAAAAACCTTTACCTTACTTCCTGGAAATCCTGCAAAACATCATTATGACTCGATACAAGCATTTGACTCAAACAAATACGAATATGTATGTTCATTTAATATTATTACGATTCATGTTCATATGTGTTCTAATAAACCAATTTAGATTTCCCTTACACTTATCTTTTGCAAAATACCTTTATATGTAGTTAAGACGAAGTTAAAAACAACATAAAGCATTTTCACAATTTAGTTTTGAACATGAATCAATACTAATAAAAATTAAACATACATACGGAAACAAATAAAATCAAACAAACAAATAAATAAACACACAAAGCAAATAAAACAAATAAAGCTTGGGTTGCCTCCCAAGAAGCGCTTTTCTTTATTAACGAGTCTTATAGCTAGACTCAAAGTCACGTACATTACGTGACTCCATCATCGGTCACGGTTCCTAGGCCATTCTCCTTCGATCCTCTATCAGAATCACTTTCATAGTAAAGGTATTTCGGGTCCACGTGATCAAAAGGATTGTTTCGGTATTTAGAACTAAGTTCCTTATCATGCTTAAAGAATCCGCTTGAAAGGTCAAAAGTGTCCTTACATCCCCTTCTCACATCATCATCACATAACACGAGTTGGGAACTTAACCCATTGAGCCCTTTATAATCATTCTCCTTGAATTCTCTCATCTTGTAAGGCGTTTGGTATGAGATTTCCCTAATCCCATCGGTGAAAGTCATGATCCCATTGAGCTCGTCCACAACCAAGCTTGTGGCCTGGCAAAAAGGTGCCCCAAAAACAACTTGTGATAACCTGGGATCGATGTACTCTTCGATATTATCGACGATTGCGAAGCTCATAGTGAATGTCATATTTCCTACAAACACCTGTATATCATCATCTATGCCGATGTCGTCCTTCCCTTTATGAATCATCCCCCATCTGCAAATGTTGTTATAATGAAACAAGGACATCACATTTTTGGGTAAACATGTGTCAATGTAAACATTATAAAAATGCTTGTGACCAATCATGCAAGGTATTTTGAGATTATTTGGATCATGTCGCTTAATTCGGCCAGGCCTTCTACCGTGTAACCCCCATGTGTTGCCACTTGCTGATGGTTGATACTCATACACTTCTTCACAGCCATCCCGAAAAATCACTTTCCTGACACCATCGGTAAATAATGCACTCCTATCATCCTCATCGAGTATCACTCCTGTTGCTTTTATGAATGGTTTGCCTAGAATAAGGCCTGTTAAGGATGGGCTGATGATAGAGTTCATGTTATTAATTACAGTTAACTCGATATGAAGGAGGAACTTTTCTATCACAATTGGTACCCTCCTTATTACCCCGATGATATTAGACCCTTCATATTTGACTTGTTCAGTGAAGGCTTCGTTGTATAGAGAGAGGGATATTGCGCTCATAGAAGAGTTGGGGTTTATGTAGGCATCTTTTATAAACTTTTTCCTAGTGGTGCAAGATATCTTAAAGACCCTAGGGGCGCCATCCTCTATTCTCTCTCCGAATCCCATAGGCGACCTTGCTGTGCCCCTCTCAAGTTCCTCTACCAGGGGGCGGTCTAGCAGTCCTGGGAGCCCATGAGGCATTTCGGATTTCTCTTCCGAGCCCTCCTCATCACTCACCTCTATTGTACTCGAGTTCTTTGGTGAGTCTAGATAGTCGTCGGCGCCTCGGGTTTCTTTTCGGGAACTTCACCCTCCATTTCATTGTCCACATTCTTGGCTGTTTGTTGGTCCAAATTTGGTTTAGGAACAGGTATTGTTGTAATGGTGTTCGCGAAGTGGAGAGGTTTCGAAGGGGTATGAGTATCTCCTGTTTTTTTTTTCGTTTTGTGATATGTATTTGAAGAGTTTACTAGGGTGCTTGATTTTTACAGGAGGGGGTGTTTGGTGGGTCACCGTAACAGATTTGATCTCATTAACTCGTGCCAATTCACAAGTTGACCTGCCAGCAAGGCGATCATTGATGACCTTTAACAGGTTATCGACCTTGTTGTTCATATCAACTTGCTGTTGTATGAATTGATTCTCAAGTTTGGAGAGCTGTGTTTCTTGAGAGAGAATGAATTTTTGCAGTGATTCCTCGCGATTTTGTTGTTTATGCGTGTGTCGCTGAGGATAATGTTCAGACCAGGTGAGCGGGGTAGAGTCATTGAATGATACGCTACGAGTTTGGTTCCAACTAAAATTTGGCTTATTCTTCCATGCCTCATACCCATCTTCGGAATTTTTGGGCCCAAAATTAGTGGCGAGCCACTTATCTCCCGCCTTATCGATTCGCGAGGATGCGAATTCTTTGAAAGCCTGTTTGGGAAGTTCCATGCAATCATGAGTGTCGTGGGGACCACTACATAATTTACACGAAGAAGTGATTTTGTTCACTAGGCTTGAAGGTTTAGGAGCCTCGTAGGATTTCATGAGAAACTTGACTTGGTCTTCAAGTTCTATGATCCTACGGTCGGAAGTGCTTGAATTGTTCGAAGGCAAAGATATTGCCTTGACCGTTTTATTCAAATCACGGGGATCACTCCAACTTTCGTTGTCATAAAGAGCAAGATCCTCTAGGAGAGCCCATGATTGTTCCGCACTTAGATCACGTAGCTTGCCACCGGCCGATTGGTCAATGGTTTGCCTCGTGGAGAGATTGATATGGTCATAGAAGATTTGGACTTGGAGCCAAAGTTCTATGCCATGGTGAGGGACTTTTCGGAGTAAGTCCTTGAACCGAGTCCATGCCTCGTAAAGGGTTTCGCCTTGACGTTGTTGGAACATCAAGATATCATTCCTTAGCTTGGTAGTTCTTCCCGGTGGGAAAAACTGAGCAAGGAAACGAGTAGTGAGATCATCCCAAGAGGTAATGGATCCTGCGGGTTGACGTTCTAGCCACTGACTAGCTTGGTCCCGCAAAGAGAATTGGAAGAGACGCAATCGGGTCGTCTCTCGAGTGGCAACATCAAGGTCTATAGAATCAACGATTTTAAGAAAGTCCTTGAGATGTTGATTAGGATCTTCAGAACGAAGTCCATGGAATGCGCATCCGCTTTGCACCAACCGGATGGTGTCGGATCGCAAGGGTGTGATATTGGCTCCTTGAGTGAGCTCAATGGTGTTTCGATAGCCATGGTGGCTAGGACGGGAATACTCTCCTAAAGTACGGGCTCTAGGAGGTGGTGGTGGTTGTTGTGGTGGTGGGTTGTGGGGGTTAAGGATATTACCATCTTCCATGATGTCGGATGGTATGGTTACGAACAAAGACACGAAGAAAATAGATAGACTAAAGAAAATCTAGAAAAATAAAATAAAAATCTCACTAGAAAGGAATCTAGTGAGTAGACCTAATAGAAATAAAAATTCAACCTAAACAATAACTATTCCCCGGAGCGGCGCCAAAAACTTGATGCGTGGGTTTTGCAACCTTACAACAGGTTTTACCTCTCGAGGGATCTCAAGAGGCTTACAACCCCACCAGGCAGTGTACCTGACCGATGTAGTATAGTGTAGTGGTAAGTACGGGGGATTGATCGTTCTCCACAGGGAATAGTGTTCGTTAGGTGTGAAAGACTACTCTAATTAGGTCTAAGGGTTGAGGAAGATTCTTTTTATGTTTTTATATTTTTATGAAAGCAAGTAAAATCTCGGTTTTGAAAGAGTGGGCGGAATTAGTTGCTAGTCAACTAACCCAAAATTACTACGGATGCAAATAAAATAAAATAACTGAAAATAAAATGTTGGTGAGAAACTTATGTGTAGAGAAATGTGTTTACTTAGATTTCCTTACTCCCTAACTATCTTTTACCGGTTAATTAGTGTGTATTAGTCGCGTGGATGACGGGTGTATTCCTTAATACCATTCGTGGGGTGGCGTACTTACTTCCCCAACTCTACAAGCTCCTACTTCACTCCTATGTCGAGCCGGCTAGGAAGCTCCTAACATGGGATCACTAGAATTCGCTTGTGCATTAAATACAACCATAAAAACCTTTAGTACGCATTTGGTTCATGTTTCTTAAGACGTTCAAGCAAGTTACCGAATAGGAAGTTAGCCAGTTTTCTTAAGCCTAACATAGATAAACAATCATCCAATACAACTAACAACACACTAATAACCAATAATCAATAGCTAGGTTTCATTAGATCTAAGCAAACACAAGATAAATTTAGCCTAACATGTTAATCAAAAGACAAGAATAAGATAAAATCAAACAACACATAGACATATTGAATGATTAATTGATAACTTATCTTCAATGTAACATGGAAGATCTCAAGGCAAAAAGCCTTGAAAAAGAAGCTGAATTCGTCTTAGGGTTTTCTCCCAAAATTCCACACACTAAGCTCTCTCTAATGACAAAAAATTAGAAAACTATATATAGATTTTTGGATCTGACGGCGTCACCTTATGGATTGTGACGCCGTCACCTCGCCGCTTCTAGGGTTCCCGGATGACCTTCTTGACGCTGTCCCTCTTTAGCTCTTCAAAAATCCATTCTGGCTTATCAAGGCTTGACGCCGTCGAACCTTGAACGTGACGCCGTCCCCTTTTGATTTAAGCCGTGACGCCCTTGATCAAGTTAAAGCATGACGCCGTCAGAATTCTCATGGTATTTTCACTGGCTTATCATGAGTAAATTTCACGTCCACCTTTTCTTGCCAAGGCATGACGCCGTCTGGGGTTAAATGTGACGCCGTCAAAGGTAACTTTCAGCCGATTTTTGAGACTTTGTCGTTTTCTTCACTTTTATGCTCCAAAAACGTCCAAAATGCCTCCTTTTCCAGATTTCTCCTCAAAAGTACCTAAAATGACAAAAGGAACGATTTAGGGCGATATTTGATCAAATAAATACGATTTAGGGCTTAAATGACCCCTTAAAAGCGGTACACTTTTCGCCTCATCACAAAGTTTCTGAGGGCTTTACCTTCATCCTGGTCTCAAGTTTCTATAACTCTGAAAGCCAAAGGAGGATTGGACTACCTAAGCTTTGATGATCTGTACAACAAGCTCAAGACTCTAGAGATTGACATCAAAGGGGTTTCTACTTATTCATCTCATACACCTACTCATACTGCATTTGTTAGTGCTCCAAGTGCTAATAAGGTCTCTCATGGTGATAACCCAAACCCCTCATCTTCATTTGTTTCCTATTCTTCTGCAGCATCAAGATCTCAATCAAGGAACGACAATGTTGTTGAGGAAATTCTTCATTCATTTGTTGCTGAAAGTACTCCACAACAGCAGTTGATGTATGATGATTTTGATCAAATTGATCAATTTGACTTGGAGGAGATGGATATCAAATGGCAGTTGGCTATGCTGTCATTAAAGGTTAACAGGTTTGAGCAGCAGTCTGGGAGGAAGCTTAATCTCAATGGAAGGGAAGGTGCAAGGTTTGACAGAAGGAAGGTAAAGTGCTTCAAGTGTGGTCAGATAGGACACTTTGCCAGAGAATGCCAAGACAAGAAAGTTGATGATAGATCAAGGTATTCAGCATTCAGAATGAAAGAATTGGAACCAGAGGAAGATAAAGCTCTAGTGTCTGTGGATGCAATGCTGGATTGGGATCAACATGAGGTGACTGGAGCTTCACGGATTAATGGGATGATTGCTGGAAATGAAGCTGAGACACATGTGGCTGGAGAATTTGGAATGATGGGTTATCCAACTCAGGTACTAAAATGTCCTTTTGATTGTGAAATTAAATATAATAAATTGCAAAAGGATAGTGAAAATAAATATACTGAGTTAAAAAGGGAATTTGATGAAATGGAGCCTGAATATAATAAATTATTTGTAGATATTCAAGCTTATAAAAAGGCTCTTAAAACTGTGGAGAAACAAAAGGCTTGGCATGAAGCTAATCAGATTGCATATGAACAAAAAATAAGGGTTTTGGAAAGAGATTTAGAGAACTCCAATAACTGTCTTAAATATTCTGAATCTCAAGTTGCTAAGATCAAATTAGAAAATCAGGATTTAAAGGCTAAACTGGATAGTGAAGTGGCTAGGATAAACTCATGGCAACAATCAGAAAAATATCTTGTTAACTATGGTACTCAGTCTGGTTGGCGTAAGAAAGGGTTGGGATATGATGTTGGGGAATATAACCCTAGGATATTTGACCCTACCCCTAAGGAAGATTATCAAAAACCTGTTAAGTTTGTTAAGGAAGGAGGGATGAATGCAGTTCCTCCACCTATAAGAGGTGTTTTTAAGCCTGTCCCTATCCACACAGCCCTTGACCTTGACTTTGATGATTCACAAATGACTTATGGCAAAAAGGCAAAGAACTTGCCTGATCTTGATTGTGACTCTAATGAATTTGTCTCTTGTTCTAACAGTGACAAATCTGAAGAAATCAAGACTGATGACTATGCCACATGTGGATCAAGTGAGAAGTCTGCATCAATAAAATCAGAAGATCTATCTTCAAAAGTGGCAACTGATGAATCTCAAAGAGTTGAAGATGTTTCTTTTGATAGTGTTAAAAACAATAATGTTTCTAGTTTTGGTTTTGTTTCAAACAGTTCTGGTTGTGATTTTAATTTGGTTAAGGATAATTTTAATTGTGTTGGTTTGAATTCTTCTGATTGCAATAAGAAAGAGAATGTTAAGAAAAAGTCCCCTAGAAAGAAATCTTGCTTTGTGTGTCGTAGTTATGATCATCTTATTAAAGATTGTGACTATTATGAAAAATAGATGGGTAAAAATGCTTGTCAAAATAGGTCTGTGTGGAACAATGTCAATACTATTCCTCCATATATTCCACAAGCAGCAAGAATAAACTCTTGTAGAGTTTCTGTTGCTGCTGGCAAGCCAGTTGCTGCTGATAAGTCCATTCCTGCTGATTGGAGAACCAATGTTTCTAGACCTTATTACAGACCTACCAGCACTTACTTTCAAAATGATATGTGGCCTGTTTATTTTGACACCTTAAACATGGGAAGGGCAAGATGGGGAACTGCTGTTAAGTCCTCAGCAGGTTGTTCTTGGAGAAACAATAACAAATATATGAGAATGGGGTCCAAGAACAATGGTGGATCTCATCAATCTCCATGGTTTAATTTTTATTGATCCACGAGGCAGACCCAAGTCAGTAATGACTTGGGCCTCCCATGTATCTAACACTGTTGTATGTAATTTTGTTCTGTAGGACATTCCTTTTAAGAGTAAAGAAGTAGGTGTTGTTGACAGTGGTTGTTCGAGGAGTATGACAGGGAATTTGGAAAGGTTGCATAACTTTGTACCCTTTTATGGAGGAACAGTGACATTTGGAGGAGGTGATGGAAAGATTACAGGAAAAGGAACCATTAAGACTCCTAAACTGGACTTTGAGAATGTTCTATATGTGAAGGAACTCAGGAACTTCAATTTGTTTTCTGTCTCACAAATATGTGATAAGAAGAATGGAGTTCTCTTCACTGAGACTGACTGTCTTGTGCTCTCCAAGGACTTCAAGATGCCTGATGATAGTGAGATAGTGCTCAAAGTTCCAAGGACTCACAACCTGTATTGCTTCAATCTGAATGATGTTAACCCTGAGGGTAATCTTGCGTGTATGGTGGCAAAGGCTTCTGTGGATGAAGCAAACAAATGGCACAGAAGGATGGCCCATGTGAACTTCAAGACAATCAACAAGCTGGCAAAGAATGGCTTAGTGCATGGACTCCCTTTCAAGACCTTCACAAATGAACACAATTGTGTTGCCTGCAATAAAGGGAAGCAACACAGGGCATCATACAAGGCCATTACTGCTGTGAGCACCATCTCTGAGCCTCTGCAACTGCTTCATATGGATCTTTTTGGTCCAACTTCTATCAGAAGTAGAGACCATAAGTATTATTGTCTGGTGATTACTGATGAGTTTAGCAGGTTTTCTTGGACTTTCTTTTTAGGTACTAAAAATGAAACCTATTCTGTGCTTAGGGATTTTATTACCTTAATTGAAAATCAGCTAAATAAAAAGGTTAAGGCTATAAGGTGTGATAATGGAAGTGAGTTCAAAAACTCTAGTTTAATTGAAGTTTGTGGGAATAAGGGGATTAAAAGAGATTATAGTAGTGCCAGAACCCCACAACAAAATGGGGTTGCAGAAAGGAAAAATAGGACCCTTATAGAAGCAGCTAGATCTATGTTAGCTGACTCTAAGTTGCCTACCATGTTTTGGACTAAAGCAGTAAGCACTGCTTGCTATGTGCTGAATAGGGTATCTATTACTAGTCCACACAAAAAAACTCCTTATGAGCTTTTGTCTGGAAAGGTTCCTAACATAAGTTACCTTAAGCCTTTTGGATGTCATGTAACTATCTTGAATACTAGTGATCACCTAGGTAAGTTTGAAGAGAAGGTAGATGAGGGGTTCATTGTTGGATATTCTGCTCATAGTAAGGCCTATAGGGTTTATAACTTGTCTGCTAAGAGGGTAGAAGAAACACTCAATTTAAGGTTTCTAGAAGACAAACCTAATTTACAGGTTGCAGGTCATGAATGGTATTTTGACCTAGATTATTTGACTGATTCTTTGGGTTATTATAGATATAAAGCTAATCAATCTGTAGGTCCACATGTTTATTCATCTAACAATGCAGGTACCTCAGATGATGAGTCTGATTCAGAGTGTGATGAACGACCAATAGTTGTTCCTTCTTTTCCCTCTAACCACTTTTCAGGTACAGAACTCAAGGATTCTTCTGATAAGACTGAAGATAACTCAAGTTTTGCAGAAGACCTTGCTAGGCTTCAAAGACAAGAATATCAAGCCAAGAGAGTTGCTGAAAAGTTTGGTTCTGGGTTTTCACAAGAAACAGTGGAGCTATTGAGAAATGCTGAAGCTGAAGTTAGAAGAGAAATGGCTTCTGCTGGTGGGATTCCTGTTCCTGCTGATGTCAATTCTGTTGATAGTTCACCTGTTACTGCTGATACATCTGCTGTTCCTGCCAATGTCACTGATCCTGCTGCTTCTTTGTCTACTCCATCTTCTGATTTGTTGGGATTCAGTGAGCCTCCAACTAGATTCCCAAGTCCATCTGATCTGGGAAATTCACTTTCTTCAGCAGCTAAGCTGAATGATCCTCATCATCAGTCAAGATCTGGAATTTTCACTCACTCCTCTTATGATGGTGAAGCAAATCCCTCTATTACTAATCAAGCCACAACTTATGAGGTAGATCCTGTTGTTACCAAGAGGATTAACACAGTACATCCTCAATCTTTGATTCTTGGTGATCTAAATTCTCCTGTTCAAACAAGAAGAAGGTTGAATCAATCCAAGTTTGGAGAATCTGCTTTTCTAAGTTACATTCAGGAACAGTTAAGGAGCAATCACACTGACTATCTTCATTGTCTCTATGCTTGCTTTCTATCTCAAACTGAACCGAGTAGTGTAGCTCAAGCCCTTGACAATTCTGATTGGGTTGAGGCTATGCAAGAGGAAATGCAGCAGTTCAAGAATCAGAAAGTATGGGTATTAGTACCATTGCCTGAAGGAAAACATGCAATTGGAACTAAATGGATTCTCAAGAATAAACGGGATGCTAGGGGAATTGTGGTTCGAAATAAAGCTAGATTGGTAGCTCAGGGACATAGACAAGAAGAGGGTATTGGCTATGATGAGGTGTTTGCACCAGTAGCAAGAGTTGAAGCTATTCGACTATTTTTGGCTTTTGCTTCGTTTATGGGGTTTGTGGTTTATCAGATGGATGTGAAGAGTGCATTTCTGTATGGGAGTATTGAAGAGGAAGTGTATGTTACTCAACCACAGGGGTTTGTGGATCCACAACATCCTGATTTGGTTTATAAAGTGGTGAAAGCACTCTATGGACTTCATCAAGCACCAAGAGCATGGTATGCCAGGTTGTCTGCTTTTTTACTTAAACATGGATACAGAAGGGGAACAATAGATAAAACACTTTTCATTAGGAAGAATTTTAAAGATATCATCTTGGTACAAGTGTATGTAGATGATATTATTTTTGGTTCCACTAATGAAGCCTGGTGTAAGGATTTTGAGGAATTGATGAAAAGTGAATTTGAAATGAGTGCTATGGGGCAGATGACATTCTTCTTGGGCTTACAGGTTCAACAGAGACCAGATGGTATCTTCATTAATCAAGAAAAGTATGTTCATGACATACTTAGGAAGTTTGACTTGGACAATGTGATGACTGCTACAACACCTTTTGAAGCTCCAAAACCTAAATCTAATCTTGAACCTGATGATGCTGTAAATGTTCACTTATACAGATCTATGATAGGTTCTTTGATGTATTTGACAGCTTCAAGGCCTGATATCATGTTTGCAGTCTGTGCTTGTGCTAGACATCAGGTTACACCTTTGACTTCCCATTTAAATGCTGTTAAGAGAATCTTCAAGTATTTGAAAGGACAGCCTAAGCTGGGACTTTGGTATCCAAAGGATTCTTCTTTTGTGCTGGAAGCTTATAGTGATAGTGACTATGCTGGGGCAAACTTTGATAGAAAATCTACTACAGGAGGTTGCCAGTTTTTGGGAAGAAGGTTGGTTTCTTGGCAATGCAAGAAGCAGACTATTGTAGCTACATCTTCTACTGAGGCAGAGTATGTTGCTGCTGCTAGCTGCTGTGGACAGGTCCTTTGGTTGCAAAATCAATTGTTGGATTATGGGTTCAACTTCATGAACACTAAAATTTTCATTGACAACCAAAGTACCATCTGTATTGTTAAAAATCCAGTGTTTCATCAAAGAACAAAGCATATAGAGATTAGGCATCATTTCATAAGGGATGCTTATGAGAAGCATCTCATTCAGGTACTTAAGATTGACTCTGATGAGAATGTGGCTGACCTGTTGACTAAAGCATTTGATGGTCCAAGGTTCAACTATCTGGTGGTTCATATTGGAATGCTCAATCCTTAGGTGCTGAGATTCAGGGGAGGTTTAAACCTAAGGGGAGGATTCTTGTTGTTGTTGTATATCTTTCTTTCTTTTCTTATTTTCTTTCTTTTGGTTTGTTTCTGGTTTCTTTTAGTTTATATATATATATATATATATATATATATATATATATATATATATATATATATATATATATATATATATGTTGTATATTTTGTGTGCTAATAAGTTGGTTTTGGGCAACACCTTGCAGGTACAGTGTGGGTGTTTACACCTACACAGCAAATGGTATTCAACTCACCATGTCTTGCAGACAAGAAAGAGTTGACTCACCATGAGGGTACGGCTCTGGTGTGATAATCAAATCCGTTGATAGCTGTAATAGCTTGCTCAAAGCTATAGGGTACTTCAACTTACCCATGGTTCATTCCTGAGAGTTGAAATGGTTCTCAATTCACCATGGATGTAACCCTTTATGGGATCCAAAGAATTGGCTAGTCCACAAAAGTATGGTTTGTGGTAAAGACATTTGGTATCCATATTTGGTATTCAATTCACCAAGGTTCAGTTGAAACCAAAGAATTGGCTAGTCCTGAGCAAACGGCTACAGGTAAAGACAACTCAAATCCGTTTATAGTTGCTGGTTTACTCAAAATCAGATGGTTATCAATGTACCATGGTCTTACACACCTAAACATTGGCTACTCCAGTAGTGATGGCTATT
This sequence comes from Artemisia tridentata subsp. tridentata, assembly GCA_021014915.2. Lineage (NCBI taxonomy): Eukaryota > Viridiplantae > Streptophyta > Magnoliopsida > Asterales > Asteraceae > Artemisia > Artemisia tridentata. The sequence continues at coordinate 359,501,563 of CP139508.1, read as the reverse complement.
GGTAAAGAGACATCAAATCCATTAATTTTCAATGATTCACCTCTCACAGGAGTTAACACACCTGGATGTGATGAGAATAGTATGAAACTTAAAGTGATTTGATGTACATATTGTCATAGTAGCAGTCAAGATCCAGAATGACATGGTGACCAGCTTAGATCTTCTTTTGAGGATGATTTCCTATTGCTGCTGGAAGTCTCAAGTGTTCCTGCTGGTTACTTACTGATGCTGCTGCTGGTCTAATCCTCTCCCTATGAACTTTCAAAGTAGAGGGCACGCTTAGGGAATCTTTTCGGAAATAAGCTATTTCCTCAAGATTAGGGGAGGATTGTTGGGAATTCTGGAAATAAGATATTTCTTGTTGCTGCCGATAGTGAAAGTTGGTTCCTGCCGATAGTGTTGGTTCCTGCCGAAGCTCATTGCTGCTGATAGTTATATTTTGTTTATGCTGATAGTGTTTGTTGCTGCGGATATTATTGTCCGTTATCCGTATGTTTAGCAAGTTTATTTTTAGAAGAGATCATGTTTATCTCTTTACACGTATTCTTGTAGGACGGGTTTGGGTTAGGGTTCCTTGTCATTATAAAAGGAACATCCCGTCTATGAGTTTTAGACATCTTTGGAAGTTAACAATCTTCAATAAAATTATCTTTTAGTTCATTATACGATCCATAGAGGATCATTGTCTTAGTTCTTTTCTTTTCTCATTCGTATTCAGAGATTCTCTTGTAGTGTGCTTGTGATTACATAGGCATCCTACCAATCCATATAGGCTCAAAGATCTAGCAGGTGTGTTAGATTCAACAGGTCTCCATTACAAGAGTTTGTTTTGGGCTACCGCATCTACTACTCTACAACATGTCTTCTACAGCAAGATGAACCTCATAGGTAACATTGACCCTGAAGCAAAACAATGGTTGGTAGACAGGAATTCAAACACATGGTGTAGGCCATTTTTCAAGATGGATAAAGGTAGTGCAGCCAATTATTACCATGTTAGAAGAGATTAGAGTATACTTAATGCAAAGGCTCTGTAGCATGAATAAGTTAGCTTCTAATGTTGTAGACACCATCACACCTTCAATTAGGAAAGAAATTAAGAGATTGAAAGACTCCCAAAGATTCTGGTTAACCTATGCTTGTGGTGGTAATATGTATGAAGTTAGGAAGGGGGATGAATCCTATGGTGTGAACTTAGAGAAAAGGACATGAACCTGTAAATGGTGGGATTTGAGTGGGGTACCTTGTGTTCATGTTGTGTCAGGTTTTGGTTACATTAAAAGTGATCCAATGCTAGGAGTTAGTGCATGGTATTCTAAGAGGATGTGGGTCAATGCGTACAATTATTTCATTAGGCCTGTGGGTGGTTCATCTATGTGGCCAAACACTAAAGATGATCCTCCATTGCCTCCCGTACTTAGAAAGATGCCAGGAAGACCTAGAAAACTTGGAATTAAACATGTCACAAAGAGGGTTAATGAAGTTACCAGGAGTGGAAGAATGATGACTTGTACAGTTTGTTGGGAAAAAGGACATAGCAAGAAGACTTGTAAGAAAGAGCAACAACCTAAACCAGTCAAGGAAAAAAGGAAACCGGGTAGAAAGAAGGATAGTTCTTCATTTGTATTCCCAACTGATGTTCTAGGCCAGAAGGTTGAAGGGTCCAGTGGTGCAGGTCCAAGTACTTCATGAGAGGATCAAACAACCCTTTATCACTTATGAGGATTGTTTTAAATACACTATGAGGATGTTAGTCCTTTGTAACGTGTGTATATGATACTTTGAGTGAATATGATTAAGTATGCAGAATCTACTTAACCATACTTAGAAGGATATTGGTTATTGGAAATGGAACAGTAATGCTTGTTATTGGATAATGAACACAGAAAGTATAACATCAAACGATTCAATATTATTGAGAATAATACGAGTGATCTTCACTATCACTAGGGTTACAAAACCTTGAATCTCTATTACAAAGAAAACTATTTTCTATTGTATTATATCAACTTAGTCACTTTCTAACTTATGACTAACTCTCTATATATGTAATATCTAATCACATGCACACTTGAGTATTTGACTACTTGCTAGCTTGTGTGTGTCAGTAGCTAAGATACAACATGTTCTGTGTTTACAACTTGTTGACTGAACACATATCTAAGATATTATCTACCGTATATATTTGACTTTTATACACAAATATCTTTTTCATACTTATCTAGTCAGCAGTAGAATACTCGATAGAATATACTAGCAGTAGTATCGACACTTAGAGTATTTTCCTTTATGAACCAGCAGTACTAATCTTTAGAACATTTAATTCCCAACAATCCTCCCCTAAACTTGTGATTTATCCCAAATCAACAAGTTTCTTCTGAATTAAATGAGGATTGTGAAGATCTTTCAAACACTTCATAGTCAGACTCTTGATCTGAGCTTTCCTTTGTTCTGTAAGATTAAGTATCTTTCTGACCACCTCATCTGCCATCTGTGTATCACATTCAGCAATAACATCATCTTCTTTGTCTTGAACATTAACAGTACCTTGCTTATGCTCTATTCATTGCCTAAAAGATGGTGCAATTTCCTTGGATGGAGGAATTATAAGAGGCAATGGTGCTGTGTATCTTGGATGCTTGGAGCCTGATATTATATTCCCTGTTATTGCTCTAAGAAGTCAAGTCATCTCTCAGCAAGCTATGCAAGTGATGAACAAACGTAGTGAACTGAAATTGAAACTAAATTGCTTCATCCCTTCTGAATATATATAATACTCCAGAATCTTGTCCAACTTTCCAACATGATCTCGAGACAGAGCTTTATCATTTTAAGTCAAAGATGTCCGAACATGAAGAAGAGAGATGAAAGAGCTTATTTTCAGCATCCATCAACTGAAACTGGAGCTTGTTCTTTTTATTGAGATGATTCTGAAGGCGAAGCTTTCATTATAGGGAGAGATACAACAACTACTGCTGAGCCAGGTGTAGGAAAAGACAAGAGCATACAAGATGATGATGCTTTTACTAGACTCATGCACAATGGTTTTCGAAGGGGTGTATATATTATATTGAGATGCGAAAAAGTGGAGTCATGAAACTACTCCCTTCCCAATCTGTCTCCCCTGTTTGATCAATTTAAACTTCCTCCCCTGATTCTGAGCATACACAACCACAATCTTTCATCCTCTGATAATCTTCCTTCCCAATATTTTCATCAATTTGGGAAATCTTCCTCCCTTACATTTGGTTAATCTTCCTCCCCTGTTTGGAAGATCTCTCACCATCATCTGAACTTGACTCCTTTTATAAACTAGAATTCATCCTCCATTGAGGACACCTTTTCAGACAATGTTGTACATGAAGCCATCAATTCCTTAAATTTCAATCTGCTGCCCTCATCACTTCCAGGTGTGTTAACTCCTGTGAGAGGTGAATCATGGGGCAATAACTCATAATCCATCATTAGATGGGTTTTTGAGCCATTATGAATCCAAAAGATTTTAAGAAACTTTTGATTTAGCAGTATGAACTTGATTTCAATTTGAAAAATCATACTGCTAACAACCATTTTGAAGGGATTAAGTGTAGTAACAGAAACTTAATTAAGATATCAGTTTAAATTAACCTCTGTTTGTGTGAGAACCAATGTTTTCAGTTATAAATAACTACCTGTGTACAGATAAACCCATTCAAAGGGCTTTCTTGACAGGGTTTCCAGCTCGTGGCAATTGTTGCCTCTAACACAAGTGTTAGATTCACTTTTGCTCGCTGTTCTTTATATCAGATGTCCTTAGACTTGCTCATTATACTAATTAAAGTATAAAATGGTAGAAAGTGAGTTGAGTCAGTTACTATCTGACCAACTGAGCCATCAAGTCAATGTGAAATATCATAATTAGGTTTCAAGAAAGAAGTTTTAAAGAATCAATTTAACTTAGGGGTAAACCTTTGTTAATGTATTCCCAAACTCTGTCCATCATGAACCTATTATGTCAGCAACTTGTATGATCATTCTGCTGCTTACACAGTTCACTTGAAACTTCCTTTGAGCTCAGATGTTCATACCTGAAATGGTTAGTCCAAAACCAAGAAAACAAAATGCAAAGCATTTGGCTTATAGCAGTATTATCATATGGCTAACAGTATGAACAAAACAATCCAAATTTGTACTAGCAGTACAAACTTTTCAATAACAGTAGCAATTTATAATGCTAGCAGTACAAACTTAATTTATATACAAAATCACATAGTTTGAAAATTTTAAGGATTAAGCATCCCAATACTTGCTACCAAGTATTGAAATCTGCCTACATCAAAAGCTTTTGTGAGTAGATCTGCAAAGTTATGATCAGAATCAATTTTAACAACTTGAATCAACTTTTTCTCATTGCAGTCTCTAATAAAATGATGTCTAATTTCAATGTGTTTTGTTTTAGAGTGTTGCACTGGGTTTTTAATGATGCAAATTATACTACTATTATCAATATATATGACAGTGTTCATGAAATTGTACCCATAGTCAAGAAGTTGATTTTGAAATCAAAGTACTTGATTACAGCAACTTGCAGCAGCTACATATTCAGCTTCGGTTGTTGAAGTAGCCACAATTTTTTGCTTCTTACACTGCCATGAAATGAGTCTACATCCAAGGAATTGACATCCTCCAGTTGTTGACTTTCTATCCAAGCTTGCACCTGCATAATCATTGTCTGAATATGCTACCAGGTCAAAAGGTGATTCTCTAGAATACTAAAGACCTAACCTAGGTTGACCCTTGAGATATCTAAAGATCCTCTTGACAGTTGTTAAATTAGAAACCTTAGGAGTTACTTGAAATCTTGCACAAGCACAAACAAAGAACATGATATCAGGTCTTGATGATGTGAGATACATCAAAGAGCCTATCATAGATCTGTATGTGTGTACATCCACATTTTCTCTATCTACATCTTTAAGAAGAGGCTTCTCAGAGTCCATTGGTGTGCTTGCCACTTTTGAATCAACAAACTGAAATTTTCTTAGAATCTCTGCAACATATTTATCTTGGCTGATAAATATGCCTTCACTTGATTGCTTAACTTGCAGACCCAAAAAGAAAGTAAGTTCCCCCATGGAACTCATCTGAAACTTATCATGCATAAGTTTCTTAAACTCTAAACACATCACCTTCCTTGTAGATCCAAAGATGATATCATCCACATACACCTGAATTAGCAAAAGATCCTTCTTGTGCTTCTTGATGAATAATGTCTGATCAATCTTCCCTCTTTGAAATCCATTTTCAATTAAATAGGAAGCCAGTGTTTCATACCATGCCCTTGGTTCCTGATGAAGGCCATAAAGAGCTTTGACAACCTTGTACACCTTGTCTGGATGGTCTGGATCTGTAAAACCTGGAGGTTGTGAGACATACACCTCCTCTTCAATAGTACCATATAAGAAAGCACTCTTGACATCCATTTGATAAACTGTGAAGGCCATAAATGAAGCATAAGCCAAAAATAGTCTAATGGCTTCAATTCTTGCTACTGGAGCAAAAACCTCTTTATAGTCTATCCCTTCCTCTTCTGTGTACCCTTGGGCTACAAGTCTAGCCTTATTTCTTATCACTATGCCCCTTTCATCCATTTTGTTCCTGAAAACCCATTTAGTACCAATTACCCTTACACCCTTGGGTAAATCAACTAGCACCCAAACCTTCTGAATTTTAAATTGGAGAAGCTCCTCTTGCATAGCTTCTACCCAGCTTGAATCATCTAAGGCTTTGAGAACATTCTTGGGTTCTGCTTGTGAGAGGAAACATACAAATAAGCAAGAGTTTGCATACTTATGCTGCTTTGATGCATAAAGAGCATCAAGAAGCCCTTGTTGGTCTGAAGACATAATTTGCTTCCTTGTCTTCACACCAGATTGTATATCACCAATCACATTGTCCAGGGAGTGGACTTTGAGAATCCTTGTGTGTGGTGTAGAAGGAACATGATAGTCAGGTGGGAGATTGTTGAAATCCACCTCATCTTCTGAGAAATTTGCTTCATTTGAGTCTGATGGGCCAGCAGTAGAAACATTTGGCCTAGTAGTAGAAACATTTGACCTAGCAGTAGCTTGCTCTGTCTCAGCAGTACTATCATCATTAGAACTGTTAACTGGATTCTCTTGTTCCTCAGTTCCATCTTCTTTGTTTTCACCTTCAATCCCTTCTTTAACTTCATCAAAAGAAGGTTCATCATTTAATGAAGTTGTATCCACACTTGTCCATATTGGCATCATCACATAATCTTGATCTGTCTCATTTCCTAACCCTGCCTCATTTGTTGCATCACCATCTTCAGAACCTGAAAAATCATTATTTTCTGCAACAACAGGCACATAGTTCATTGATTGGGTTAGTGACTCAAGATCAAATAGCCATTTGGGACCTTCACCTGCTACATTGGATTTGTTTTCTAGAAATTCCACATGCAGGTTTTCCTCAACTCTCTGACCGGATCTACACACACTCCTTGTGTTAGATGAATACTTTGAATGATGTCTAGTCTAGCACGCGAAATTTACTAGTTAGCACTTAGAAGATTTGTTTGTTTGTGTTTTGTATTAACGAATCAACAAAGAATGAACAATGAACAATATACTTTCACTTCAACGATTCAATATTATTAATAAATAATACGAGTGATCTCTCCTATCACTAGGGTTTACAACCTTGAATCTAATCAACACAATACTAACAATCAAAAAACAATTGTACCAAAACTTTAACCTAGGCAATCCTTTTATAGACTAAGGATTCCTTCACAAGATAACTATCAACCTAACATTATAAGATATACATTAAATCTTTTCTATAATTATCTTCACACGGTTTTATCATAAGAAAAATGATTGTTGTGCCTACTAATCATGCCTACAAATGCACCTAATGATTTGATTGGTTGATTTCAAAAATTGATTGGTGGAAATTTGGAGAGAGAAAGTACATAATACAATTGTACAAGTGATTTATGCATTAGGCATGTTTTTAGGCTTGTGTTGTAGGTCTAAATAGCATTACTCTTATCATAAACAGTACAAACTTCTTCATTCACCAGTACTAACTGCTTATGTCTTCAAAACTCTTCAGCAATACTAACTTTCATCTTCAACCGTACTAACTGCTATAGCTTAATTTCCTAACAATCCTCCCCTAAACTTATGATTTCTATCCAAATCACTAAGTTTCTTCAAATTAAGCTTCTTCATCTTAATGTGGAAAATTCTTTCAAACATCTATCACATCAGTCACTTTAGTCTTTGACTTTTCTTTGCTCTGCAAGGTTGAAAATCTTTGTAACTAACAAGTCTGCCATCTCAGAGTCTTCTTCAACCTTGAGTCTTCCTTGTATCATAGCCACTAACACAAATGATCTGAGTGGATAGTCTTTTTCCACCAACGTATAGATTTCTATCCCATCTGGAGTAGAAACTCTATGTACTCCACACGATTCAAACAAATACCAATACACATCTTTAACTTGTGCTTCAAATCTCCACATTGACTCTCCACTATCAGGTTCATAGATTCTCTTCAACTGAACCCATAATTCTTTGTCTTTGTCTTCAATAGGATCTTTATCTCTGAATCTTTCTTTTACTAAGCTCCATAGTTGATTAAGATCTTCTCTGTCAAATCCTCTGAGTAAATCTTCAAACAACTTGTACCTTTCAGAAATATCACCAAGTCTGATTATCTTCCATCCTTTCATTCTTTCATCAGTGAAAACTTTCCAGTCAATGATTGGATGTTTTACTTGTAGTGGTTTGATATATGAAGATTCTGGAACAATCATCATCATGCTCTTGATCTTCTCATTTGTTAACCCTTCTTCTTCAGACTTTTGTCTCTTTGCAACATCAGATTCAAGAACCTCTGGTTGTCTTTTCTTTATCCTTGTCATGTCCTCTCTGATTAGAGTATTTAGTCTTGAGTATGATTCAAAGAATTTCCTTTCAATGTCAGCATCTGTCCATCCAGTAAAGTCACTCATCTTGTAATTAGCTTGATTCTTCAAATAGTGCTTCATGAAATTGAGTTTCTCCTTCCTGGTAGGTAACTTGGTCTTGTAACCAGACTTTTGCCTTTCTCTGATTCTGTGCATAAAGTCACTCCAAGTAGCTTCTCTATTTGTCTTCAAGATAAATTCTTTGAGCTCCTCTGACTTTTCTTCTTCATTTAACTCCTGATCATTAAGAATCATCACAGCATGAGCTTTTATAATACAATCAGAATCCAACAAATATTGAAGTTGCTCATTGAACTCTTCTTGATTAAAATCTTCAGTTCTTGTTCTATCCATGAAACCAGCTATGTTCTTTTCATCATCAGCAGCCATTTTCCTTGCTAATTCCTCATCTTGAGCAATCTGAGCTTTCTTAGCTTCTTCATCAGCCAATTCTTCTTCTATCATTTTCCTTGCAACTTCTGCATCATGATCTATCTGAGCTTGAGTTTTTAGTTTTAATGTCTTGAGTCTTTCAAGTTCTTGAGCTGCTTCCTCTTCTTCTTCTTGTGTCATTGCTCTTTTACCTTTGTCAGTTCTTCTTCTTTCATAAACTAGCTCAGCTGAAGTATCACCAGTTGGAACTACTTGATGCTCTGTCTCAGCAGTTGGAACTGCTTCAACAGTCTGAACTTTTTCTGCTTCATGTGTCTCAGTCTGAACTACTTCAAGTTCTTCTTCTTCCATATCTACATTACCAAAACCTATATCAAATTGTTCTTCTTCCTCTTCGTTATGCCTCCCCTGAGAACTTGATCCATCTTTGTCTTTACCAAATTTTCTCCCCTGTTTGGAAGAATTTCCACCATCAGCATCATCTGAATCATCTGAGTCATCACTAGAAGAATCATCATCCAATACAATTCTTGCCCTTTTCTGCTTGAGTTGATCTTTTAGCTTTTTCACCTTTAAAGACAACCTGTTAAAAATTTTAGCCGAATTCTCCTTGTGGGCTTTAAGCTCATCCTTGGTGCTTGCAAGATCTGTCTCCAAACTTTCAACTTTGGCAACTAGCTTGGTACATAATTCCATCAATGCATTTTGGTTAGAACTACCCTCATCACTTTTAGCTGTGTGACCTTATGTGAGAGTGGTTGAGAAAGTCCACAATCTCATAAAACTTTGGTCCATCTCCTTCCTCTGTTTTCTCAAGAAACGCAACCTGATTATGAGGCTTAACAAATTCCAATCCAGCCATTTTTAGTGATGAAAAATGAAAGATTATAGCAATACGATGATCGTTTAAATTGGAATTGATGTTTTATGTAGTCTATTGGGGTTTATAGGTATTGTTTAGGTTTTTGCGATATAAGCGTATGAGATAAATTATCTTTAGAAATAGAATAAATGAATTTATGGTAAAAAGATAATTATCTTCTAGAAAAATCCCTATGAATACCTTAAGAATAACGGTTTTACCCCAACGGCTATAAAATTAATTATTGACAGATTTTTACAACGGCTAGTTGAGCCGCACTAACTTTGTACTAACTGTACCAACTGTTGGAAATTTTTTGTTGAGCCGTATGAACTTATTGAAATGAATTTTAAAATACCATGGCTCAAACATAGTTTTTAGCAAACTATCAGCTATCAACGGATTTGATATGTCTTTACCAATAGCCGTTTGCTTTGGACTAGCCAACTCTTCACAGTTAGATATGGTGAGCTGATAACCATACAATTTTTGGTAAATTGTCAGCCATCAACGGATTTGATTAGTCTTTACCAGATACCGTTTGCTCTGGACTAGTTGGTTCTTATGTGGGTTAGACATGGTGAACCAATTACCATTTGTTGTGTGCAAAGATCACACACTCAGCTCCAAATCACCATTAAAGTCCAAAACATATAGCATTTAATTCCTTGATACTTATCATCCAAATCCTGCAAGTGTTAGTCCAAAAACAAAGAAACAAGCCACAAAGAACTTGTCTCACAATATAAAAGTATATGACTAACAATGCACATAACAAGAAAAATTAATTTCCTTGTGGTACCCAAGCCAAAACAGACTTAGGTTTTCCTCTTGCATCAACATAATTCATTCTTTTCAAAACAATTTTAGCACCATTGGGTTTGATGGGTCTCCAAACCCAACATGCTGATGCATTCACACCATTTCCCATATTTCCCTTAGCAATGTTTTTATTAACACCAGTACCAATTACTCTGCTAGTAGTTGGAACTGCTGGCTTGGTAGTTGTTACCTTAGGTTTCCAAACTTGGTTTGTTACAACTGCTTTGTGATGAAAGGGTCTATTAACAGTTTTTGGTGCTGGTTTAAAAACTGGTTTTGCACCTTGAACTGTTGGTCTTGGGTTAACAGGTCTAATAGGTCTGACAGTCTGAACTACTGGTCTAGCAGTTTGAACTGCTTTGGGTCCAGACCTTAAAAGAACTGATCTAGGTATCAATCTAGTGTTTGTTGGGTGAGTGGGAGGTCTAACAATGTTCACCCTAGAACTTGAATACCTATTTACCCATTTATCACAAAAGGCTGTAAGATGGTCAAAACTACCACACGAATAACAAGCTTTCCCATAGCAGACAAAATCATCCCCTAATTGGTGAGATTTGAGGTCATTCCAATTCCTTTGGTTACCTCTTGGCTTGTTTGTGGTTCTATACATTTCTGCATACCTAACTGTTGGTCTAAAAGGTTTGGCATTTGATCTAGGCCTAACAGTCTCAGGTTTAACCATCTTTGGAACTTTTGGTTCCTCCACTTTAACATTAACAGGTTCAACCACAGCCTGATTATCCTCATCATCAGAAGTCCATTCCTCAATGGTTGGAGCATCTGAGTCCTTAGCTGAGGACACCTTATCCTCAGAAAATGAGGCATCACTTGCACTTTCATACACAGGTTTATCAACTACACTCTTTTTAGGTTGAGGACCATATTTAAGCTCAGGTAGTTGAAATTCAGGTAGTCCTGTGTGTTCTAAGTCTATGCCTGGGGGTGTTGGAATTCCTCTATAGGGAGGTGGAACTGACTTATAGCCTAGGCCTAACTTAGCTTTATTTAGGATCTGACACTCAACAATCTTACTAACACCCTGAGTTGCAAATTCTAGTGTGTCAACAGTCATTTGAATGTTCTCCTTTGCTTTCTTAACCTGTTCTAGCTCATGTTTCAATACACTAATTTCATTCTCCCTAAACATTAAGTCTCTCTTAACAATAATCATATCATCGGAAAACTTTGACTCATTACTTTTATAATGAAGAATTTGTTCTTCTAACACAGCTAAAGCCCTCTTATGATTTGCTAAGTTAAAAGCAGTATCGGTTAGCACTTTTCTCTGATCCTCATATCTTTTCTTAAGAGTTTCTAGATCTTTTAAAGCTTCACAAGATTTAGAACATTTAGAAACTTGTACCTCAGAGTCTGAAAATGCCATGAGAGCAACCTCTGTAGATGCTTCTGCTTCCTCCTCTGCAATGTAGCTCCAGTCAAACCCTAAGCCATCAATGGCAACCATGGCTTTCGAGCTTGAATCAGTAACCTCCACAACCCTTGACTTGTTTCCATATCCTCTGCTCTTTCCATCTTGTTGGCTTGGCAATCTGCACTCCCTTGAATAATGACCTTTCTTGTGGCAATTGAAACACTCAATCTTGGACTTGTCATACCCTGCAACATCATTGCTGTTTATGAAAATCTTCTTGCCAGTCTTCTTCAAAAATCTCCTAGCTCTCAAGCTGAGAAGAGAGAGTTGCCACTTGATATCCATCTCTTCAATATCATCTTCATCAATCTCTTGAAGATCTGAATGAGTCAACATACTTCCATTGTGCTGAGTAGTCAAGAAAGCATAATAAGTATCTTCATTCAAAAGTCCACTAGTACTGCTTGAGGTGCTAGCAGTACCAAGGTTTGCACTAGCAGTACCAACTGCTCCAACAACTTGCACTTCTTCATCTGGACTTGAGGTACTGGGAGTTGATACAAAGGCCAAATTCCCTGAGCTTGAGCTTGAGCTTGATCCAGCAGACTTCTTAACATCATGTTCAACTATCTTAAAGTTGCTATAGAGATCCATTAAGCTCATGGAATCTATATCAGGCTGGTTTTTCCATACAACCACATGCATAGCCCATTCAGCTGGTAGACTCCTTAGAAATTTGGAGTTGAGATCTTCATGAGGCATCTCAATTCCTAGAACAGCCAATTGACTCACTAGTTTTTGAAGTCTATTAAACATATGATCTAGTGACTCGTTGCTTGTTGCTGAAAAATTCTCAAACTATTGCTTGAGAAGGGTCTTCTGAGATTTCTTGGTGGCTTCATTCCCACCATATCTTGCAACAATTGCTTCAAAAAGGGTTTTAGCACACTTAAACTTGGTAAAATTCATTAACTGGTCATTGGGAATAGTCATCAGAAGCAAACTTCTTGCCTTAACATCATTCTTGTGCTGTGCCTTCTCTTCAGTAGTGGTTGGCTTAGTTTGCAACTTAGTTTCAGTGACACCCTCAACAACGGTTGTTGTAGTTGCAGGTTTGTACGAATTCCCATCCTCAATAATCTCCCAAAGAGTATAATCTTGAACTTGGAAGAACTGCTCAATTCTTAATCGCCACATATCGAACTCATTGGGTTTAAGCATTGGAAGCTTAGCAACAATATTAGTCTGACTTGTTGTTGTTTCCACGTCCATCTTTTCTTGAACAAATTCGTCTGGATCTTCTATACCAAAGTATCAGTTAACCTGGCTCTGATACCACTTGACCGAATCTACACACACTCCTTGTGTTAGATGAATACTGTTGGGAATTAAATGTTCTGAAGATTAAGTTTCAAGAATTACAAGTATTAATAGTTCCAACTGCTGAGAAGAATACTCTAACAGTTCCAACTGCTGATGTATATCTTAGGACTGCTCAAGTTATAACTAACAGTTCCAACTGCTAGTTGATACTGTTGAGTTGAGACTGCTAGATGGATAAGTATTGAAAAGATATTATTTTTATTTTGGTCAACAATATACGGTAGATAATATCTTACCCCATATGCTTAGGTAACAAGTTGTGTACGCAGATACATGTTGTATCTTATGTACTGACACACTCAAGATAAGTTAGCAAATAGTTCGACTAGACTTTATGCAATATTGTAATAGATCTCTTGGACTATAAAAGAGATCTTAGACTTGTGTTTTAGTATAGAAGTGTTGTTAATTTTTAGAACTCATAACTGTTAAGACATAGAACAAACACAAGAATATCACAAGTTAGAAAAACTTAAGATTCAACGTTGTAACCCTTGTGATATTACAAGATCACTCGTATTATTGTCATTAATAATATTGAATCGTTTGGTGTTAATCTTTCATTGTTCCTTGTTCATACAATAATCACAATTGTTCCATTTCCACTACAATAATAATCTTCTAAGTGTGATTAAGTAGATTCCGCATACTTAGTCATATTCACTCAATATATCATACACACAAAGAACAAAAGGTTTAACCACCTTAACCGTGTGCACGAATCCTAACAAGTGGTATCAGAGCATTAGGCTGATATTATTGATTTAGAAGAAGAAGCTGAAGAAATGGATGTTGAATCTATCCAGACAAATGTTGCTGCAAAGATTCCCATGCTCAAACAGAATGAGTTTGAGATGTGGAGGCTGAGGATAGAGCAATATTTTCAAGTGCAAGATTATGCACTTTGGGAAATCATAGAAGATGGAAACTCTTACCAGCCTATCACCACTACATCAACAGTGGACGGCAAAGTGGTTTCAACTCTGCAGACAAAGCCATCATCTGCAGAAGATAGAATAAAGAAGAAAAATGACTTGAAGGCAAGAAGCATGCTGATGATGACCATTCCCAATGATCAACTTCTAAACTTCAGCAAGTTCAAAGATGCCAAGTCATTATTTGAAGCTATTATTGCCAGGTATGGTGAAAATGAAGCCACCAAGAAAACCCACAAGACACTGCTCAAGCAGAAGTTTGAAAACTTCTCCTCTACATACAATGAATCTCTTGACCACATGTTTAATAGGCTTTAGAATATTGTGAGCCAACTTGATATTCTTGGGATTGAAATGCCTCAAGAAGATTTGAACTCAAAATTTCAGAGAAGCTTAACAGAAGAGTAGGCTATGCATGTTGTTGTCTGGAAGAACAAGCCAGACTTAGACACCATGGAACAGATGGACTTGTATAGCAACTTCAAGATTGTGGAGCAAGATTTGAAGAAGAATGGAGGTACTAGTTCTAATACTGGGAACAAGGCATTTATGTCAACTCCTAGTACCTCAAAATCAATTGAAGAGTTGAAAGTTGTTGATGATGTTGGTGCTGCTAGTTTATCAAGTAGTACCATAAGTATTTTAGATGAAAATACTTGTTGTGCCTTTCTTACAAGTCAGAATAATGGGTCCATGCTCTCCTATGAAGACCTCCAAGAGATCCATGAAGATGATCTGGAGGAAATGTATCTAAAATGGCAAATTTCTCTTCTTAGCATGAGAGCCAAGAAGTTCTATCACAAGACGGGGAAGAAGCTCATAATCAGCAACACTGATGCTGCTGGTTTTGATAAGTCAAAGATAGAGTGCTATAACTGTCACATGATGGGTCATTTCTCAAGAGATTGCAGAAGACCAAGGCAGCAAGATAGCAAGAATAGAGGTTTTGGAAGCAAATCCAAAACAGAGGAGGTTATTGAGCCAAAAGCTATGGTAGCTATTGATGGCTTAGGTTTTGATTGGAGCTTCATGGCAGATGAAGAAGAAACTCCTGCTCAAATGGCACTTATGGCTTTTTCTGCTACTGAGGTACAAAATCATAAAGCTTGTTCTAATACTTGCACTGCTCTTAATGCTCTACAGGTTTTAATGAAACAATTTGATGATCAAAAGAAAGAGCTAAGCAACACTTTTCAAAACTTTATAAACTATAAGTGTGGATTAGAAAAGGTAGAGAAACAAATCACACACTATAAGGAAAATGAATTAGCTTTTTCTGATGACAAAGCTCTCCTAAGACAGGACATATTCTTTAGAGATGCTGAAATTAAGCTTTTGATAGGGTCAAAAAGGAAAATGAAAACATTCACTTGACTACTGAGGCACTAGAACATGCTTCTAGAAGTGTGCACAATATTGTAGAATGTCAGGTGATTAATAGAGCTAAGTCAGGAGTAGGATATAAGAGTGTCCCACCTCCTTATAGAGGCATCCCTAAACCCCCAGGGATTGACCTAGGAAATTCAGGTTTACCTGAGTTTCAAGAACCAATCATGGAATATGGTTCTAAGGCTAGCAAGAGCCTTAAGGTAGAAAAAGTAAGTAAAAGTTTAGATAAAACTTTACTTTATCAGGACAAGGTGTCCTTTGTTAAGAACTTAGATGCTATAGTTGTTGAGGATTGCACAACTGATAGTGATGATGATGAAGAACATGTTATGTCTAAACCTGAAGTGGTTAAGAAAGTAGGGAAAAGGCTTCCTAAGATAGTCAAACACAATGCTGCTAAGCCTAAATCAAACATTAAGCATGTTAGGCAACCAGTTAGATATTGTGAACAATATAGAACCACCAACAAGCCCAGAGGTAACCAAAGGAATTGGAACAACCTCAAGTCTAACCAATTAGGTGATGACTTTGCTTTTTATAACAAAGCTCATTACACATGTGGTAGTTTTGACCATCTTGCAGCTTTCTGCAACCATTGGGTATCTGGTTATGAAAACAATAGGGTGAATTTCTAAAGGCAAAATCCTCAAACTCACTTTCACTCTAAGTCCAAGAGTATAAAACCCAGAGCAGTTTCAATAGCAGTCTCTACTGCTAGGCAAGCAGTTTCAACTGCTAGACCATTTAAGACTGATAACCCAAAACCAACAGTTAAAAGTGCAAAAATAATTTTTAAATATGCACCAAAAACTGTTACAAGGCCCATTCAATTAAAAGCAGTGGTCCAAAAACAAGTTTGGAAACCAAAGAGTAAAACTGCAAAGTCAGCAGTTAAGACTGCTAGGAAAGCAGTTAGTACTGCTGCTTGGAAAAACAGGGCAAATGCTCTTAAGGCATCAGCATGTTGGATTCTAAAATCCAATGTTGCATCAACTGTCCTTAAAAGATTGAATTATATTGATGCAAGAGGCATATCCAAGTCAGTAATGGCTTGGATCCCCAAAAGAAACTAACACTCTTATTTATATGCAGGAACATTCAAATGATCAGGAAGAGGATCAAGGATACTCAGATAGTGGATGTTCTAGGCACATGACAGGCAACAAGTCTTATCTCTCAGATTTTCAATCAATAGATGGAGGCTATGTTACCTTTGGAGGAGGTGTTGGTGGCAAAATTTTCGGTAAAGGTACCATCAAAACTGGAAATTTAGATTTTGAAGATGTGTTCTATGTAAAAGAGCTAAATTATAATCTTTTTAGTGTCTCACAAATGTGTGACAAAAAGAACAATGTTCTTTTCTGTGAGACTGAATGTCTTGTTCTTTCTCCTGATTTTAAGATGCCTGATGAAAGTCAAGTACTTCTTAGAATTCCTAGAAAAGGCAATATGTACAGTGTAGACATGAAGAACATTGTTCCTAAAAAGAATTTAACTTGTCTTGTTGCAAAGGCCACATTGGATGAATCAATGAAATGACATAGAAGGCTTGGTCATATTAACTTCAAAACCATAAATAAAATTGTTAAGAATGGTTTGGTAAGAGGTTTACCTCACAAAAGATTTGAAAATGATCAAACATGCATTGCTTGTCTTAAAGGCAAACAACACAAAGCCACTTGTAAGCCCAAGATTTTTAACTCTTTCAATCAATCATTGTTTATGCTGCATATGGACTTATTTGGACCTGTTTCAGTAAGTAGTATAATGCATAAGAGAAATTATCTTGTTATAATTGATGACTATACTAGATTTACATGGGTTTTCTTTCTATCTACTAAGGATGAGACTACAAGCATTCTTAAGACATTCATTACACAGATAGAAAACCAAGTAGACAAGAAAGTGAAAGTCATTAGATGTGATAATGGGACAGAGTTTAAGAATAGAGTTATGGATGACTTTTGCAAACAAAAAGGTATGAAAAGAGAATTTAGTGTTGCTAGAACACCACAACAAAATGGTGTAGTTGAAAGAAAGAATAGAACACTAATTGAAGCTGCTAGAACAATGTTAGCTGATTCTAAGCTACCTATAACTTTTTGGGCTGAAGCAGTTAGCACTGCTTGCTATGTTCAAAATAGAGTTTTAGTTATACAGCCTCACAATAAGACATCATATGAACTTTTTAGAGGTAGAACTCCTGCAATAGGATTTCTAAGACCTTTTGAATGTCATGTGACAATTCTCAATACCTTAGACCATTTAGGAAAATTCGATGGTAAAGCAGATGAAGGATTCTTTGTTGGATATTCACTTGATAGGAAAGCATTTAGAGTATACAACACAAGAACTAAGATTGTAGAAGAAAACCTACATGTGGAGTTTTTGGAAGACAAATCCAATTTAGAAGGTCAAGGACCAAAAAGGCTATTTGATCTTGAATTTCTGACCAAATCAATGAATTATGTACCTGTTGTTGTAGAAACTAATGAATTTTCAGGTTCACAAACAACAGATGAGGCAAGGTTAGAAAAGGAGTTAAACCAAGATCATGTTTGGATGCCAATATGGTCAAGTACAATTGTGGAATCAACTTCAACAACTAATGAATCTTCTTCTGGCAAGGCTAAAGAAGGTGTTGAAGATGAAATCAAGAAAGATGGAACTGAGAAACAAGACAGTCAAGTTCGCAGTTCAAAAGCAGTTTGTACTGCTGAGACAGAGCATTCAACTGCTGGATCTTCAGAAATGAAAGAAGCAAAATTCTCAGATAATGAGGTGGATTTCAACAATCTTCCATCAAATTATCAAGTTCCTTCCACTCCACAAACAAGAATTCACAAAGTTCACTCCCTAGATAATGTGATTGGAGATGTACAGTCAGGTGTGAAGACAAGATAACAACTGATGTCTTTAGACCATCAAGGGCTTCTTGATGCCCTTTATGCTTCAAAGCAGCATGAGTTTTCAAACTCTTGCTTGTTTGAATGTTTTCTCTCTCAAGCTGAACCAAAGAACATTCTGAAAGCCTTAGATGATTCAAGCTGGGTAGAAGCTATGCAAGAGGAGCTTCTTCAGTTCAAGATTCAGAAAGTATGGGTGCTAGTAGATTTACCTAGGAATGCAAAGGTAATTGGCACTAGATGGGTTTTCAAGAATAAAAGGGATGAAAGGGGAATAGTGATTCGAAATAAAGCTAGATTAGTAGCTCAAGGGTACACACAAGAAGAAGGAATAGACTATGATGAGGTTTATGCTCTAGTAGCAAGGATTGAGGCAATTAGGCTTTTCTTAGCTTATGCTTCATTTTTAGGCTTCACAGTCTACCAAATGGATGTCAAGAGTGCATTTTTATATGGTAAAATTGAAGAAGAGGTGTATGTTACACAACCTCCAGGCTTCATTGACCCATTACATCTAAAAAAAGTATACAGAGTAGTGAAAGCTCTATATGGCCTTCATCAGGCACCAAGAGCTTGGTATGCAACACTTGCTTCCTACTTATTAGAAAATGGATTTCAAAGAGGAAAGATTGATCAGACACTTTTCATCAAACAACACAAGAAGGATCTTCTGTTAGTGCAGGTGTATGTGGATGACATTATCTTTGGATCTACTAGGAAGGAGATGTGTTTAGAGTTTGAGAAACTTATGCATGATAAGTTTCAGATGAGTTCTATGGGATAACTTACATTCTTTTTGGGTTTGCAAGTTAAGCAATCATCTGAAGGCATATTTCTTAATCAAGACAAATATGTTGCAGAAATACTTAGAAAATTTCAATTTGCTGATTCAAAAATAGCAAGCACACCAATGGACTTTGAGAAGCACCTTCTGAAAGATGAAGATGGAGAAAATGTGGATGTACACACTTACAGATCTATGATAGGCTCTTTGATGTACCTTACATCATCTAGACCTGATATCATGTTCCCTGTTTGTGTTTGTGCAAGATTTCAAGTTACTCCAAAGGTTCCTCATTTAACTGCAGTCAAGAGAATTTTTAGATATCTCAAAGGTCAACCAAGGTTGGGTCTATGGTATTCAAGGGAATCTCCTTTTGACTTGGTAGCATTTTCGGATAGTGATTATGCTGGTGCTAGCTTGGACAGAAAGCCAACAACTGGAGGATGTCAATTCCTTGGGTGTAGACTTGTCTCATGGCAGTGTAAGAAGCAAAAAAGTGTGGCAAATTCAACAACTGAAGCTGAATATATAGCTGCTGCAAGTTGCTGTGGTTAGGTTCTATGGCTTCAAAACCAACTCCTTGACTATGGGTACAATTTCTTAAACACTGTTATTCATATTGATAATCGTAGTACAATTTGTATTATTAAAAATCCAGTGCAACATTCTAAAACAAAACACATTGAAATTAGACATCACTTTATAAGAGACTGCAATGAGAAAAGATTAATTCAAGTACTTAAAATTGCCTTAGAATTCAATTTTGCAGATCTGCTAACCAAAGCTTTTGATGTTGGAAGGTTTCAGTACTTGGTAGCAAGTATTGGAATGCTAAATCCTTAAAATTTTTAATCTTTGTGGTTTTTATATATGTTAAGGTTGTACTGATATCTTTGTAAATTGAGACTGTTCAATAAAACAGTTTGTACTGCTAGTTCATATTTTGTTTAAACAGTTCATACTGTTGGTCATATATTGATACTGCTATAAGACAAATGCTATGCATTTTGTTTCTTGGTTTTGGACTAACAATTTCAGGTATGAACTTTAAGCAATAAGGAAATTTCAAGTGAAATGGAAGCAAAAGAAAAGTGATTCCAGTTGCTTTCATAACAGGTTTATGATGGACTGAGTTTGGGAATTTAAAACTCCTTTAAACTACTTTCTTGAAACCTGGTTATCATATTTCACATTGAATTGATGACTTAGTTGATCAGATAGTAACTGATGCAACTCACTTTCTATCATTTTATACTTTTAAGTATAATGTGCAAGTCTGAGGACATCTGATAGAAAGAACAGCTAGTAAAAGTGCATCTAACACTTGTGTTAGAGGTAACAATTACTATGAGCTGGAAACCCTGTCAAGAAAGCCTTTTGAATAGGTTTATCTTTACACAGGCAGTTATTTATAACTGAAAACATTGGTTCTCACACAACCAGAGGTTGCTTTAAACCGAAATTTTGATTAAGTGTCTGTTATACACTTGATCCCTTCAAAATGGTTGGAAGCAGTATGATTTTTCAATTCTAAAATCATGAACATACTGCTAAGTCAAATAATTTCTTAAACAAGGATTTTCAAGAGATTCACAAAAACCATCCATTGATGGACCATGAATCAAAATGTCCACTGATTCACCTCTCATAGGAGTTAACACACCTAGAAGTGATGAGGGCAGTAACTTAAACTCTTAAGGAATTGATGGCTTCATGTACAACATTGTCTGAAAACAAGATCACATTGGTAGATCAGATAATGATGGGATGATGGTGAGATCTTCCAAACAGGGGAGGATAAAATTTTATTTGCTTCAGGGGAGGAAATAAAAGCCCGAGAAAGGAAGAAAAACTCAATGTAATGGAAGGAAAAGACAAGAGCATACAAGATGATGACATGGAAGTTGAAAATGACAAGAACATTCCAAAGGAGAAAGTTCTATCTAGGTCAAACGAAGAAAAGTTTCAATTTCAGTTTACCACGTTTGTTCATCATTTGCAAAGGCATGCTGATAGATGATTTCACTTGTTGAAACAAGCATCCAAGATACACAGCATCATTGCCTCTTATAATTCCTCCATCCAAGGAGATTGTACCATCTTTAGGTCAATAATTGAAGACTAAAGATTAGTGTATTGATATTGTTGAAGTTAAAGATCAGAAAGCAGATGAGTTTCTAAGAAAGATACAATCTCTCAGAACAGAAGAAAGTTCAGATCAAGGGTCTGACTATGAAGTGTTTGAAAGATCTTCACAATCCATAAGTTTAATTAAAAAACATGTTGAAATGAATTCACATGTTTAGGGGAGGATTGTTGGGAATTAAATGTTCTGAAGATTAAGTTTCAAGAATTACAAGTATTAACAGTTCCAACTGCTGAGAAGAATACTCTAACAGTTCCAACTGCTGATGTATATCTTAGGACTGCTCAAGTTATAACTAACAGTTCCAACTGCTAGTTGATACTGTTGAGTTGAGACTGCTAGATGGATAAGTATTGAAAAGATATTATTTGTATTTTGGTCAACAATATACGGTAGATAATATCTTACCCCATGTGCTTAGTTAACAAGTTGTGTACACAGATACATGTTGTATCTTATGTACTGACACACTCAAGATAAGTTAGCAAGTAGTTCGACTAGACTTTATGAAATATTGTAATAGATCTCTTGGACTATAAAAGAGATCTTAGACTTGTGTTTTAGTATAGAAGTGTTGTTAATTTTTAGAACTCATAACTGTTAAGACATAGAACAAACACAAGAATATCACAAGTTATAAAAACTTAAGATTCAAGGTTGTAACCCTAGTGATATTACAAGATCACTCGTATTATTATCATTAATAATATTGAATCGTTTGGTGTTAATCTTTCATTGTTCCTTGTTCATACAATAATCACAACTGTTCCATTTCCACTACAATAATAATCTTCTAAGTGTGATTAAGTAGATTCCGCATACTTAGTCATATTCACTCAATATATCATACACACAAAGAACAAAAGGTTTAACCACCTTAACTGTGTGCACGAATCCTAACAAATACTTTGAATGATGTCTAGTCTAGCACGCGGAATTTACTAGCTAGCACTTAGAAGATTTGTTTGTTTGTGTTTTGTATTAACGAATCAACAAAGAATGAACAATGAACAATATACTTTCACTTCAACGATTCAATATTATTAATAAATAATACGAGTGATCTCTCCTATCACTAGGGTTTACAACCTTGAATCTTAACAACACAATACTAAAACAATCAAAAAACAATCGTACCAAAACTTTAACCTAGGCAATCCTTTTATAGACTAAGGATTCCTTCAGA
Source organism: Artemisia tridentata subsp. tridentata (assembly GCA_021014915.2). Lineage (NCBI taxonomy): Eukaryota > Viridiplantae > Streptophyta > Magnoliopsida > Asterales > Asteraceae > Artemisia > Artemisia tridentata. The sequence continues at coordinate 359,479,401 of CP139508.1, read as the reverse complement.
AGATAACTATCAACCTAACATTATAAGATATACATTAAATCATTTCTATAATTATCTTCACACGGTTTTATCATAAACAGTACAAACTTCTTCATTCACCAGTACTAACTCCTTATGTCTTCAAAACTCTTTAGCAATACTAACTTTCATCTTCAACCGTACTAACTGCTATAGCTTAATTTCCTAACACTCTCCTAGTTCTTGAGTTGTATACTCTAAATGCTTTGCTATTGAGAGAATATCCAACCAAGAATCATTCATCTGCTTTACCATCAAATTTTCCTAGATGGTCTAAGGTATTCAGAATTGTCACATGACATCCAAAAGGTCTAAGAAATCCTATTGCAGGAGATCTTCCTCTAAAAAGCTCATAAGATGTCTTATTGTGAGACTTAACAACTAAATCCCTGTTCTGGACATAGCAAGCAGTATTAACTGCTTCAGCCCAAAAAGTGATATGCAACTTAGAGTCAGCTAACATGGTTCTAGCAGCTTCTATGAGTGTCCTACTTCTTCTCTCAGCTACTCCATTCTGCTGAGGAGTTCTCACAACACTAAATTCCCTTCTAATACCTTTTTCTTTTCAGAAATCATCCATAACTCTATTCTTAAACTCTGTCCCATTATCACATCTAATGACTTTTACTTTCTTGTCTACTATGTTTTCTATCTCTGTTATGAATGTTTTAAGAATGCTAGAAGTCTCAACCTTAGAACCTAAAAAGAAAACCCATGTAAATCTGCTATAGTCATCAGTAACAACTAGACAAAATTTCTTATGCTTTATACTACTCACAGAAGTAGGTCCAAATAAGTCCATATGAAGCATAAACAATTATTGATCAATAGAGTTAAAAAGCTTAGGCTTACAAGTGGCTTTATGTTGTTTGCCTTTGAGACAAGCAACGCATGTTTGGTCATTTTCAAATTTTTTCTGAGGTAAACCTCTTACCAAACCATCTTTGACAGTTTTATTTATGGTTTTGAAATTAATGTGACCAAGCCTCCTATGCCATTTCATTGACTCATCCAATGTGGCTTTTGCAAGCAAACAAGTAAGATTTTCTTTAGGAACAATGTTCTTCATATCAACACTGTATAAATTGCCTTTTCTAGGAACTCTAAGAAGTACTTGACTTTCATCAGGCATCTTAAAGTTAAAAGAAAGGACAAGACATTCAGTGTCAGTAAAAAGAACCTTGTTCTTTTTGTCACACATCTGTGAGACACTAAAGAGATTATACTTAAAGTTCTTTTACAGAGTACACATCTTCAAAGTCTAAATTTCCAGTCTTAATGGTACCTTTACCAGAAATTTTGCCACCAATACCTCCTCCAAAGCTAACATATCCTCCATCCAGAGGAGTAAAGTCTGAAAGGTATGACATGTTGCCAGTCATGTGCCTTGAACATCCACTGTCTGAGTATCCTTGATCTTCTTTTTTAGTATTTGAATGTTCCTGCACATGAAATAAGGAATATTAGTTTCCTTTGGGGACTTAAGCCATTACTGACTTGAATCTGCCTCGTGCATCAATGTAATCGAATTTCTTTAAAATAATTGATGCACCATTGGGTTTAATTGGTCTCCAAACCCAACATGCTGAGGCCTTAACAACATTGCCCCTATTTGCCCTTTTGGTGTTCACAAACCTAGCTGTAGAAACTTTTGGTCTAGCAGTAGAAACTGCTGGCTCAGTTGTTTGAACTTTTGGTACCCATTTTATGTTGTGAACAAGATTTTTCTGGTTAAAGGGCTTTTTCCCTATTTTTTGTGTTGTTTGAATAAACTTTGTTGTTTGCTTGGCACAAGAAATAGTTGGTTTTGTTCGAGCAGTATGAATTGGTCTAGCAGTAGAAATTGATTTTGTGCCAGACTTCATCAAAATTGTTGTTCTGGGGTTCATTGTGCTGTTTACATTAGGGTGTGTCTTTCTAGAAACATTGTTTTGATTCACCCTTAAGTTTGTGTGCCCAGTAACCCTAGTTTTCCCATATACCATCTTTCTTCCCTGATGGTAATCACAGTTAGCATACAGATGTTCAAAACTACCACATATATGACATGTTTTATTAAACATCATAAAATCATTACCAAGTTGTTGAGTTTTTAAGTTGTTCCAGTTCCTCTGGTTTCCCCTAGGAACATGAGACTGATTGCAGACCTATATAACTCAGCATATCTAACTATTTGCCTAGACTGGTTAACATATGTTTTAGGCCTAACAGTATGATTTTTGATTACCATAGGAACACTTGTTCCTACTAACTTAACAACATCAGGTTTAGCCATAACCTGATCTTCCTCATCATCATCAGATGTACAGTCCTTAATAATTGGACCATCTGAGTTGCTACTAGAGGGCCCCTTGTCCTCAGGGAGTGAAGCATCACTTGCACTCTCAAAAACCTCTGCTAGTTTAGGACTCTCAGTAGACTTAGAACCATATTCAAATGTTGGTTCTTGAAACTCATCTAAACCTATGTGTGCTAGGTCAATACCTGGAGGTGAAGGAACACCTCTGTATGGTGGAGAAACAGACTTGTAACCTATACCAGACTTAGCTTTACTGACAACTTGAGCTTCCCAAATTTTATTGATTCCATCTGAGGCATGAGCTAGAGTATCTACTTTTATCTTGACATTTGCATTTACCTTTTTGATCTTTTCTAGTTCTTCTCTGAGCATAGATATCTCATCTATTTTGTAATCTAAATCTCTTTTTAGCACAGCTATGTCATCACTAAACTTAGATTCATTTCCTTTATAATGCAAAATTTGTGTTTCAAGAACAGCTAAACCTCTTTTATGATTAGATAAGTTATAACATGTTTCATTTAACTCTAACAGTTGATCATCAAATTGCTTTTTAAGTTTTTCAAATGCTTTAAGAGCAGAGCAAGATTCAGTACAACTGATTTTAGAATTTACCTCTGAATCAGTAAAGGCCATCAATGCAATCTTAGTTGCCACCATTGCAGTTTCTGTTGGTGCTTCCTTTTCATCAGCCATGAAGCTCCAATCATAGCTAACACTATCAATACCTAGCATAGCCTTTGGCTCTTCCACTGTGACTTCCTTCTTCTTGTCTTGCTTATACCATGTGCTCCTATTATCCTGCTTTCTTGGCTTCCTGCACTCTCTTGCAAAGTGTCCCAACTTGTGACAATTGAAACACTCTACTTTTATTTTATCAAACCCAGCAGTTTCATTACCATTAATGGTAATCTGCTTTCCTGTTCTCTGCCAAAACTTTTTAGCCCTCATGCTTAGTAAAGCAACCTGCCACTTAATATCCATCTCTTCTAAATCATCATCATCCACCTGTTCAAGGTCTTCATGAGTTAGAGGAGAACCACTAGTTTGACTAGTCAGGAATGCATAGAATGTTGAATCTCCAAGTCCAACAACATTCTTCTGTGAACTAGCAGTAGAAACACCAAAGCTAGCAGTAGAAACACCTTCATCATTATCTACCCCTTCTGACTTACTAATGCTGGGAGATGACATAAGTGCCACATTCCCAGAACTAGTATTGTAGCTTCCAAACTTCTTCAAACTTTGTTCAACAATTTTGAAATTGTTGTACAAATCATTGAGTTTCATGGTTTCAATGTATGGCTTATTCATCCAGACAACCACATGAGTATTGAATTCTACAAGTAGACTTCTTAAAAACTTCATGTTGAGATCTTCCTTAGCTATCTCAACGCCCAACACAGCTAACTGACTGACAAGCGTGTGCAATCTTGTGAACAACTTATCAAGAGATTCATTGCTGTTAGAGCTAAAGTTTTCAAAACTTTGTTTCAGCAATGTCTTCTGAGACTTCTTGGTAGTTTCATTACCACCAAACCATGCACATAGCTCTTCAAACAGAGTTTTTACATCAGGATACTTGCTAAAAGATAACATCTGTTCACCAGGAATGGTCATAAGCAGCAAATTCCTTGCCTTTTGATCATTCCTCTTATGTATCCTTTCATCATTGGTAACTGGTCCAGTGTTCTTTTTCTGAACTGTTTTTCCTTCAACAATGGATTCTGTAAGACCTGGTGTAAAAGAATCACCATAAAGAATAATATCCCAGAGAGCATAATCTTGAACCAAGAAGTATTGTTCAATCCTTAGCCTCCACATCTCAAACTCATTCTGTTTGAGCATACGTAACTTAGCAGCAATGTTTGTAGACTGGGTATTCTCCATCTCCATTTCTTCTTCTAAATCAAAGATATCAGCCTTGCTCTGATACCAATTGAGAGGATCAAACAACCCTTTATCACTTATGAGGATTGTTTTAAATACACTATGAGGATGTTAGTCCTTTGTAACGTGTGTATATGATACTTTGAGTGAATATGATTGAGAATAATACGAGTGATCTTCACTATCACTAGGGTTACAAAACCTTGAATCTCTATTACAAAGAAAACTATTTTCTATTGTATTATATCAACTCAGTCACATTCTAACTTATGACTAACTCTCTATATATGTAATATCTAAGCACATGCACACTTGAGTATTCG